>CAXHWN010000244.1:969200-1000200 GCA_964020975.1 Hermodice carunculata | reverse complement strand
TCTCTCTCTCTCTCTCTCTCTCTCTCTCTCTCTCTCTCTCTCTCTCTCTCTCTCTCTCTCGCACGCACGCACACACACACACAATTATGAGTGTGGCTGTTTGCTAGAATAGATTGATCTTCAGCCAATGTACCTGATAAGGTCGAGAGAAGAAAAGACTACAAAGGTAAAATTGGCCTTGCAAATGACCAAACACATGCACAACCAAAATCACCAATACACTGAATAACACGTCAAGTCTCCCATTTCCTCCATGTTGCAGTAAATAACTGTAATATTACTGAATTTAACAACACAGATTCATGGTCTGTTGGGGTCTTTTTGACATTTGTGAACAACAGTGGCCTTTTACACCGCATTATTTCCACTAACGATCATTTACAAATGTTAATTTTTCTCTTCCAGAGCCAACAGTTGAACACTTCTGTTGGCAACGAGGCATACTTGTACATGAACAGGTGGTCCCTGCATGCCATCATAATACAAGCAATTGACCATTATTATTGCCTAAGTCAACTATTGCATTCACTGTTCTGGCTAGCTCGCACAGCCAGAGTCTAATCAGGTGCAAACCTATTTGACTGAATGCTGCATGCCGCCTGTAGGTGGCACTGCAGCTGACCTTCCTATGGTATCCACCTGTAGCAGGCGGAGCCACCTGGGGGGGGGGGGAAACAAAACCTGTTCACCCATTGGTTGAACATGTCATGTGACACAGGAAGCAGGTGCTGCCCCCAAGCAGAACAGTGGGTCTGACTTGCACTGACCTCCTCGGGATACAGTGACTGCACCTTCAGTTCTTTTTACACTTTCTTTACAATAAACACTGTGCTCATCTAAACTATCATGATTCCATATTCCAATTGCCTGTTAAAAGACTTTTCTATAAAGTATAAACATACCAATATTTCTTTGGGGGGGGGGGGGGTGGTTAGGGAAATATGGCCCCAGCCCATCCCCTTCAGTCCCACATTTGAGACAGAGAGCTCTGATGTGGCCAAAGTGTGCCAAGGAAAACTCCCGACTCAGCACATGAAGACAGTTACACTGTACCTGGTGTGGGTCATGTTGACATGTTGGTAACACAGGAGGTTATCTCATTGCCAAGGCCTTAACCCTTAGACAGCTCAAATTTAGAGTATATAAGGTTCACAGCTTTTCTGGGAATGCTTTGGGCACAGAGTACCCAAAATGTATGGATGAAAGCTGCCATAGTATACCACTTTAAATTGCTTGAATTTTGCTGTGCTCGTATTGTTGCTTACTTTGCTGCTGGCATAAAACCGTGAAAATAAAAACATTGTGAAATAGTTTTTTTAACATAGGTTGAATGGGAATCATGTCCAAAACAGTGAAATGTCAAAAATACAAAACCATGAAAATTTTTGCATGTGAAAGTGAAGCAATTTACAGTGTTTATCTTCTCTGGTACCATCAAACTTAGACCAGCAGGGCTTTCCCATACACACAATGAGAAGACTAGGCAAGTGTTGATAAGAACAGATACACGGTGTGCCAAATAAGCCTGACGCATTTCGTCCTTCACTGGACTCATCAGAGGCTAATGAGTAATGATTGACCACAGGTTGAGCATAACTCTAGTCTTATGCCCAGCAGTACAGAGAGTTGAAATCTTTCAACTCCACAGTCAAGTGGTTCAATCAAAACTGAATGCTGCGTTGTGTGTATGGCCTTTATATAGGGCCGTGTAACGTTGCTAGGGGAAATCTAGACGTTACCTTGTATTGTGACGTCATCAATTATGGGTCAGCATGTTTAGCCTTATTGGACAGTAGGACTGGGTTGTACCAGTCATCACAGGTGACTGTGTTGGCATGTGGTTTGATGACAGGTACACATGGCAGATAGGGCGTGTTTCCCATACACACGTCCAATCTGCCATAACAAGTAAAATTCCAACTTAGGCAAGTAAAAGTTTTAAAGCAAATAGCCCATGGACAACCCAGAACTTTCTTGCAAAAGTATTGAAATTAAATTGGAACAAAACAAGCGAATTAGAAAAGGGGGCAAGCGGGATTTGGAAAGAACATACCCTGTAGACAAGGCATGCTGGAACTTTAATGAGAGGCCTTACCGTGAGGAATTTGAAAACAGAATCATTATAATTCAGGCATATGTGGCTGTTGTCTTGACTAGCACTTAAAGGATTAATATTTTCAAGATATCCCAGAAATATCACTCTGAGGTTATTCACGGCCTCTCCAATGTCAGCAACCCACGTAAGTCTACAGTTAAAAGTGTTCTTATCGCCTCTCTGTCAGAGAAATATGGTTCTTGTTGACAGGCTATATCTCCCCAGTGTAAGGCACAATAGAATCGCTGAATTATCAGAAAATTAAAACACGATTAATTTCTTAACAAGCTGTTCCTGCTAATTACCCGACTTCACAGCAGGAGAAAACTGAGCATTTTTCATTGGTCCCTGCTGACAACCCACCAATAAATGGGTGTTCATAACCAGCGCTGACCCCTGGTGGCTGTATTGTGGCGCACTGTCGGCGCCATTCAATCACAAAGGATTTTATTGTCCAATATTGGCAGAAAAATTTTCCCTCAATGATCTGGGCTTCCCTTGTTGTTTTGTGTGTCATGACAGGACAGTGTCACTACTTAGTCAGTAATTGCTAGGCACTTCCTGCATCAAGAACGGAGCAGGGTTAAAGTTGGATGCTCAGACTCATTCCTGGACACAATTTATGACCCATTAGTTTTGATATTGTATTGTGAGGTCAGACAAATGGACCCCGTAGAGTTGAAAACATCCCAACATTTCACTTGCCTCATGATTCATGTATACCGCTGGCTAGACTCCCCGCAGTAACTGTTCAAGGTGGTCGTTCACCATGTTTTATTAATCAAGAGTGCACCACAAAATGTACTCAACTACATTTACCGAGGTATTTACATGGGGGCTACAGGAATGCCAACAAATAGCTTTAACCCCAAAGATCTTTCAGCACAAGCATCGCATATATACCTTTTCTTTCGACAGTTCTGTCTGGCATAATATGTTCAATTTTTGACAGAATGGTTGATGTAGATCCTTCCAAGTTTGTTGCTGCAGTTCTAATCTGACACATTTCTTTCAGAAGTTTTAAAGAAATAATATTGTTTTGGCTGGCCGTCATACTCCACTCTCAGACGCCTGGCACTGGTGTTTATACACATACACCTTTTTAACTCCGTTCAAAAATTACCAGAAACAGTCCCGCACAAAAAAATATCATCTGCTTCTTATTCATTTTTTTTCTTTTTCAATAAATAATGAGACTGTTGCCCCTCCTTTCAGAGACCACTCACAAAGCAGCGACCCACCAGTGGTCACATTAACCAGGTCTCTCTTTTGAGGTCAAACAGTATGAAAAGGATGGCATGAGACCCGATTACAGGACTCCCCCCTCTTAAAAGGCCACCCCAAATGCACTAGAATTTTGATCCTGTAAGAGGGGTGTCCTATCTTGAGGGGATAAACATGGTGAAAATGTCATCACCGCCGCAGAGAAGGCACTTGGTGATTGGCCCATTTACCCCAGAAACACAGGTTAAAGGAAAAATCTTAAAGTTTCCATAATGGAAGAACTATTTGATGTTCCTAGTAAGACCTCTTCTGTGATGTTTTTATTTTGAAAAACTCCCTGCTTTGTGCTCTACTAACATAAGAATGATAACAAATCTCACATGCAGAGGTCTATTAACTTTGCACCACCCCCAGGTGAGAAAGGCTACTCCTCATTAAGGACCACATTTCTAAGAAACACTTAACTGATAAAGTGATTTTCCTAGTTTTTGGTTTCCACTGTGCACATAGCTCCACAGTCAACCTGAGTAATGCTAATTAAAGCAAGTGTAATCATTTGCAGGCACATTAAATTGCAAATTTTAATCAAGATCTATCCACACGCAGGACCAGGGGCATGACAAAGTATCCAGCACTTGATAATGTCACTTTTTTATCCGAACTAAAAAAAAAACAGCCACATACTTCTTAATAGTCACTCTGCGTGGTAAGCACATGGATAGTCACGCAGACTTTGCGCTTTTTGACACAATCGCAAATCATACACACGCATGTAGATGAGACATCCATCAAACTCCCTCACTATGTCATATTTACTTGTGAGCATCTATCATTTATTACAGTTCCATGTCTCTGTCACGCCTCAACTCAATCTACTTTGGCAATGCTTTTCCATACACAGATCGGAATAAAGCAGGCACTGCATATTTCAATTCACAACAAAAACTAGCTTTTATCAAACGCCAACATGCCAAGCATTAACAGGTTTTCACAAATCTGGCGTGCCATGCTCTAGTTGCTGCATGGGCAGCTGAAGCATGGCCTGCCAGCCACAGCAAAAACCACTAGCCAGGGCCTTCCTCCATGTAGACTGCCAGGGGCTATGCATGTCCATCAATTGCCATTAATGATACTAGACTGGAGGATAAGCAATTCACTGGTCCCCTTAAAAAAGGGCTAAGGTCATAATTGTGTACATATATTCAGGTAGTTTCATGGCTGTGGGGATTCTATGGTAATCAAGATTTTTTTTTTTTTTTTTAATATATATATATATAAATACTGCAATAGCCCGACATCAAGATGGCAGTCTTGTTAATAATCATAGCAAACATGGGTTGAACTTTCTCAGCAGTGATGGCTACCATTTTGCTGGCAATATAAAGCTCTGGTCAACACCCGACTATAGCTATGTGAACTTTTTGGTAGAGCCTTCAAGTCTCCCACCTTAGTGGGAGATCTCCCTCTTTTTTGTAATTTTTTACAAAGTCTCTTGCTCTCCCCCTTTTTGTAAATTTTTTTTAAAAAAGTATCATTATTCCATCAGTAGCTGTAAAGTTGTACTGTTTTGCTGTGTTGTTGTACTATATATGCACAGAATATGTCCATGATGGTGCCTTAAATGGTTCAAAATGCAGGAAATAAAGGGTCAAATTTCAAATTTTTCCGCGGGGGGGGGGGGGCATGCCCCCAGACCCTCCTAGCTTAATGCTTCGCTCCTTCAGCACTCGCCCTCCCACTTTTCAGTAGCTACAGAAGGGAGATCTCCCACTTTTAACATACGCTAGCTTGGAGGCTCTGTTTTTGACACAAGCCAGATATCAAAGAGATACTAATTTCCATTTTGGATGCTGTTACTGACTGATTTTTAAGATGAGCATGTCCAAAAAGTCAAGGCTATGAACACCTGCACCAGATCTGTCCATCTCCCTGCACTATAGACTGGCTGAACTAGACAGTGCACATATACATGTACTGCATGCATTGCGAAGATTATCCGATTCTGGTATTTATGGAGTAAAAGATAGGCCTTGGCACATTAATACTGCTCCTACATCTCACCACATCAGGGCAGCAACAATTCTACAATTAGGATTATGGTGGTCACTAAGTCATGTTTCAGCATTTTTGTGTCCGTGCTTTGAAAAAAGCTCTCTAATGAGACACCACATGTTTCGTAAGACCACATTTTTTTTTCTGGTTTATTTTGCTTTTACATGATACATGATATTTACACCATTAAGAGACCACTTGCTTTAAGTGACCATTTCAGACATGCCCTTAGGGTGGTCTCAAGAAAGAGGTTACTGGCTTTAGTCGCTTTCTCATTACCGTTTAACATATACACTGTAATGGTTAACAGGTTCAAACTACTCATGAAGATACCTTTCATTCAAATACAGCAAGGCTAGTCTGAAGCAAACAGTAGTCTTAGTCAACAGCTGTCCTCAGGACACTTTTCACAAATTATGTGCAAAGTGTCCCCCCCCCCAAAAAAAACTGTTGACTCAGCCTTAAATCAGCACTTTAAGGGTTAACACTTTCCCCTTGAAAAGGCCAAAACGGGGGGGGGGGGGGGGGGGTTCAAATGTCGCCTTCTGTAGTGTTTTCAACTCACTTCAATAGCAATGAAAAACAACTTGCTTGAGAATTGCAGATGAAAACCTATATCAAGATCACACGCCCCAGGTTAACAGATTTCCTTGGCCTGGATTGGGCACTTGGTGCCAACACATGCCAAAGAAAGCACTTGACTCAGTCTTAGTGCAAGGGGGAAGGGGTTGATAGGGAGATTCTATTGTACTGTCACCTTTCATGAAATACATGAAAGAGCAAAATGGCTCCACACTCCTTGAAGTGATTACAATAAACACCAGGCTTAATTGCAAACACCATTCCACAAGTCACTCTACTGTTTCTGACATGAACCCTGTGGTCTTTTTGACTCTGCAAGTGAGCCACAATCAATGGGTCCGGGACGCGCTAGTATACTGTGGGGGTACCCCCTCACAATGTTCAATGCCTACATCATCAAAGAAATGATCCCATTTAGGCAACTGGATTTCACTAAAATGATTCCCACAGGGACACGATTTGATCTTGCTGCTGTAATGTACACATTCTAGGCACAGCAGTCTTGTGATGCAAACAAAGATATTTCAAGTTCTATTTTCATTGTCATATTCCTGATTAAGCTATCTCACTTTTTTCCCCTATTTCCCGTTTTTTTTAAATGAAAAAGTTATCAACTAATGAATTACGATCTCTGACATCTCTCCCAAAAAGCAACCCAAGGGGTCAGTAATATATTTTGCTGTGGTAGGTTTTGCCGGAGAGAAAAATTCCCACTCAATCCCTCTCTCAGTATCGTCGCAAAATGCGACATTGGTGCCAGGAACAGACAAGGACGCGTCAGGCGGCTACTTACTGCTACCACATCAAAGTCTGCCACACTAATCCCTGCCACTCCTCAACTGCCACCATTCATCATATTTTCACCCAGAAAGCTTTCAGATGACAAGCGAGAAGCAAGTCGCCAAAACTACACAGCCACCAGCTACTCCTGGGCCAGGGTGTTTTCTCTCACTCTACGTAAATATTGTTGTAAATATGGACCACACACTGCTGAACAAATATTGACTAGACACTACTGACTGATAAGTTTCTGTTCCACCAAGAGAGAGAGAGAGTTGCAAACGAAGCCAAAATCAGCTGAAGGTTCGACTCTTGGAAGCCAGGGCTCAATTTTGTTACCTGTGGGTAGCCAGCGGCCACCAAAAATTAGCCCTGGCTATTAATTTAAGGCAAGGGCTAGTAAATCTTAACATGGAGTCTAATTACACAAAAACATGCTGGCTCCTAAAAAATGGCCGACTTTGAGCCCTGGAAGCTTTATGTTAAGGCGTAACATGGTGCTTTCCTAACAGTGACCTGGTGTTTGACCTACATATCTCATCAAACAAGTTCCTTGTGCCAAATTTGAGCATAACCTGATCAAAGTGCCTCCCATTTCAGACCATCCCCTTTGGATGCTACAAGGGGCCTTCTACAGCAGTTGGTCTTCAAGTAAAGGTAAAACAATAGAGAGACAACTCAAGTGTCATGAAAGAACAGCCAGAAAATTCCTGGTCTTTCATTGAAGGTGGTCTTTGTTGCAACTACCATTGTACTGCACTGAGAAGACAGGTAGACCCAGACCAGAGTCATGCCCGGGGGCATGAATGTCTCGTCAGTGTAATTCAAACCACTCCGAAGTTTTTTGTTGACGGACAGACGGACGGACGGACGGAAAGTGACTGCTTAGTCTTGCCAACAGCTTATGCTGGTGAAACAAAAATGCATGCAGTTGAACCTGCACACAATCTGAAAAAAAAGAAACCACCTCTTCCTGTGGGTGGGGAAATAGGCAGTTAGAAGTCCTCAAAAGAGCCACATCTTTGCCTCATCTGAGCCCTGTGTGTCACATTTGTGTCAAATTACCTACAGTAACCACCATGCTACACATTTAAAGGCTATTGCCACAGTGTGACCCGGCAGATGGAGATAATGAAGCATGGTATCACTTCTTCTAGACACTGTAGGATGAGACAGGGACACACGTCATGGGGAGCTAAGGTCACAGACGCTCTCCACTTTACACCAGAGGGCTACTTGTAATGGAGTAAACTGGGACACAGCAATTTGCACAAATGGTTTTCAGACAACATCTAAGAGACACGGGCAGCTGTTCGAAGATTTTTCACAGGAGCTTGACCGTTGCTGGTACCTATTTCTTCAAATGCTAAAACCCTTTCAGTAGTTAATCACAACAAAACTGAGGCTGATCTTAATTGTCATCTTAATAGGAGGCATTCATATTAGCTGGGATCCTGTGCTGCCACCTGGGCTGCAGCAAGTAACTTGACAGAAAGGAGGGCAGAGTCATGCCAGGGGCCAAAATAATGCCAGTCCTGCAGCCCAGAACTGAGTGTTCTGGCAGGACTGACAATTTGTGTGATCTGCCAGTCCTGTGGCCTAACATGACTTACTGGGAAACACTTTAACACAATATTCAATAAGATGGCAGTCTTAATCGTTCAAGCTTTCATCAGTGTTTAACAGTTAAAAAATTTCAGTTTTGTCCAAAAATATACAGTTAACATAGGTATAGAAACTGATGTTTCAACTGGGCATTTTAAACAAGCAAAAGGTCGTGCATTTATTTACCAGATCAGACTGATCAGTGCATGTATCAGAAAGTGTCAGTCCTGTGGACTGATATATGTCCTCAGGGGTTATTTCACCCCCTGCCTGTATTAAGCAATACTAAATGAGCTTCTTTCACAAAAGTAACAATTTGAGACAGCAAAAAGCTTAGGAGAAGTCATTAACCCAGTTTTATGACATACAATATGCGTAATATATAGAGAATAATTCATTGCTTCTTCGAAAAAGTGTTCTGAATGCTTAAGCAACATAACTGGTACAAGTCCCCAATCATGGCGTAGTCACGCCTTCGTTACCTGACAACTGAGGGGAACAAGAGCAGGCCTGCAGTTAACACAGGCAAACATGAATACCTCTTAATGAACTTTTCTATTGTGTAGACCATACCTTAACTTCCAGGAAGGACCTACAACTGAAGTTTTCTATTATTTCAGACCATATCTTAACTTCCACGAAGGTGGACCTCCTATACAAACTGATGACTTACTGTTTTGGAAGTACTACTTTTGAAGACCAGAAATGATGGCCTGAAATTTTCAAATGTTCCTTACACTTTTGTCCAAAAACTTGAAATTTACAAAGGAAAGAAGGGGATTCGTACCGCTGCAGTTTTTCCTGACCTGCCTGCCTGTTGTGCCATCTCCTAGACACTAGTCTAACACGGCTGACAGGTAGAACTGACGGTTCTTCTTGTGTTCAACATGTTGAATGCATTGCACATTGCTGGTGGATGGATTCAGTGGTGCTTGTAAACAGAACAATATTACGCATTGCCACATGGGAGTGAATTGGCAATCAAAAAATAGTTCTATGTGGCATCTTTGTAAATTTCAATAAAAATGTTTGTATGCACAATGCAACTGCTATTATAAGTCGGATGTTAATTTATATCAAACAATAGAAATGTTCATTAAGATAGGTAAGGCATCTGTGCAGGTACATAGGCGTTTCGCTGAACCTGCTCGAGGAATCAAAGGACACGCTCGGCTGCGCCTCGCGTGTGCTTTGACCTATCTCGCAGGTCCAGCAAAATGCATATGGACCTGCACCACGTTCCTTACCTAACATGTATTATCCTATTCAGATTCTCCATGCAAGGACCTTTCATTCGAGCACCAACATGCCCATATTTCACAACCGTATTCTGCGGCAGACAGTGGCGTTCAGTGGTACACACCGGCAGTGACGCTGTCGGCTGGTGGCTGCCGCTGAGGGTAAACAGGGGCCGTTTGGGGTCACCGGCATACAGAATGTTGTCTTTGAGACAGGCACAACAGGACAGTTTGCAAGTCATTTTTTCACATGATAACTACCAGAATCGACTATTACTACGATGTATGCCAGTATATGACAGTTTGCTCTTTCCAGATTAAGGTCTTGGGGTCCACAGAGGTGTTACCTATGCAGTTTGAGAGCAATTGGTCAAGCGATTTTGGAGAATATTTTGCTAAAAGATTATCAAAAAATTTATGGAAAAATCCCAAAAAGTCACTGGAGCATAATAATTTTTAAACTTGGGAGAGTCACAACCAAGGCAAATTCCCACCAAGTTTGAAGTGGACCTGGCAAATTTTTTTTTTTTTTTTTTTTTTTTGAGAAGTTGAAAGTGTAAATTTTGGACAATGACAGATGGATGATGGGCAAAGACCCATCACATAAGTGCAGCTGACTGACAAGTCAGCAGAGCTAAACCTATTCCATGTGCTCTGTTTTTCACCTGTTTTCTTCACACAATATGTACGATAACCAGGAAAGCAAAAAAATAAAAGGATAACCTGGAAAGCAAAAAAAAAAAGGAAACTTACCGCTCCATGGGCAGACTATTAAAACATGATGTTGTGCACCCAAGTTATTTCTACTGACTGAAAGAAAACCCATCAAAGCTGGGTCTTAAGTGACAAATTACTTCAAGGCAACATCACCTCCAAATTTCTATCCAGATGACAATTGTTATGAGGTCTGACACAACTCATCCATCACTATGAGGAGACAACAAAATTCATCAAGTGTGAAAAGTGCATTAAAACTATCCACATAGGATAGTCTTGACGATAGCTTAATTCTCCCACGATAAAAATTGCAATGTCTACAATGTCATATAGAAGATAGAGTGCTTCTTAACTCTTTCAGTGCTACTTTGGTACAACCCCAGTTGGCAGCTTTTGCCTGGCAAGTCATGCTCCACCTGCCCGTTTGGGACATAACTTGCTGAACAAAGCAAAATCAACTGCCAGGTATGTCAGTATTTGAAAAAAAAAAATGCTCTTTTCAGAAGGGGTACCTATATGCACCTGTTATCAGCACCAATTTTGGTCTTCCGTATGGGAAAACCATTACCAGAATGAAATGTGTCAAGAAAGATAATTGGTGGGTAACATTGCGTTGACCCTACTGCATGCCTCATTACATAACCGTCATCACTTCCCACTATTCCTGGCACAACTCATTCCTGTAAGTGGTGGACCTCTCGCCTTCGCCACAATTATCACACACATCCGTGGTGAGTTTTCAAAGACTTGTGCTCTTGGATTAATATGTATTCATTCCCACACACTTTACTGGAGAAACTGACCGGTTCATTGGACTTGCAAAAAAAAAAGCGATGACACGGTGGAGCACTCTTTCATATTGTCGGTCCATGAGGCACTTGTTGCAGCATGATATTCCACTCAACTTTAATTAAATAAATGAAATGTTTCATACACATAAAATAAACCTGCAATTTGTCCCCATCACCAACAACTCTGCACCCAAACGTCTACTACCTCCCACCCCCACCCCCCGAAAGTCATGAAAAAAATGAAGGCTTCATGAATATTTCTGCATGATGGCTTGAAGCCAATGCTGCAACACAGCAGACACATAGCCAGCTAATATTAACCCTTACAGTAATAATCAACCTTATCTCTTTCTGTGCCAATCACGACTACAGTCGATCTACTTAAGTCAAACTAGTTTGAATTATCATAAGGATCCCACATTCGTATCACTCATTTGAATTGCTTGGGCGTCATTGGAAGTGTGTCCCCATGGAATTCTGAAGCAGTGGGCTATATAAAATGGCTTTGGAGATTTCAAACTTTACCCCCCCCCCCCCCATAACAAAAATTGTAAACAAGAGGACTGTGACAGCTCTTTGCTCTGCTGGTCTTGGATGTACAGACTGAAATGGTCCTCTGACCTTCTGAATAATATAAAGGTCACCTTTGTTTAAAACCATCATCACCATTAGCAATGTCAATCTTCACTCACACACATCAGGGGTCATCATATTTTAAAAGAAAAGCGACAGGATCCATGTTATCAAGATATAGGCACGTATGTCAGTTTAAAAGTGACTCACACCCAAAGTTAACAACACCAAGAAGAAACACCATAGGTACTTTCTTGTTAGTATTGAGTACAGTAACCATGAACCTATGTTCCAAACGGAGCAAGATGTAAGACAAAATTGTCAGTTTGACCCTTCGAGGTCACTCACGATCAAAATTAACAACACCAAAAGAAACCCTGTCGGTAATTTCCTAGATGTGTTTAATGGCAACCACTGGCACTGGGTCAACCACTACTGAGACATAGGCCAATCTGTCAGTTTGACCTTTCGAGGTCACTTAAGATCAAAATTAACAACACATCATTTCAGGAGTTTTGCCCACTGTCTTAGGAGAGATGCTTTATATATGAAACAACACAGCATGTGCCGATTCATATCACTGTTTACCCTTATATTAATGTGCATTTCCAAGCTGGGGGATGGGATAGGAGTGGAGTGGAGTGGAGTGCAGCAGAGTGGAGTGGAGTGCACTGGCATGGAGTGGAGCAGAGTGGAGTGGATTGGACTGGAGTGGAGTGGAGCAGAGTGGAATGGACTTGACTGGACTAGACTGGAGTGGAGTGGAGTGGAGCAGAGTAAAGTGGAGTGGATTGGAGTGGAGTGGGGTGGAGTGGAGTGGAGGGAAGTGGATTGGAGTGGAATGGAGCAGAGCAGAGTTGAGTCAAGTAAAAGAAAAATAACACCAGTGAGATTTTATCAGGAATACAATCAGGAACTTATCACAAAGCAGCAATCATAATTTTACCAGAATTCAATTGCTGAAATCAGTAATCATTGTCACAGGTCAGGAAACTTCAGAATAAGAGCTGATATATTCTGCTCTAAACAGTCTGTCGCTAGACAATGAAAATACGCTCTTGTGCACATCCCCACTGAGGATAATTTTCTTCCAAATCAATACCTGTTAAATATACATTGCAAGTGTTCTTTGGGTCACATAAATAATGCAGTTTGAAGGTGTAAAACAATGTTATCTGAATGAACAATTGGGTTGTAGATTGAAGTCATAAAACAATATTATCTCAAGGAACAATATTGGACTCCAAAGCTTGTCCTTTGTCATCTGCAAATGTAATTTGTTGGAGTATTAGCTCAGTCAATCTCCTATTCAATATGGCTCACAAGAAATGAAATACAAGCAGATTTAGACTTATAACCAAGTCTTAAAACCTACAAGAATAACATGCTCCTGAGCCAGTCTGACTGCACCTACAGATAATAGAACATTTATGTGGCTTCTACATCAATCTCTCATTTCCAATGAAACCTAGCCTGAGGCCCTAAATTTTCAATCTGCCTTGGCAAACTAACTTGCATGTGACTCTGCTAACAGAGATGGTTTGCAAGGTCTTGTGTTTTTGTTCTCATTTTCCCAACTAGCTGACAAATGAAACACGAGAGTCAGCAAAATTATTGACAAGTTTTTTTTTTAAGTGTAACGGAAACTGTCTTGAGGTTTATCTAAATTCTCAACTGGCTTTTAAGAAATTCAACTGTTTCTTTTTTCCTTTTAACAATGTGAACAGTCTTAAAAGTATCTACCCCTAAACTTTCAACAAGCTTCTAAGTAACTCTACCATGCGCAACGAAAACAGATTTTTTTTTTAACCTACACAGCCATCTGAAATGGCAACAGGATTGCAACTCTATGTACTTTGACAATTGTTTGCACCAGATTCCTGAGGAAACAGCTCACAGCTCTGTAATACTGTTATTTGATGCCCTTGCAACTAAGAGCAGGGCTACTGGTTAAGTGGCTGCTGTAATGCCCCTTCTACCATCTGCACTGGCAACTGGCCTGTACCACAGCATCCATGATCGAGAAGAAGTCTGGCAGGCCAATCTAGCACTCAACACTGGTTCACTTAAATGCCAAAAAAACTAGAACTGGCTTGTATCATATCTGTAAGCCAGTTGCCTTGCTCATCAGTTGCCCTTTACGGGTGACTGCCTCTCTCAGGTCAGGAGTGAAATTTGTTTCTTCACATCGGTATTGGAAGATGAATATGGATATTTTGGTCACTCTTGAATCTCTTTGCTGTCATTGTGGGGT
Source organism: Hermodice carunculata (assembly GCA_964020975.1). Lineage (NCBI taxonomy): Eukaryota > Metazoa > Annelida > Polychaeta > Eunicida > Amphinomidae > Hermodice > Hermodice carunculata. Next base: position 986,289 of record CAXHWN010000244.1, on the reverse strand, counting down.
TGAAATTTATGAGAATGTGGATAATGATTTTCCCAACTGTCTGCATGAGGACTGGCTAGCAAATTTTACAAGACCAACATATGAATTGACAACCGGCTTAGCCTGGGAGATCACTGCCTTATCCGACAAGAGCTACTTCAATCCAACCACATTGACTGACATGCCCATCATTTTGCACAAATGGCTCCTGTGACCTTGAAAATAAGGTCAAAGGTCAACAAACTGGAATCAAGTAAAGAGAGAGAGTGTCAAGGTACAAATGAGGTCAATTTGAGTTTCCGATGGTCAGTAACTCTTGAGATATTATTTTCACAAACAAATGGTGAACAAACAGAGCCATGGAAGGGTGGATGGATGGACAACCTGAAAGTATAGTGGATCCTCATTTGGGGGGGGGGGGGGCTCATAAAAAACCTATAAACTTACAAAAGCTGCAAGGAAGGGGGGTAAGGGGGGTTTCAGTACTCTGGTACAAGTAATTATTTTTCTAGGGTACGCAGTAGGGAAAATAAAAATCTTTCTCAAAATTTTGGACAGTACGAAGTACATAAAATAAGAGGGCTTCCAGTACGGCAGTACGGTAAATAAAAAGCCCCAGTACGCCAGTACGGGAAACCCCTTACCGACCCTCTGCAAGCTGTTGGTTTTCCCTCCTTGCAAATCTGACTTGCAAGCACCTCCACTGTCTACAGTGCAACAAATTACCAGTCTCCAAAAATCTACAATAGCAACTGTACCAGAACAACTGCTTTACAAACTACCTTACCAACTACAATATCAACTTGTTTGCAAACAACTCTTATCATCGACCATATCAACTGTCCTCTATACAAAAGAAACTGGTTTGTAGGCAACTTCAAAATCTCCACTGGCAACTAGTTTGCAAACAACTGTACCATGAGCAATGGCAAGTGGCATGCAGCTCACATTCTTAATTCACATGCTGATGAGCTTTCAAGGAACTACCCAGGATGGCGACTGGATTGTAAGTCACTGTACCACTTGCTGGGGCAATGGCTTGGAAAACTTCATTATTGCATGTGGTTTTGCAAATCATGGTAAGGGCACTATTGGCTAGTACATTTACCATGGCCACGGGCCAGTGGCAAACAATCACATTAATATCTGCTTTTGCCACTGGTACTGCTAGTAACATGTCAGTAGATAATTTAAGGTTACTGGCTTGTGACACTCTGGCGTCTGGCTAGCTGCTTGTTTTCAACCATAGGACGCATCTGTTTTGTCCCTTGGCTGATAACGGTCTGGCCTCTGACTTAATAACAGCTTTGTACAGTGGAAGCTGGTCTAGTTTGCCACCTGGTCGGTCAGTCACCCTAACCCCTCTGTCTTAGCAACTGACTTGGATTCTTCAATTTCAACAACTTTAATTTGGCCCATTTCAGTCAGAATTTCTAATATTTACAAATTGCCACATAAACAACTAATTTAAATAAAACTAGAACTTTTAACTTTTATACTTCTACAAACTGTGATATTTGCATGCCGGGTCTCCTGAATGTGCAGTAGAAACTACCCATGAGTAGGGAAAATGCCTCAAACTGGGTCCCAGCCGCAATGGCTATCAGGCATGTGAATTCACCCTTAAATTCTAAATTATTTTCCTTCTCCTCATCCTCATTCATTTCCTAAAATTCATAATATTCAGCAGAGAGAGGTACATGGACTGCTTTCTTGATTGACATGATATACAGCAAGAATCTTAATTAAAATAATTGTTAAAAAAAATGAAAATTCCTCTATAAGGCTGCAACAATCAATTTAAATTAAAACACCCCTGCACATCATTTTATCAATGTTTGGATTCATTCACAACAGGGGGGGTTGTGTCTGGTATATGAATGCCCTAGTTACACTTTTAATGTGTTATTTACCTATTAATTATTTTGTCTCGTTTACTGTATATTCATGTGTGTCCATGTGTCAGGACCTCTTTGGAAACCAGTATTACTTACTGTAAGAGCTTCCTGGTTAAATAAAGGTTACTTTACTTACTTACTTACTTACTTACATAACAGTGTAGAGTTTCAAATGAAGCTATGACCATGTTTATCCTGTCCCTTTTGCCATCTTTCCCATGTTATTGCACCAGCATTGAGAGACCACCTGCCTTATGTGACCACTTTTTGACCTGTCCTAGGGGTGGTCTCTCAAAAACAGGTTTTACTGTATTTCACAATCATACTGTGGTCCCCCCTGCCCTGAAGAGAGGCCATCCCCTCTACAAAGGCCAAAGGCCACTTCTCCATGCAGCAAGTATGGCATTTTCATTGTATTTTACTCCTCAAGAGAGGCCAGCCCTCTTATAAGGCCGTTTTTCCAGTGCATTTATGGTGGCCTTACAAAAAAGGGGGGGGGGGGGGGTCACTGTTTATTCTTTTAATTCAAGTGGGTTGTCTTTACCAAATATAAAGGTCAAGACAAGCATGTCATCACAAAAAAAAAGCATCTCTGGGAATTTATGGCTGAAAAACATGTTGGATAGTTTCTTGATGATAACAAATTGATCAATTTATTAAACTGTTGAAGCTTTGGATTTTCAAAATTTTTGCATCAAACATGAAAATAGTGATTAATGAAGGTATAGGCCTAGACATAGACAGTGACCGCATTGACTATGGAGCATAAAAAGATTGGATTTGTGTGTGTGTGTGGGTATGTGTGAACTATACAGAGTATCTGGCACTGTTGCTTGTATTCTTGTATATGACTGCCATCTGTTTTGGCAACTGGTTTGTTCAAACACAGCCCCTGGAAGAGTCAGCCACTCAGCCAAGCACACCGTTTTGATTAAGTTTGTTAGATCACGATTCATAATTACACAAATACTGTAACTCATCTTTTTTCCATACTGAACCAACACATATCAAAGAATACTTCTACAAATACGAGGGCTGATTATGCAGTCCAATCAATTCAAAGGTTCTTATTTGCCTAAAAACCCTATTATGCCGTGCCATTCAGCTGGAATGGAATATTAATTAACTGCTGTTGCCTTTGATCTGGTGCACTTCTCCGGGATACATTTTCTAGGAAATGGCAGTCCTCATCGTCACCGGCTACTGCAGATGAAAACGTGTTCAACACATTTTCATCCGCAGTGGCCTATGACTTACACGTTTGTTTCACCTGACGTGCCACCTAGCTCACAAGAGAACCTACCATCTGCTTTGGCAACTGGCTTGTCAGCTACAACAGTCTACACTGACAGCGAGCTTCCAGCAACTCCACCAGTCATAACAGCAACTGACCCAGTACTTTACTGTCGGTTCTGACAACTTCTTGGACACTCGCCCTATCATCGGCAATAATGACTAACTTGCAGCACTCCACTATCTGCGTTATTCCTGGCTTGCACGCAACTCTACCCTGTGATTTGGCTACTGGCTCGCAGAAAATTGCACCACGCCAGGTCAAACTTGCAAGCATCCTGCCATAACACATTGAACCTGGCTTCAAACTTTGCTTCTGCTTTGATGGCCCACTTCACAGTCACTCCATTATATGTACTGGTAACTGCCCTGTCATTCGTGTCGTCATCTGACATGACAATTTGCATGCCAGACATCGTCAGCAATGACAACCGACTTCTGAGCCCCTTGTCTGTCTCCTTCTATAATGGCTTTCCTGTACAATCTGTAATAAAATAGGGACTCACTATTCAGTCGCCATACAATATCGCAAGCTGACATGCAAACGGCTCTGGCAGAATTTTTGGTAACTGCTTGCATGTCACTCCTACTGACAGCTTCTACACTTGGGATTCATGGAGCTCGGTAGCATCCCCAAGAATTACTTGACTGTGTGCTTATCAATTTTGATCTACGCAGGGTATTTAACTACCATCCATAATCCCCCCCTCCCACCTCTTTTCAGCAACAATTAACACAGATCGCAATAAAATCTGTGCTCTTCTGAATAACTGTGGCTCCAGATTCTCATTCCTCATTGAACAAAAAACAAAACAACTTTTATTAAATACCAACAAGCCCACATTTCTAAGGAAAAGGGGGAATAGTCGGATTAAGAGCTTTTCTTTGCACACTCTGGCAGTATATGCCAAGGAAATCTGTTGACTTGGGTCTATGACTTAGAACTGAAAGGGTAAAGAACTACCCTGAAAAACAACAAAGTACGGGAGTCTCACTGGAGCATGCAGATCGATACACAGCTAGCTCTACCACCTGGCAACCAGATCAAAGTACATATGGCAAATGCACATCCCCTAGTTATAGCACTGGTAGTAACTACCTATCAGCAGGTCAAGTGTGATCTGATAGGCCAGCTATCTTTTAAGAAGAACAAGGACCACCTGGACCACCTGGACCACGATACAGCTTGCAAATTAAGTGAAAAGGGAAGAATGGAAAACCACATCCATTAACTCTTTCATTGCCAACTGTGACTAAAATCAAAGTGCTTCTGATGAACTTCTCTGTATTATCAAATGGATACTATATTAATATTCTATGTAAAAAGGACTCCCATTCATGTACCAGCATTGCTATAGTCCTATAGAATATAATGGTTAACAGCTTTCCTTGACACACTTTGGGCACAATGCACCCACAGTGTACCAAGTAAAACTGTTGACTCAGTCCAAAACTTGGCACTGAAACTTAAAACAGTGATTATATCTGCAGTTGCCACTGACCCACTAAGTTATATTTACTATTGCCACTGACCCACTAAGTTATATTTACTATTGCCACTGACCCACAAAGTTATATTTATTATTGCCACTGACCCACTAAGTTATATTTACTATTGCCACTGACCCACTAAGTTATATTTACTATTGCCACTGATCCACTAAGTTATTTGTACTGTTGCCACTAACCCACTACATTATATCTACCATTGCCACTGACCAACTTAGTTATCTACTGTTGCCACTGACCCACTAAGTTATACCTACTGTTGCCACTGACCCACTACGTTGTACCTACTGTTGCCACTGACCCACTATATTATATCTACTGTTGCTATTGACCCACCTAGTTATCTACTGTTGCCAATGACCCATTAAGTTATATCTTCTGTCGCAATTGACCCACTAAGTTATATCTATTGCTACCACTGACCCACTAAGTTTCTCGAATCCAGTTGCAAAGGAAACTAGCTTACAAGGATAAGGTAATGTATTTAAACTTAATCACAGCATGAGAAGTGTTGCCAGCCCTCCCGGATTCCTCGGGAGACTCCCGGAATTTTATGCTGAAAATACTTGAAAAAGTGTGGATTTTTGACAACTTTGAGTCATCTCCCGGAATTTCATCAATATTTCCCTTCTATATTTCATATTAATTTATCAACCTCCCGTAATTTTACTTTTTATCTCCCGGATTTTAAGTTTGGCAGGTCGGCAATACTGCATGAGTCCTGCACCCATCTGAATCTACACTATGGCAATTGAGCTACACTTGTCCAGTGTCCTCAATTACAATTGCCCAGTGGAGAAATAACAGCAAAGTCTAGTGCCCTGAGAAACCACCAGAATTAAGGCCACCAAAATGCAATGCTTCACTTCTTTGAATGCAGTACTACTATCAAACTCCCTCAAAAGACTGCCACTTATCATCTTTCTCTAGTTTATCATTCACAATGATGTGTATAAAGATGCTTCAGAATCCCTGTGACATTCCCACCACTAAATAATCGCTGCTCCCTAATGTACTTTTGGCCTGCATTGTCTCCATGGGCTAAATGTGGAATTTTCATAGCCGTCCAAAATGTACTCTGTGCCCTCAGTTCTACCAAAATATTATTTCCCTAGACCCAAAATAGAATTTAGCTGGTTTACTGGCAAGACTCCTCATTAGATTCTAAGCTTGCCTGGTAATTATACAGACAGAATGATACAACTCTAGGCTTACAACCTGAACAGTCACCACCCCCAGCTGCCTGATCTGGCCAAATCACACTAATTAGAGCTTTGAAGAGCCTAAGAAATTGATTGGCAGTTACAGTGGAGAGACCCTCAAGTAGTTTGTACCAAGGCAAGAACCCCACCGCACACTGATTATGGTGTCATGGTTCTGTCTGCCAGCAGCATAGGCCAGGCCATCGCAATCTGCAGCGACAGACTCTGACAGACCACACGAGTAACAGACCTTGCTCCCAATGACATGATTACCCCTTAAATTAAGCATGATATTCTCCAAGATTTTTTCCATGCATGGGCGGTATTTCCCCCCTTCAGCCAGCACCTGCCATTACTTGTCAGCTCATGCCAATGGTCTCCATGTCACCTGTCTCATTTATTGCAATTTACTCTTCTCTAAAGACAGACAGAGCCCTGCAACTCCAAAAACTGACGATATTTGGACTGTAGATTAATTTGATGTACTTATCTTTTAAATTTACGTTGCTCATGTTGCAAAATCTGTCGCGATAAAAACAATACAAAATGCACTTAATGTAGGTGCTTTACAAATTATATCCAAAAGAGTAAAATTAAAACTTCAATCAAATGCATAAAATCTCAAAAACCACAAAAATTTTGTACACATGACCATGAGCACATTTACAGCATTTTAAAAGCATCTTATCTGTTTTGGAATATTGGATTCAGCTTCTTCACTGTGACTGATTGGTGATCAGCTAAGACACCAGCACCAGTGCCATGCCATACAATTTCCATAATGTACTTGTCAGAAATAATTTACTTTTCAAAAGATCATCATTAACCTTTGCCGCTCAAAGAGCCCTCTGGTGTCAAAGTCGTCTACTTGCCAATAGAGTTTTCCTGCTCAGAGCCCACACGTGTCAATGTTATCTGTTTACCAATCTTTCTTAAATTTGATTTGTTCTCTACGAAAGTTTTGCATGAAGCTGTCACATTTCCTAGGTCGACAGGTTCCCTGGGCATGCTTTGGGCATAACGCACCCAGGAAAGCTGTTGACTCAGTCTTAAGCTGACAAGTGGATGGTCAAACCAGAACTAATTTAAACTTTTGAAAAGCAAAGATTAAGAAAAATATGTGCCTGTTGCATGCATGTACATGGTGTTGTCCAAGTTCAACTTGATTCAATTTTTGTTTCATTCAATATGACACGTTTCTTCTGTTTTACGGCTAAGTCAACCACAGAGGGCATCAGGGCCAGAATTTCGCAAAATTTTGCGAGAATCTATTTGGATTTTTGTTAATTAGTTTTCTTTTTAAAGAAAGACAAGTTTAGGAGAATCTTTACGAGAATGGATTCTCGGATTCTCGCTGAAATTCTGGCCATTATGACCTCCAAGGCACAAAATAACTTTCCACAATGTGGACCTCAATTTCAGACCAGTGCTGAACATTATAACACTTTCCTAAAGAATTAATTGCAACAATTTACAATCTTTACGCTGTTTTTTAATTTTGTGGACCCTGAAGAAGGGTGGGATGTCTAAAGGGTGGGCCACTAGATGGGGTAATGTGTTGTGTGCCTAGGTGTCTCCTGTGTTGGTATCAAAATATGCAAAACAAATGTGTTTCAATAAATTAAACTACAACAAAACAAACCAAAAAAATCATCCAGAAATTCCTGGATTGTTAGGCAAAGATAACATGTTGATAGCTGGGTCACGTTCACCATTTTTCAATTAATGTCACCACACTGTGTATAATTGGCACTGACATTCCCAGTATAAGGTGTGCGATTATAGATGACGCACCTGAACTATGTTAACGTCACATATTCTTATGGTGGGACTCTTTCTTGATACGTAAAACGCAAGAATTACTTCACCCTCTCGATCCTATTTGCCCAGCCGTATGGGCAACCTCAGGCACCATGGGCACGACGAATACGTCACACTGTCAGACTTGAGCTTTGTCAAGGGGCTGGGCCTCGTCTTAGAGTGGTTGTGCCTCCTCGTGTGGAGCACCAAAAGGCTGTACACAATTTTATATCATTTCAAGGAGCACATTATAGCAGATACACTGCCATGCTTTTAAATGTGAATTGTTGATTTGAAAAGAAGAAAATAGCGCCGATACATGTTTAATCTTATATGGTAGCACTTTATGGACAGCCGAGGGCTCAGTTGGTGGGCATCAGTTGAGCATTGTATCCAGCTGATCTTACAGCTGTTTAAGAAGCGGCAGTAGGGATTTTTTTTATCCAGCCGATCCATCGGCTGTCAGGGTCCAGAGGGTTAACTTATGCAATACTGACGTTTTTTGCCTGCTCAAAGGGGGAGTTAGGGGTTTTCCATACTGGCATACTGGACATTTTTATTTGCCGTTCTTGCATACTGGAAGCCGTTTTTAATATCACACTTCATACCAGCCATTATTTCTTATTTCCCTACAGGTGTGTACTGGCGCAAAATTATATTACTTGTACGAGCGCACTAGGAGACCCCCCTTACCTCCCCTGCCCTGTGCCAGCACCAGTGAAGTTGCAGTAAGTGCTGCATCTCCGCTACCACACCACCATCTGCATTAACCACACAATGTATATTTAACAGCTGTCTGGCTGTCCTGCCACTTAAGTGCTTCCTTTGTGTTTCTTCCTACTCAAAAATGAACTCACTTGGAACTAGACGTATTTTTCCTCACATGTTCAGCTACAAGCATACATTCGATTGCTCGTAAAAAGAGCTTTCATTCAAGTACATTTCCATCCTAGTCTACAGTTAGTAGTTTTTGCATTGCCTTACGAGTCACGCTACAGCTGCTACAAGAGCAGCTGATGCATCACTTGCAAAGAGATGCAGAAACTGCTTGCCAAGTTCCTTCCTGTGTTTATCCTGACAGTATGACACGAGTCGTAAATTAACTCTTTCAGTGCCAATCAAGTCTTAAGTCGATCTACTTAAGTCAAACTAGACGGAATTATCATTAGGATCCCAGATTCGTATTCCTCGTAAATCAATCTTTCATTTAAGTACCAGCATTCCTAAAGTTCCATAGAGAATACTCCAGGTGAACAGCTTTTCTCGCCACACATTGGATGCATTGCGCCCAATACGCACCGAGACAGGCTGTTGACTCAGTCCAAAATTTGGCATGAAAGGGTTAATCCAACCATAAAATCCTTATATTGTTCACGTGATAAAATCTTGTGATTAGAGGCTAGCACAAATACCATATTACCTTGTTTTAACACTTATACAATTTCTGAACGTATACCCCATGAAAGGTGGACACGCATCCAGTAAACCTTGGTCATGAAAATGGTCTTTTTTTTGGGGGGGGGGGGGGGGAGCCCTTCCTCCAAAATTTGCAAAAGCCACTGATGAACCCTGGCTTCTGAAACATATAATAGTGGCTCCTCTGCAAATTCAGGTTATTCCACCAGCCACTCCTATAGAGATACAAAATTTCAGTGGCCACTTGAATTTTTATAGCAAGTAAGTGAATTGGACAGTAGCAATGGAAATACAGTATTCCGCAAATAAACTATATTTTGACATGAACCACAGACCCTGAAAATAGAGGCATTCATTGACTCCTGGGTCCACCTTTGCAAATACATCACTCCTGTGACTTTGAAAATAACGTCAATCCAACCAAAATGTAACCAAGTGAAGAAATTGTGCTCTGGTACAAATGAAGGGAATCTTAGTTTTCATTGGCCAGTAAGGTCAGCAATTTCATGTTTTACAAACAGACAGACAGCATATGAAGCCACCACCCAAAAACATAATGGCATGGACCAATTGAAAATATGTGCTATCTTCTTGATGTCAATTCTAAATTCAACAATGACATATATGAATTGCATTTTCAAAGCCACAAAAATCTTGATTACTGCACGCAACCTAGTCTACAGTAATGAGAAGGCAGCTTTTTGCTGATTTGTCGGCATCCTGCGAATGTGTACCGCATTCATATTATCATTGTGCCTGGATTAACAGTTGTAGTGGCAATGATATCTTCAAGACCACACCATAATCCATTGACTTAAGCTCATTTCAGTATGATGCAATCCGCTGGATAACCCTCGGCTTAGACTGCAATATGAACTGTGGCAGGTCGGGTCCCATAGAGACGCCACTTCATTGTTCCCCTGTGTGTCTATGTGTTAGAGCCCTGCTAAATCTCAACAACATCAATTTCGGAATCAAATTGGGATTAGATAATGGCTGAGCCGGCCTGGTGACCTCAAAGAAGATTAGTTGTAATCAGGCTCACCGCTTATGTCCAGATGCAAATAGACATCAGCAAAACCAAATTGGAATTTTAACCCTGAAGCACTTTTGTACCATCTTTCTAATATTGTCATTCCACATGAGACGCTCAATCATTATTTTTATGATTTTTTTATACTCTTCACACGAGAAAGGTTGCAAATTAAAACTAGAAAAGAAATTTTGAAGGCAAATGAAATTAAAATGCTGGATCCATGCCCTCCTCGCCTCATAACCTTGCTAATCACAGGTCTCATTTTGGAATGACTGTAGTCCATAAAAATAGTCTATAACCTTGACCTAGTGACCAATTTTTATGCATGACACACCCTTGTGTCCAGATACACAGGTGTGTAAAGTTTGATAATTCTAAGTCTAAGGACAACATAATTACAGCCTGGACATGAAGTGTAATGTAGTTTTACATGATTGTATCACTGTAATCCAGATACTTGACCTAGTGACCTAGTTTTGTTTCATGACACATCTTTAGGTCAAGATGTATCTGTGTGTGAAGTTTCATGAAAGTAAGCTAAATAGTAAAGGAATTACAGCCCAGACACAATTTTACAAGAATATATCACTGTGACCCAGATACTTGACCTACAGACCCACTTTTGGTACATGACACACCCTTTAGTCCAGATAATCCTGTGTGTAAAGTTTCATTAATCTCAGTTGAAGGACAAGCGAATTACAGCCCAGACACGAATAGCGGACAGACTCACAGATGCACGGACGGAAAAAAGGATTACCATATGCCCCTCCTCCGGTAGGAGAGGGGCATAGTAAATCTGTGTGCCTTCCCCATTTGTATAATTAAACTCCTAGAATGTCGACTTTACATCCATAGGCTGTACAGGCAGCAAGACAAGACAACATACCATCTGTGCTGAGGCCAGGACTGGAAGTGAATTTGGCCACATCCACAATTTTGACGGCAAACTGCTGCCCTGTCTCTCTGTGAATGCATCGACGCACAACGCTGAAAGGCCCCCTGAAAATATAAAAGGCAAAACGTAAGTTTGATGTGATAGTGTTGCATGAAAGGTGAAAAGTGGCGGTAAAATGGCACCTGAAAACATAGCAAAGCCGAACCTAAATTAATCATCAGGGCTCACCAATTTGCATGTCCTATTGTCCAGGACAAGTAAAAATTGACAGGGGACAAGTAAAATTTGTGAAAATTAACATGTAAAAGATAGGAGCACTTGTCCCTGGACAAGTAGACCTTGGGGAGAATTGTCTTGCCCTGATCATATATTTCTGAATTTCAAAAAAAAAAAAATTTCTGTATTGTTTTGCTTTGCTTTTTTATGATTTATTTTGAACTATTACATTGGGAGGGGGGCAGAAAAAATAATTCAAAGGGTTGAGATCTATGCAACAATCAACATATCTTCAAGTAGTTCTCTTGCCTCAGGAAAACTTTGATGAATGTACCGACAGACAGGTAAAAAAATAACAACGACTAGGAAAGAAAATAAGATTTGGTTCAGAACAAATCCTCTGTGTGCTTTGAAAACTTATAAAAATTAAAAGATGGCTGTTTCTTTATGGAGAGGTAGTTTACAGGTTCACATTTGCTGTTGAGCCCTGCAAACAGTCATATCACCTTTTGACATTCTGTCTGTCTGTCTGTCTGTCCATGGACCAATTAACGAGAAGCACAGTGGGGTGACACCTTGGTCTTCCAGCAGGGCCATAAAACTTGGCTTCCTCAAAATCGCTACTGTTGCTACATGTACCAAAACTGGCCAGAACACATCAGCAAGGCCACAGACTGGCTGCTGGACTTAACCCAGTTATAAGAATACCTCTTTGGCAGACTGAAACAGGGTTTGTCTGGCCATGCCTGACGCATCTGAGGAAGGTTGGTTTCACCCGAACTTTGCAATGCAAGTTAACAATTTCCAAAAAAAATTGTCAGGGTTTTTTTTTTTTTTTTTTTTTTTTTTTTACATTAAAAAGGAAAAAAAATATATAACAGAATGAAAGTTGCATCACAGAGGAAGATGGCTAGAATTCAAGTTTCATTTCTCGGAACTTTGCATATTTAAACATGGGCGTGGAGGCCGACAGACAGGGCTTGTGAATGGCCTGCTGTGCCGCTGTCGGGCATTCATCCTCTCATACTTCAAATGATTTCTGGGCTTTTCCCTTATGGAAAGCATACACCACACCATAACATGAATGAAAGATAGCTAGAATTCAAGTATCAATTCCTGCAGCGTCTAAATAGGTCCATGGCACAAGCATGGTTCTGGAGTGGTATCTTGTACCTGTACAGCAGTAGGCCAGGCCTGTATTAAACTTGCTGTGTCTCAGCGTCTATGGCTATGCTTCCCGTAGCATCCTTGGTTTTACCTGGGTTTAAAACTTTTAACAATTGCTGGTAGGAAATGATGTTTCACCCCCCCCCCCCTTACAAAAGCATCGACATAAATGCGTACGTGTCATATTCACAGCAAGTGCCACACTGGATATGCCAAAATTAATGCAAAATGGTCATTTTATTTTCAAAATTCTGAGTCCGCCTATCACTGCCCACCCAAAGTACGCCAAAAACGGCAAAAATGCATAACTTGGCTTCCAGTTCTCCTATCTTCATCGCACTTTCACTGGCTGAAATGATTTGAACAGCTTGACCCAGTAAGCAAGAACACAAAGAGACTGGTCCTCTTGACACCATTTATATTACATGTACTACCCTTCATGCCAATAACCAGTGATGCAAGGCATGGGGTCCAGCTTGGCCACCAGGGCAGCCAGGTCAATCTGCCGAGATGTGCAGCAACGAGCATACGAGCATAGACACCACCAGGAAAGCGGGGTGGATGTGTATATTGTGTGGTTCAATTGAAGGACAAAGGCTTATCGCTGTGCATTAATTACATTTTAATTATGCGATAAGAGGAATCTGCACATTAAAAAAAATAATAAAATAAAAAACGGAGCTGATTTAGATACTAGAGTTCCTATGAAGACTAGATCTCATCACACAAGTTACAAAAAGAAGAAAGAAAGAGAAAAAGAGAAACATCAAAAGTCTGACACTTTAGGCTTAAGCAAATGAGATGATCCTGCTTATACACATTTAATTGTTCCATACATCAGTTCTATAATTATAAAATCTACAAAGTTGTTAGTGAAAACAAAATGTCTGTGTTGGCACACACATGACAGCAACATGGGCTTGGCACTGTTCCCCTTGGTGATAGCTGCCAAAAAACCTGCTTTTCTTACTACCTGTGTTCACAAACTCTAACACAAACATGTAGTGCTGTGCCTGTCAGAAGTCACTTTTGCAAGCCGATTAAATCTGGTATTATTACACAGAGTAGAACATTGTGTTTGATGACACAACAGCCTATGACTTACCGAGTACATCAAATACTTTTCACAACTTCCTTACTGTACAGACCTCAACAGCCTGGTAAATAAACCCTTCCTTTTCCACAATGGAGCATGCTGCCTGTAGGGGGCACTACAGGTAACTTCCCCCTCATATCCACCTGCTATAAGTGGAGACACCTGGGTCATAAACAAAACCTGGTTCATTCATTGGTTGAAACTATCATGTGACACAGGAAAAACAAAAATGGCAGGGATGTTTAATGGGACAGAGGCACCAAAAAGGTACAAATAGTATGTGCTGCTATCCAATAAATAAACTCCGTCAGTTCAGTCTATATTTACTCTGTCAGTTTAATTTTGCTCCCCAAATCTGAGACAGTAAAGAGGAACTTCCCATCAAAGTCACACTTTAACCATACCCTGGTACCTTTAAACTAAGATTCAGTCTACAACTTTCCTTTCGGTGGGCACCTACAATGTCTACCCTGCCCCAAAGAAAGCTGTTGACCTGAGGAATGCTATTCAGATGGGAGTTGTCTTTAATTCTCATTAAAATAGATTTGTTTCATTACCACTAAACTTAACGAAAGCTGGCTTCCAACAGCTTTTGGTCACTTAAGGCTCAGCAAGTCCTATATCCAAGAACATGGAGGATATACAGCATCCAATCAGCCATAGATGGTGGGGGGGGGGGGGATAAAGGGTTTTGCGCAATGAGGTACTGACATTTTCATTTGACATACTCGTGTACTGGAAGCCCTTTGTAATTTCCGCACTTCACTCCAACCAGTATTTGTACATTTTTCTCATTTTCCCATACTTTATACTAGGGCAAAACTATTACTTGTAACAGCATACTAGGGTCCCCCTTACCTCCCCCCCCCCCCCCCCAGCACTTTCTCCAGCTGTCCTTGTGGCAGCCTGAGCATGGTTTACATGGTGGTGCAAAAACCACCATCTCCAAATGGCACTTGATGACACCTCTTTCTAGGGATAATTTTACTTTAAGTTCTCCCTTCGTTTCCAGACACACAAACGGGATATCAGTCATTCCATGAAAAAGATACCCTGGCAACCAGTTGAAGCTTACAATGTCCGCTTTCAGTCGTACTATAAGCTGTGATCAGCTTGCTGAAAACAAATCTAGATCTACATTATTGATCAAAGCCAGAAACGCTTAAGACTGTTTAAGCAACACAGATAGAAATATATCTGAATGCAACAGACCTGAAAACAGCACATTTAAAAAGTCTTGCCCCAGGCCAAGGTAAGGAGCCGGCAGACAAAGTTTGTGCAAACATTGTCGTCTCTCCGTTCTTGCAGCTGAAATTTGAGAAGGTGAAGACTGTCACCAGATTGTGCCTTTTAATGTTGTGACAGCATCACAGCTTCTCTGGGGACCCAAAGCCACAGGAAATAAGGAAAACATTTTGCAAAATGCAAAACGACTGACTAACATACTCTGAAGCTAGCTGTATAAGAACAATGATGGGGGGAGGGGGAAAAGGGGGTCCTAAGATTTAAAATATTATCAATGTATCTTTTATTCTAAACTAACAATTTCAAATTTGCAGACTGCTGCTCACTTGTCTTATTTGATGGTATAAAATTCACTATGTTCAGTACTGCAAAACCTTTCATTATTACTGGATCATTATAACAACTCTTGGGAACCCTGAAGAATCAGTCCTTATGCATTCCAGCATCTCCTACCAGCCACTGTTTGCACACAGTCAGTTTAATTTCCTGAGTGCCAAACTTGGAGACAGCAAAAAGCTTTGACATTGCCACAGTATTGGCTAATCGTATCACTTACGGGTTGATTATTCAAATGTGCTTTACACCACCGTAAACTAATTTATACTTTGACACAGCCAACCATTAACAAGTGTATGATTCATAAATTATGCACTGTGGTCAAACATTCCATTTAGTTTGACTCTCATACGTAAATCATAAAACAAATGCAAAAACTTGAAGAAATTATAATCTAGCTAAACAATGGGGTGATGGGGGCTTTACATGGTTTCTTGGTGGGAGAACAGTCTACATGATCATGTTCCTTCTCTCTCTCCCTCTCTCTCTGACTCTCTGATAATACTGTCTCTCTAAGTCTCTCAAACTCAGTGTTTCTATTGTGAATTTAATTTTTTTTTTTTTTATTTCAGAGGGTCACAAGAAGGGATGTGAAGGGAAAAGACTAGATTTTCAACACTTTTACAAGTAAATAAACAAGACTTTTTTAAACATATTTTATTAAGAACATTTGCAAATCGTCGCTTAAATGGTTTATGGCGATTGGAAAAGAGAGCCTGGCCCTACATAAACTCTTCTCGCGGGAAAAGGATGAGAAACGCAAGACTTGTGACCCTTTAGAATTTTCTCAGCTAGTATTTCAGGTTTTGAAACGGTAATATACCCCCACTTAGGGGTTAACGGAAACACTGCAAATTGCTCCTATATATACAGTAAAACTGTTATAAACACCTGTACACCACTTGAATATGTTGAAATAGATGATACAAATTTGCTGGAATTAAAACTATTGTTCTCTTTAGAATCCTGTTTAAGTTTGTCTTTTTTGAAGGATACAACATTAACCAATACCAAACAGTTCTTTCTAAGATTGAGCTGACATCAGACAATTATTCTGACAAGTATGTAACTAAATCTACCACATATGAATGCCAACTGTATTATGTTTACATATCCTCTGCAGTAATTGTGAACTGAACTGAATAGAACAGAACAGAATACAACAGAACTGTGCTGCACTGTACGATACGGTACGGTATGGTACAGTCCAGAGCTGAGCTGAGCTGTATTTTTTTATTTTGTACTCAAAATCCTACAGAAGACTGAGAAGCAGAAAGTAGCCTCATTAGTTTGGAACTGCTGATTGTTGTCCTCACATTTCCACCAGTTTTGGCACTGTCTGCATGTGTGTTCCAAAATGATTATATCTTTTTCATTTTTCCCCCTGGCATATCAACTTCTGTTGTCAAAAGTGGGGCATGCTCAATCCTATAATTAGGGGAAGGAAGCAAGCAAGCAAGAAGGAAAAAAAGAAAGAAAGAGAGAGAGAGAGACAGAGAGAGAGAGAGAGAGAGAAAGAGAGAGAAAGAAAGAAAGAAAGAAAGAAAGAAAGAAAGAAAGAAAGAAAGAAAGAAAGAAAGAAAGAAAGAAAGAAAGAAAGAAAGAAAGAAAGAAAGAAAAAGAGCAAGAGAGAGGGGGAAGGAGGGAGGGAGAGAGGGAGGAAGAAAGAAAGAAAGAAAGAAAGAAAGAAAGAAAGAAAGAAAGAAAGAAAGAAAGAAAGAAAGAAAGAAAGAAAGAAAGAAAGAAAGAAAGAAAGAAAGAAAGAAAGACAAGCAAACACACAAACAAAAAGAAAAACACAAACCTTCCCCCCTTGATTTCAGTTTCATCTCATGATGGGTGAACTGACCTCCAACTGGTAAATCATTATAATTTGAACCAATTAAAGTAGACTGTTAAACCAGAATCAAAACTTATAAATCTCGGTTCTGCATTTATATCACTGTATTGTAACTTCAATGTATTTTCATCCCATTTCTTCTAAATCTGATAAAATGT
>CAXHWN010000244.1:947500-969000 GCA_964020975.1 Hermodice carunculata | reverse complement strand
TATATCTTACTTAACTATAGTAATCTAGTAGAAAATAGACATAGAGGTAAAAAACCTTTTCTGCCCAGCAATAAGACTAGCATACGCAGTGAAGTAACTGATGACACATACCCAGGAAACACAAAGTTTGACTTGAGAAATTACCTTTGCAAATCACACTCAATTCTTCAGCAAAAGTGTACATGTACTAACAAGTCCCTTGACCCAATCAGCTGGAGTGTCTGTTCCCCTCTCACCCCCCCCCCCACACACACACACCCACACACACAGAAACCCAATACATCATGGATTCCTACACAGAAACCCAATACATCATGGATTCCTTGTATCTTAAAATTTTGGCATATTATGCACTCCAAACAATTGTTTTGCACTTTGTTGGTATACAACATAAATTACGCTAATGGTACTGCCACAATATTTCCTTAAATCTTCATAATAAGATGAGCACCAAAGTTTCCAAGACGAAAGTTAAAATACCACAAAACACTTTATTCTGCTGTGTGGAATGCGAATGCCACTGAATGAAAACGAGAGAGATGTTAAATATTTGATCTACCATTTATCTTGCAATATTAAGTTTTGGCACTACAGAGACAATCATCAATTCACTGTAAAAAGAGAACAAATTTTCCACCAACATGGCATTTTGCAAATAATATTTTGCTGAAGTGCTTTATGATTTATGTTTCATCAGACCTTACACCATGTTTGCTCCTTCTGGCAAGACAATGCACTGCAAAATGGAGAAAAGTGGTTGTACACCAGGTGAAGCCTTAACACTTTAACCTACTATCACTTTGGTTATTTTAGCCACTTATAGTGAGGATTATTATATATATGTATATATATATATATATATATATATATATATATATATATATATATATATATATATATATATATATATATATATATATATATATATATATATATATTGGTGGGTGCATATAAGGTCCACTGAGATAAACTGCCACAAGTTTGGGTATTACTATCCTTAAGCTTTACTTAGGCCTATCATTTCCTCACAACTCATTGACCACGTACATTTATTTACATTAATTATCGCTGGACTTACCAGCTGCTTTGAAATATTTATTGAAACGCTCACACCATCATATGGAAAACGACTGTGGAATATCACAAAGACCCTTTCCACTAAACGAACTACATGTATAATCCCACTTCTTGTACTTGTTTTCAAAAATAAAACAACATTTGAAGAAAGAGGAAGACGGCAAATTGAGCATAACTGGTCGATCATCTAATCAGGGGACATAAAGTTTCGATTTTTGCCGAAAGACCTGTGTATCATTAACATGTAAGTCACTGGAGATGGCCAGGTTGTTTAAATTATTATTATTTTTCTTTTATTTTTTTTTAATTTCACTCTTGGTACTAACACACATTTCTAACATAATACTGTACACCACAAGACGTTAGAACAGTTGTCTCATCTTGAGAAGTACGGCGCTGCAGCCGTTATATTTTTAGTTCCTGAAGAGCCTCACTTAGGCGAAACTGGTCGAACATTTCACTCTGAACTTCACGGAGCCTTACCTTCATTTTGTATTTTTCATTGTTTACATTATTTGTCCGAGTATGAGATTGTGTGGCAGGAAGATGGGTCATGTGAAGCAGGGATTGTATCTGAGCAATAGGCTGTAGTAAGGACTGCCACTTCTAATGACACTTTCACCAGGGTGATTGACAGATGACCATGTGGCCTTGTGTTTCTGTTCACCCTGTCCCCACAGCACATGGGTATCCCATATGAGAAAGAGTTTAATACACTTTTGATGAAATAAACTGTAATTATAGGATCTGAACTATGTAAGGCCAAAAAAAAAAAAAAGTCTGTGTTTGGGGTTTCCCTACCGACCCTTGCCCAAACCCCCCTACCCTAAAACTTTTTATTGATTTTCAAAAAAAAAAAAAAATCTAGGCAGATTTTCTGCATGAAATGCACAATTTATCCATTTTAAGTCACTTTTCTTCTGTTTTCAGAGCAAAAATTAATAATAAAAAAAAAGCCTACCTACCTACCCTATTTATTTTTGGCATGTAACCTCAAACACACTATTCATTTTCTTTGGCCTAACACGCAGTATGCAGACATAAGTATGAGTAAACAGTTTTCTATGTAAACAGACATAAAATATCAGTGAACAGTTTCCTATGAATACAGATTTCAAGTAGCAGTAAACAGTTTCCTATGTAAACTGACTTCAAGTATGAGTAAACCGTTTTCCATGTAAACAGACATCAAGTATGAGTAAACCGTTTTCCATGTAAACAGACATCAAGTATGAGTAAACCGTTTTCCATGTAAACAGACATCAAGTATGAGTAAACCGTTTTCTATGTAAACATACATCAAGTGTCAGTAAACAATTTTCTATGTGAACTGACATCAAGTGTGAGTAAACAGTTTTCCATGTAAACAGACATACAGTGTGAGTAAAATGTTTTCCATGTAAATAGACATTAAATATGAGTAAACCATTTTCCATGTAAACAGACATTAAATATGAGTAAACCATTTTCCATGTAAACAGACATTAAATATGAGTAAACCATTTTCCATGTAAACAGACATTAAATATGAGCAAACAGTTTTCCATGTGTAAAGACATAAAGTGAGGGCAGGTTTCTGTGTATACAGACAAAGTTTCTTTTGATAAAAATATCGCAATTTCATTCAAGACAAAAAAATGGTAACATACATTCAATCAAAACCTGAAACAGCACACTATGCCTGAACACCAGGAACGCAAATTGATTGCTTCTAAGCCACACAATGTTCCATCTTGACTGCGGGCAATTATTGGCCACAAAGCGAAAATTCCTGATGCAATGGCATGGAAGCAGGCTAAATTGGTGGCTCCGGTTTTCTAAAGACATACGGAATGGATCATGCCATTGTACTTTTTACATATACATTTGGCTGCCAAATACTTGGTCTACCAACTGTAAACACCGGCAATGTGTTGCCACCTGCGGAGCTCTTTCCCCCACACTGTTCTGTGTTACGACAGTTTATCCCGCCATGTGTAAACATGCCATCAGCTAACAAAACAGCACAAAAAGAAAACCTTCTTCAGCTTTTGGTTTCTCATTTTCACGGGGAACCTGGCCAACCTTCAAAACGGCTTTAGAAATGAAGATCATGCTTTTTTTTCTCCGCAAAACATCCAACGTTTTCTTCTCCTGGGGTCCATTTCAAAAACTGCAATTAGTAAACCTACTATGGTGGCCCCTGCTTTAACCCTTTGCCCCTTAAATTAAGACTGAGTCAACAGATTTCCTTGGCATGGGTTGGGCACTTAGTGTCCAACCCATGCCAAGGAAAGCTGTTGACCGTGGTCATGTCGTCTTCATAGTTCTCATCTACAATTCTCAGTCAAATTGTTTTTCATTGCTGTTGAAATTAGTTGAAAACACTGAGGCAGACGACATTTGACTACCAGCTGGTTTTGGCCGGTTTAAGGAGAAAGGGTTAAAGGCCTCCTGTAATGAGACGCAATTTATCTTTTTAAGATAGTCCCATGTGACCTCTGAGTCCATCTCACTAATAAATTTACCTGTACTTAAAACCCACCTGCAACACGAGACCATTCTTGCTGGCAGTACAGGTGGTCTAAACCATCAGGTGCCACTATTTTATTAACTCATCAAGAACAAAGCTAAATTTGTCACCAATAAAACAAAATTATGGGGTCGCCATAGGAACCAACAAAACTTTGGACCACCCCCCTGATTCAGACATATTTTCTAACTGACTTTGCTTCAGGACAACTTTGAACATGACAGCAAGACAGAAGACCACACACAATATCCATGCTAAGTTAATATAGCTCCTTCATGATTGATCATTACTCCTAGAAAAGCCAGCCGGCTGCAATGATCCATCCCACTCATAATACGCCAATTTCTTGCTCTCACCTCCAAATTTGCGCTATGTTGACAACTGGACGTGTGCTGCTCCTAATTTACAAAAGAAAAAGTAATCATACTCACTTCCCGATTTGTCCCATTGTTAAAGCTGCATCGGTATTGACCAAACTGATCAAGGGTACATGGTACTATGGCACACTATTCCCCTGGTGTCTATCACTCTTCGTCGCGCAGCCACTGCAGGGTTGCAGGTTGCTTCTATTTGAAACTATGTCCCTCCTATTGCTGCAGGATTCTGTGGTGTCTCCGGCAATGTGATAAGTTTTGTGCCAAACATCTGCACAAATGCCATTCAATGACAGAAGCTATCCCCAAAATCTCCACACGAGTACACTGAAATCTTCCCCAGATGCACAGTGATGGAAATCAGCTGGAAGGACTCTGCAGTGATGGACTGGGCAACAATAACCGGAGTCTGCTACAAGTTGTATGGAAACTCGTCATGTGGCCGAGGTGCCATATGCTTCATTTCTGAGGCTTCGATTCAAGATGTATTTGCAGCTGCACTGCAAGGACGTGCTGTGCTGATCGACAGTGACCAACAAGAGGAGGGAAACTTGACATTTTGGGAGCAAGGGTGGCTAGGATAAATGAAGGCTGGGACAGTCTGTCTTTGCAGTTTAATTATCGGGAATCCTCTCTCTGAACCATAAGCTACTGGCTTTCCAGCTAACACACTTCCCGATTAGCCTTGTTTTTTCTCTAAACACAGTCCATCCTGTGATATTTTTCTTCCTCACCCACTCCACCCTGCAGGACCCCTGCAGCAAACCCTCTGCTTCCCATCTCACTCTTTGCACTAACCCATTGTATCCCAAATTATTCCTGTCGCCCTGATGCATCTAAAATTATTTTCCCAGTTTCCATTACAGTTAACTTTGCTTAATTTCCTGTGCCCTTGTCATTTTCCCTCATATCCCATTGGAACTTTTGTGATCCCCCCCCCCCAACCCACAGCATCTCATTTATATTCCCCAGTAAACTACTAGAACCTGCATCATAATTTTTCTTGTTACAATGAGTCGCTACACTCCATGTCACACAGATATGGTCATGCTATGTTTTACTGTACTCCATGTCACACAGATGTGATCATACTGATTTATTCCAACCCATGTCACACATATGTGGCCATCCTTTTGTTTATTACATCCCATGTCACAGATATGGTCATACTGTTTGATTACACCCCATGTCACACAGATGTGGCCATGATTTTGTTTATTACACCCCATGTCACAGATATGGTTACACTGTTTGATTACAACCCAAGTGCCACATAAGGTCATACATGTATACTTTCATTACACCCCATGTCATACAGATGTGGTCATACTGTTTTATTACATCCAAAGTCACACAGATGTGGTCATACTGTTTTATTATGCCCCATGTCAACAGATGTGGTCATCCTGTTTTATTACACCCCATGTCAAACAGATGTGTTTATACTGTTTTACTACACCCCATGTCACAAAGATATGGTCATACTATTTTTACACCCCATGTCACACATGTGGTCTTACTTTTATTACACCCCATGTCACACAGATGTGGCCATCATTTTGTTTATTACACCCCATGTCACAGATATGGTTATACTGTTTAATTACACCCCATGTGCCACATATGGTCATACATGTTACTTTCATTACACCCCATGTCATACAGATGTGGTCATACTGTTTTATTACACCCCATATCAACAGATGTGGTCATACTGTTTTATTACACCCCATGTCAACAGATGTGGTCTTTCTTTTATTACACCCCATGTCACACAGATGTGGTCATACACTTTTATAACACCCCATGTCACAAAGGTCATTAGATGTGGTCACACTGTTTTACTACACCCCATGTCACACAAATGTGGTCATCCTTTTGTTTATTACACCCCATGTCACAGATATAGCCACACTGTTTGATAACACCCCATGTCACACGATATGGTAATACTGCTTTTGTTTAATGCACCTCATGCAACAAAGACGTGGTCACACTATTAATTATCATAGCCTATGTCACAGATAGGTGGTCAATAATTGTTCATATGCAGTGAGATCTGCCACTTAACTCCTTCAGTGCCACCTGTGACTTAAGTCAAATTACTTAAAATGGACAGTTACACCCAGTGTCACAGAAATGTGGCTATGCTTGTCTGTTACATCCCATTCAACACAGAGGTGGTCACGCCATTGTTTATTATATCCCATAAAACAATGTTCTGGTCACAACTATGGTTCTTTTTTTACACCCCATGCTACCTAGATATGGTCACACCACTATTTTTTACACCTCATGATACAGAGATGTGGTCACACCTACCATAGCCCCTGTCAAAGAAATATGCCCACATTACTTTTTACCACATCCCATTTCCAGAGACGTGGACAGATTATTAGCATTTTTTTCATCCAGATAGCATACAACGCAAACGCATCGCAGTACTAGTTTCATGATTTTCAACAGGACAGTAATGTCTCATTTCAACTCTGAAACACTACACAGGAAGTCCCTGTTTACATATCATTGGATGCCATTCTAACCATTTCTGATGCTGTTATAGCAGACACTTGCCACACGATCATTAATTGAAGTGTCCTGAAGCGGTGTCTTCCTGTTTTACTTCCCTCCATCTACCTGTCAATACTTCTCCACTTCTCAGGCTCTGTAAACGGTCAACTTTGACCCATCTCTAAAGACGATCGAAGCTGTGACGTTTCCTGAGGCCCACAACAGAATGAGCAGAACCTTGGATAAAATAATGTGTGCTGTAAGTTACTTCAATCTAGATTTTTTTTTCTTTTTAAATGCACACTCTATATTTTTTTCTGTGATTCATTCAAATTTTAAAGAAATAAAAATTGTTGAATAGTGCACCACGGCCATTGGGTTGTACCAAGTTAAACCTACATTGCAGACAAAAGTTTATATCCAGTGTGTACGTTTTCACCAAGTTTATAGACCGTATATTCACATTCATCTAAGGCTCAAATCTGAAAGTTTTCCCCCAGGATCACTGAAAAGGTTCATTCATCGTTTAAGGTGGTATAACTCTGTGATGGGGAAGCTTTGAAGCACAGATGCCTAGTTGCGCTCTGTTGCCAGCTGGACTGTGTAACATGGCTGCCGACAATTATACACATGATCAGAGATCAAAGCGGTCTTCGGCTGAGCTGATGACAAAAGTCCATCATGCACTGGTGCTAGCACTCAGTGAGTGCAGATCAGCCTTGCCGTTAAAGCTGCCATCCTGTAATTTCGCCCAGCAACAGGGACACAGGGAGACCCTGAGGTATACTTGACCTACCTTGATACAACCTCACTTAACTCTTTAATAATATCGTTGCAAGTTTAGCCGTAATTATCAGAGGGAACTGCACTGAGAGTCCTCATAGGGAGGGCTTCATTCCAGGACAGACCAACCAACACACAGAGAATACAGTCAGTGGTCTGTGCACTGTCTTATAATGTAAGTATGCTGCAGAAAAGCCACCCAGGCATATGCAAAAAGACACTGAAAAAGGCCGACAGGCAATGCACAACCCACTGGAAAACCCACTGAAAACCCACTGAAAACCACTAAGGGCCCAACCCACAAGGAAAGCTGTTGACCTGGGACACATGATCTTGATAGGTCTCATTTACAATTCTAAATCAAATTGTTTTTCATTGCTGTTGAAATTAGTTGAAAACACTGAAGCAGACAACATTTGACCACCAGCCAGTTTTGGCAAGTTAAAGAGCCGGGGGGGGGGGGGGGGGTTAGGAGACTTTAAGAACTTTAGCAGTGACATCTTTCAGTGAAAGTAAACATAAGAATACATTGTAATCCAGTCTATGATTATGATTTGTCATATTTGTCACCTGTTTTTAGCTGAATATTAAATACAACTTACCACAGCTACTATTCAAAATGACGTTTCATTGTCCTTGACACAATAGCTGTGATGATATGGGCGCTTTTGTCAGTTCCCCACAAATGTTCATGTAAGATGGACAGAAGTTTACATGCATGCTGGACACACACAGCACCAATTTCCAGATAAATTTCTTGTCTAGAAACGAAATTCACTTATTCATTCTTCAGCCTGGAAAAGTGTGTCAAGGTCAGTCAATGTCATCCAAGATTTTCATCACAGGTTCTGAAGAGCTGTCCAGTTATTTCCGTTACAAATGCTGCTAAAGCCTGAACAGTTTGAACAAAGTTTTTCATCCAACAAACCAACCTTAAACTTGCATCTGCAAAGATCGTACATGTCACCAATTTTTATAGTTGATGTACTCTGCGTTGACCTGACAACACCAGATCCATATTCTTTGTCAACTGACCTTTCATGCAAGCAGTGCCAGGCCAACAGTTGCAGACATCATAAGAATAGTCCAGGTCAACAGCTTTCCTCAGCACACATTGGAGACAATGTGCAAAATGCACCGAGGAAAGCTATTGACTCAGTCAAACGTTAACACTGAAAATGTTAGTCCCCCCACTGTCTCACCCACCCACCTCCCTGTTTGTCATTTGCATAATCAGACAAGGCTACATACAAAGCCACAGGTTTAACACCTAGTCTTTTCTTTCACCTGATAAAAAAATTATGACCACCTTAAGTGTCAAAATCATCAAAGTTCTGCAGGTATTTTTTGATCTGTTGTAGGGAGGCAGTTAAAGCAAGGCATTCCTTGGACTCTTTTCCATGGGACAGCATTTCGCGTGACATCTTAACTACATATTGCACACGCAATTCATAGGATGCTAAAACTGTTCCCTGTTTTGTGTCAGGGTGCCTGAATGGCCTCCACCCAATCCCCCATACAAATAAAGTGTTAGATTCTCGTCCCTTTACCCCAAAAGGCAACACAGAATATTCTGCACCTTTGCCTCGTGCTCCACTAAATCATTATAATGATAAGTATCATTAAGTAGCTGCCATTTTAAAACTCATCTGCGACAGCACACACCCGGCCACGGTATGATGCAGTAACTCTTCTCTCTCTCCACAAATCCTATCATCTCACCCAACTTTGGCAGACCCATGGATACTGCTCCCTGCTAATGTAATAGTTTATTTACCTGGAAATCAAATACAAAGTTACACTAACACAAAACAGGCTGCGCACTGCTCCATTAAATAATCACTGATCCAATAGCCTCTGCTTCAACCACCCACATTCAGCTCAGTTATTAAATAAATCTGATTTAGGCGAAGACGATTTCCTCGTAATTACACATGACAAATGGTAAACACGATAGAAGTTATCAGATTTGTGGCTTATTACATGGAGTTACCAGCATTTGTTAACAGTCTGGGTTACATCTTTCTCAATGTATCTGTGTATGAAGACACAGATAGCAGACGACAACATGAATCACACTTTTGTCCAGATCCACGACAAAGGCAAGTTTACGAAGAACGGCAGCAATCAAGCCGTGCAATCCTAGCCTGACAAGCTATATACTGAAGTACTCAAAAATGTCAGGGGCTCAATACAGTTTCATCAAAGATGACAAGAAAATGACTAGACTGATTTTGCACTGTCAAGATTGGTTAAACAGAGCGCACAGTGCGGACAGCAACTGTGCCCTACAATCGAGTCCTCTGCTTGCGTTATCATATTTAGAAAACACACAGCAGAAAAACATACTATCAGGAAATATGTGCTCCAAAACTTCTACAACTGAGTACAAACCCCACATTCATGTCCCTGTACCATAAGCCTGGTTGCTGTCCCAGCAAAGCCATCCATGTGCAGATCTAGGTCAGAGGTTATTAAACATACAAAATGTTCTTCCGCCCCCTGCCACCTCGCCCCCTCCGAACCAGTTTCTGGACCAATTCCATGAGCAAAAATCCTGATAATTCAGCAATAAAACTCTCGAGAAGCTAGGTTCTCAACCAGAATGGTTCTCTCCACAGCTTTATAGTTTAGCGCTGTACATTTCTATGCCAAGTGAGAAAACTGTATGCATTGACCTGTGGCCTCAATAAAGGACAAAGCTCACTGAGCATGCTCAGTGACACTATCTGACCTGTGGCCTCAATAAGGGCCAAAGCTCAGTGAGTGTGCTCAGTAAAATGGCATCTGGTGCCCCATGGCCTCAATAAAGAGCAAAGATCACTGAGCATGCTTCACTGAGATGTGGATTTGGCCTGTTCCATCACTGACAAATTGTCATCCAAATCCCTGAGTAGCAAGGACATCCAGGGTTTCATATCCAAACGATGGGAGTACATGAGTACAGACAGGCAGTTCAGCCAATCACAGGAGACATGTATATTACATGCTGTATGTTGTCAATGAAGTGGTCATGACCCTTTCTGCCCTGAGCTGGCCTAAGACCCCTGAGGGTCAAATGTCATCTGCTTCAATAATTGTGACAAACTTCCCTACGCAACATGTACGCACAAAAACTTAAGCTTTACGTATGATACTTCCCTGGCAACATACAGCGCCACCTGTGTCATAGAAACTGCAAACAATCCTAGCACTGATTAACCACAATGCCCTGTGTGGCAGTAAATGCATCTCTGTTTGCAGTCAGAAGTCCTTTCACTTTTAGATGCTTTTATACGCGCATCCCATGTTGCCAACAGCGGTCTTATATGAAGGGAAATGTCACTGGTTGTATTCGAAAGGCAGGCTTTTAACCCAAGGAAAGATGTTGACCGGGGCCGTTACACTGTTGTCTTGGAATACAGGCATGCGGCTTCTGGAAAAGGTATTTTTAAGAGGAATCTGAGTCTGGAATCTTTATGATTCTGACAAGTGCTTTTATCTGTGATTAGCAGTGATACGGCTATGATGCCAGTGGCGAGACATACTTTGTCTCCAGGGGGACTCCCCCCCCCCCCATACAACTGTCTCAGGCTGTCAGCCCTCTCTGACTTTCTACCTTTCATCTACAAAATATACAGACTGAACTGCCATTTCTTTAAGTTGCCCATCAGCTCTGTTTCCTGTTACAGACAGCTCCTGTCTCCTCTATGATAGATGCCTCACCTAAAGCTGTCCTAACACTCAGGGAGGCACTCACACCACACACTGTCACCACCCATCTGCCCAAACCTCTCCTCTCCACATTATTGCTCATCAGTTTTTTACACCATCAAACACTGTGCTCCCCCCTTCTCATCAAAGCCCTGCCCTTTATAAGGCCACTATTTTCATGCAGGAAGTGTCCATTTCTATGGTACAGGCCCCTATAAGAAAGGCCACCCCTATACTGTGGCCACACTTTTTTCCAGTATGGGTGCCCTCATTAAAGAGGGATCACCATTGTGTTGGGCATACAGTTGTTTCTGCTTTGAGGGCCACCTTTCCGGCAGCTCTCAAAGTTGACACACAAAGATGGTGGTCTTTCTTTAGAAGTTAAATCATATGGAAAGGATACACTGTAGCAATAGGGGCATACCAAATGTGGTCTCAAAATAGCAGGTGGTCTCTAAAAGGACTCAGGAGACACTACCCTGCTTCAACAATTCATCATCATAAGTCTACCCTTTTTTTCCTACTAAATCACCCCCATCTCCATCCCCTAAGAGAGTACGAACCAACATTTACATTGATGATTTCCTCATTTGGTTCATAGTGAATGGGTCCAACCACAGGAAAACTTGGCCTTGTTCTGTTTGTGCATCATTAAGATACAGTATGGTCAAGGTATTCCATCCTTTTAGCATCCATAAACAATACAACTTTTATCATAGACCGTCACCTGAATGAAGGTTAACCATATATGAAGACTTGGCTTTCAGGATGGAAATCTGCATGTTAACCATCTGGAGACTTAACAGCAAGGGTGGAACACTGCATGTTAATTACCATCTGGAGACTTGACTGCATGGATGGAATACTACATGTTAACCATACAGAGACTTAGACAGCAAAGATGGAACACTACATGTTGACCATCTGGAGACTTGACTGCAAGGATGGAACACTGCATGTTAACCATCTGGAGACTTGACTGCAAGGATGGAACACTGCATGTTAACCATCTGGAGACTTGACTACAAGGACAGAACACTGCACCTGCCTTACTGATTGGAAACCACGGTAGATAAGCATAGAAAACTGCTATGTTACATGGGGAAAGCACTGGTAAAGGCCAAAATCCATCAAGACAAGCTGGCACAAGCTTTATGCACTTTGCACAAAGTTTTCAAGGAAAGGGTTGTAAAATATATACCCCCATAAATATTTGTCCAAACAAGAATCCGATCTTTTCTTCTATGCCTGGAAAGCCAAGCAGGAGAAGCTTATGTTCAAGAGGTACATGGGCCTAGTGCTCTGCTGACCTGTAAGCGATTACATTAATATAGAGATTCATAACAAGAACAAGCTGGGTGAATTGATGTTTTATTGTTTGAATGGGAGGCCCAGAATTTCCATCAAACTGTAGATGGCACCACCAGTATTATAAGCAATTAAGATGCTGACCTTTTCCGCCTTTCCACCAAATTTTTTCAAGGTTCATAAAAAGTACACGTCAGAGTGCTCAAAAGATCTTTCGATTTCAACTCCCTATGCTTTTAGTCGCCACATGACCTTGACTTTAATATCTCATTAATAAATTGCTTCTCTTCCAATCTGTGCCCTGAGTCCAGCTTTCCATCGATAGTCTCTTTTTGCAACTCAAATAATAACTTTCTGAGTTATTTAGGAAAAACGATAGAGCTGGACAATGTTCCAAATCGATATTACCACTAAAAGGAAACAAAATATTCGGCTGCTGTGAAGATATAATTCTCTGAAGAGATACAGAATGAAGTAACCATGGTTCCCACAGTGCTGCAAGGGTGAGTTTTGATCATAGAAACTGCTGTTATGTTCTAAATCCATACTGCCTGGGACCAAACAGCTGTGTGTTACCGTGTAAGGTCATGTGACCTGTCTGTCACAGACACGTTAGAAACAATGTTGCCAATTCACCAGGCTCAACGCTTACTTAATGAGAAAGAAGGGACCTACAGATCTTGGCGAGGCATCCGCAGATTTTAACCTCATCGCTGCCAAGGCCAATTTTTGCCTTTTCTCAATTAGCTATGCCTGTTGTTGTTTCAGCCTGCAGGGGGCAGCGATCAACAGTAATTGCACAAGTCACTGACACTCTACTAAAATAGGCACCACCTTTGAAAGATAAAACGTATGTTCGGAACCATACAAGCAGTTTTTATGTTTCAATTTTACAGAGCGGCCACAGTTACATTGTCTTTTAGACCACATCTGAGTATGGAAAAAAAAGTATAGATCCATATCTTTAACATGGATTGCGAAGCAGGCCAAGCCTATATTAATTTCTCTCCATGGCACAGATGGTGGCGTACACTTTCCAACCAACATGTCTGAGTATGACGACGGTTAATATAAAAAAGTTGCATCTGACTTTTCAACGAATTCAGATGAATCCTTGGTTCACATACTCCACCATATTTACATTCTCTGACATGCTAACCACAGGGCTAAATTCTGAATTAATGCCAGGAATTATTGAAGAGAGTGTTTGGCTACAATAACTCCGATGTATTGGCCCAACTCACTTTTTTTTCAGCCAAAGCTGATTTTAATTTTTTCAATCAGTAAGCTTTTGTGGGGCATAATGAAGTTAAAAAATATTTGATCAAAACTAAGGAAATCTAAAATTTCCCAATTTGACTAAAAGATGATGTCTATGACTTATTGGCACAGGTATGTACCAGCCTAGGTTTTAAGAGCAGCATATAAGGAATCTCAGATGAAGATTTGGTTCACCTGCATGGACATGATAAGGCCAACCTTGCCATTCACTGTAGAGTGAAACCTCATCAGACTGACACTCAAATATCTGACATATTCACCCAATGACACAAGTTTGAGGGGCTTAAAGTCAAATGCCTTTGCTGTGTGACACAATTATCTGACAAATTCAGATATCTCAGACATTTTGCCAGGAACACACAATACCATTATAACAAGGTTCCACCTTGCTACACAGCAACACAAGTGAACAGTGTTGTCTTGGCCACCAGAGGGTGCTGTTTGATTGGTTAACACAGCCACATTTACACAAGTCCATTTCACATCCATGGCCGGAAGTTCTAAATCACAGATTTTCCAGGAGTATATGCCAAGGATAAGTCTCTTCATATTGATTATACATCCTCACAGAACTGATACAGTCAGCAGAACTAGCACATGGCAAATGTGTACAGTAATGAACATATTGTTCACAATACTCAAATCCGCTTGTTCAACATGTTGCAATTAATCTTTTGTCATGCTTCCTACGTATTACATTACGTACAATAAAGCTGAAAGGTGCTCCGCGTAATTCAATCCACTCTCTTCCTCATCACTACTTGTAATCTGATTTTCTTTTCTTTTTAATAATCTTTTGTTGTGTTTCAGAGAACATACTTTCACCATGAGCACATATTTTTCTCTTCATTTGGCACTCTATCTCATTAGCCACGAGTGCCTGTGATTGTTCCTGCCTGTGCAGATGCAAGACAGTCATCATCACCAAGCCAAATGATTTCCATGAATAATATTACCATCCAGCAGGCCAGAAAGTCCTGCAATATTGCATTTGTACTCAAAGGGATGTTAACCAACCTCTCGGCAGACATTTTGCCAGAACAGATCACCAGGGCCTCTTCCTTAAGGTCCAGACCCTGAGCACATCCCCATCCCACCTAAGCTAAAGAGAACAGACACTCAAGTTTCAAACAGAATACCACTAGATCCACCAACTGTTACAATGGGATAGTAGCAACCTTGCCAAGTCTCATACTTAATCCTAAATTTCTGTGGCCTACTTTCCTTTGACAATAAGCAAGCATGTAATGAGAGAACACAAGTAGAGACATTCTGCCAACAACAGTGCACGACACCTTGCCTTCATGACAAGTTCACAAAGTTTCTTCCGCGAAAATATTTTTTGCTCTCCCAGACCATGGCACACTGGATTTAAGCACTCCAATTCTTGAGTGCATATGCACACCACCAAACCTAAGCAAAATAAAAAATAAAAAAAATTACACTTGCTAGAGAGATGTACTGGATACACCAACAAGGGGCAACAGAACCGTTTAGCCTCAATGTTATGGGCAGACGAACCCTTGTTCAGTATTTTGCTACATTTTTACCCCCTGGTTCATCTGCCAAATAACAATGACACTCGTCTAGGAAACACTAGTTTCCTAAATCAAGACCTGTGAAAATATTCCCCATTCAAAAAGGCAGGCTGTCATGAGACACCAGATCTCTTCTAAGTAATAATAAAATTTGTGAAGATGGCTGGGGACCATCCGGTACAATGAATGCCACAGTAGTGGTAGGATTGGTACCGGATGCATTGCCAAGAGTTCCTACATTGCAATTACGTCACACCGGACTCTTTGCTAAGTTATGTCGTGCACGTATGAACATACACCTGGACTTAAGTCGGGTGAATGTCGAACCCGCTATATAAAGCATGCACGCACAGCCGTTAAACTAGCCTCTGATGAGCCAGACTACCAGCAAAACCGGTCAGGTTTCTGAGTCAGCAGTTGGAGGGTTTTTACTCATTTTTGGCCTTGTCCTGTCAATAGCTTATTCTTCTACATGAAGCCTTGTATGTGAAAATCACATTTCTTCACCTGTCCGTCTTACATGGGTATATACCATATATCTCTTTAGAGAGAGTTTACTCCCAGAGTCTTCTTAACTTTTTCAGTGACACATTTTTGACTGAGTAAACAGCTTTCCTCAGTGTGCTAAGGACAGTTTGTGCCCTAAGCAGGCCCAGGAAAGCTGTTGCCCTGGACTACTATGTTTTGTGTAACTACTGGCATGTTGGTACTTGAATGAAGGCTCTTTTTCCCAGGAACATGAATATTGCACCCCTTTCATAATTAACATTTCCTTTTCCATAGTTAGACTTAAGTCACAGTTGGCACTGAAAGAGTTAAGAGAAAAAAAAATTTTTCCTCAACTTTTTTTTCTTCTTACTCTCTGAACTTTGTCATCTCATTCACACACAACCAGAACGAGACATTGATCTGTGTTTTTGATGACCAGTAATGCACTTTTAACTTATGTTTTTGATGTCACAGAACATTACCAGAACCATTTCCTGTAGTCTCTCTCTCTCTCTCTCTCTCTCTCTCTCTCTCTCTCTCTCTCTCATCGCAGATGTATTTAAAGCATCAAGTTTCAAGATATTTCATTTCATCTCATTTCACCTTGAGTAATCAACTTTCATGTAACTGGATGATTTCATAGGTAATCATGAAACATAAAATAATGAAATAGAACACAAACAAAATACCAGCTATGAGTTTTGATAGAAAAAATTTCTATAAAACAGGCAGCCAAGGGACAGTGACATGTCTTCTAATATGGGCCCTTGTAACCCACTATATTTGTTGAGATTTCCCCACAGAATATTGAACTGTTAATTGCAGCCAAATAAACAGAACCACTCCTATCATAATGCACTGTATCAATACTGAAGGTTCAGGTCTGAAAAAAATAAAAAGAATAAAACAAGAGTCCCAGCTCCCATATGTACCAAACCAAAACACTTTTTTGCTGTTGCTTAGCAACAGGACATCAAATACGGCAGATTTGAAGTACTATCGTAATACCGGGTGATGCACCCCAGCATAAAACATAATCCAATCTCTCTATGTTCCATATTGAATACAACCACTGTCAACTTGAGCCGGAATGGAGAAAGAGATAATCTGAAAACCAAACCTATGAAAAAAAACATCCTTTTCATAACTCGGTGAAAATTGACCAATATTTTGCACCAATGTATAGCTCTGAATTTGACAAAAGGTGCAATGAAATGTGAGTAGATGTGTAGCACTAAAGAACTATCTGACATGATTAGGTTAAGGTCCTCGCTCGCATTCAGCCAATAATCCTTAAAGCCTGCATATGACCATTCATATATTTGAATTGCGTAGCATTTAAGAAGCATCTGACATGATAAGGTTAACTCATTCCATACCAGTCCCCGGTTTTTACGTATATTTACCTAAATTTAAGACGACAATTGCATATTTAAATTCTTCATGAAAAGAGCTTTCGTTCAAGTACCAACATGTCTATAGTCCTAAGTCAGTGGTTCTGGCACTGCCAAGCAAGTCATGCTGCAGCTGCCACAAAGGCAGCTGCAGCTTGACTTGCCAGGCAGTGCCATAACCACTGACCAAGGTTTGTGACCATAGCATGAAATGAGTTAAGGTCCTCACTCGCATCCAGCCAATAATCCTCAAAGCCTGCATATGCCCATTCATAAATTTGAAATGCAGTCAAACTTAGTTATTACTATGAAAAACCCCATCAGGGATCTTCTGGCTCTAACTAAAGCAATGTTGCCATGAATCTCTATCTGCCTTTTTTCCATAATGAAAATATGGGGCAATTTGTTCCAGAGGAATCGGATGGAAAAATCAATTCAAACATTTGGTAATGGACAAAAACTGCTTTTTTGCTACCAAAAAAAAAAAAAAAAAAAGGTGTTGATGGAAGTACAAGTGCGGTATAACTTGCTCAATTCTTGCTATACGGGGACAAATTTGCAAAACCGGAATTCCACTGAATCCCCCTTGCAGCCCCTTGTTGTCTATATGCTAAGAGGCTCCATCTATGACTCCCCCATTCCCTCCTCCCATACAATGCAACTCAAATTTATGGGAAATTAGCAAATTGGAAGATGAAACTGTTCTGTGGTGGTGAAATGAACCATATCAGGACTCATAAAAGACGGTCAGTTTCCCTTTTAGTATGTATTTGCTGATGTAAATTAGGACAAATGCAATTTCACAGTCAACTTTAAAGCAGCATTAATGCACATACGAGAAGCCCCAGCCTGGAGGAACTGGCGTCTCCTGTACCTCCTAATGCACATAGGCTCAAGGGCCCAGTTATTGCAAACCAGCCATCGGAACCTGCATGTTTCATAGTCTTTGATTGAGAAATCCCATTTGGTTGAATACTAATTCATGTGTGCTATCACTTCATCTCACCCCCGTGGTTCCCCTTATTTTACCTGGAAGCGTGGACGCATCGTGAAGTAATGAGCCTGGAATGGTAAACATTAATCTCTCCTGAATTCTTTCTTCGGATAAATCTCACGAAGTAGAAGTTATTTCTCTCTTTGGGAAACGAAAAAAAAAAAAAAAAATCCGTCTTTGAGCATGTTTATGAAATTCTTCTTTTATTACCAGCACTCTGTACTCAAGAGGGCAAGCCTACAGTGCTGAGCCCTCATATACAGGGGCAAAAAGATGCAATCACTTTTCTCTCCCTGCACCCTGATTACATCTTATTAAAAGTCTCAGAGCATATGGGCAAACTGATGGAAAGAAGTGGTCCTTTCTCTGTTTGTTTCCACTCTGAAGTCTTCTTTTTACTTTCACTTTTCATTCCTTTGTGCATTTATTCCTTTCTACATATGAAGACACAATTTACTTTTTCTACATTGAAGAAAGTAACAGCCCTGTGACCTTGACGATAATACCAAGGTCACCTTTGTTTGAAACTATCATCACTGTCCTATCAGTCTTCACTCATACAATTCAGGGGTCATCATGTTTTTTTTTTTTTTAAATTCATTCCATACCATGATGACAGGCCTTGGTCAGTGGTTCTGGCACTGCCTGGCAAGTCATGCTGCAGCTGCCCTTGTGGCAGCTGCAGCATGACTTGCCAGGCTGCGCTAGAACCACTGACTTAAGAGTATAGGCATGTTGGTACTTGAATAAAAGCTCTTTTCATGAAGAATTTAAATATGCAACTGTCGTCTTAAATCTAGGTAAATATACTGAAAAATCAGGGATTGGTATGGAATGAGTTAATAAAAGTGACAGAATCCGCTATTACCAAGATATAAGCAAATGTGCCAGTTTGACTCTTCAAGGTCATTAAAGCTCAAAATTAACAATATCAGAAGAAACCCCACAAGTATTCCCCTATAGAAACCTTGGGCCTGGGATGCATCACCAATGTATAATGCAAAATGTTGGTTTAAATTTTCAAGGTTACTCAAAGTGAAAATTAACAAAATCAAAAGAAACCCAATAGTTACTACACTATCAGTGTTTAACAGTAACAACGCACACAGGATCCACCATTACTGAGATTTAAGCCAGTACGTCCACCTGACCTTTCAATCAGTTGAATCTGTAAAAATCCAGGCCTTGGCCTTGAAAAAAAAAAGAGTAGAGGTTTCCCTAGAGTTTTTCTCCCTTTTTTTTAATTCATAAATACCCCCTTTCCTTGATACAAGACAAACTGTTCAGGTGCTTTTCCCAAGCTAGCAACATTAAATGAAATCAACTCATTTTGTCATATTCAGGGAAATCCACGCCTCTGAGTCTTCAGGCAATAGTATTAATTATCCGACAGAAATCAGATCGGCTCTCACGCCACATGAAATCTCATGAATACTGCCGAAATGGCAAAGAACTCACAAATAAATGATACTCGAGCCATATATCTGCTATTGAACCCATATCCGTCATAGAGTTATTTGTCCAAAAGCTGATTTTAAACTCCTTATTAACACAATTTCTGCAATAAGCTGTGTGGTTTCGGCATCTACTGCCCAGTTTGCCCAAAGCTGTTTATACTCAGTGTATCAGCATGTACATCACTGTAGACACACAAACTCAAGATACATGAATGCAGAAAAAAACAAACAAACATGACGACTGTGACAGTCCTGTGCTCAGCTGATTTGCATGTACAAACTGAAGTGGCCCTTTGACCTTCAGAATAAAATCCAGGTCACCTTTGTCTCATCATTAATGTTTGCATAATCGGTCTTCACTCTTACGTTTCACCAGTCCTTTTTAAATGGAGAGTGACAGTATCCATTACTTATATGCCAACATATCAGTTTGACCTTCCAGGATCACTCTAGGTCAAAATTAAAAACAACAACAGAAACTCCACTGGTAATTTCCTATTAGTGCTTAGCATAACAACTGGCCAGTGGTCTACCATTATCAAGACATTCGCAATGTCAGTTAAACCTTTCCAGCTAATTCAAAATCAAAACCAACAGCATCAAAAGAACCCCCTTTGGTACTTTCCAAGATTAGCATTTAAGAGTAACCATGGGCCCAGCGTCCATCATTACAAGACATGAGCCAATATGTCAGATTTGCTGCTATTCCTATTGAAATTAACAATGCCAACATTTACATATATCCTTACCGTTTTGTTTTGTTGTTTTTTTTCTTCTGGAAATTGATAATTTGTTGAAAATCAAAAAGTGACAGCGCCATCATCATTTGGTAGAGATCAAGTCCAGGTACATGTGAGCTGACTTGGAAGAGAATCCAATACACAGTTTGGGAGAAGTCAAACGCAAAAACCAAAAAAGCAACCACAGGATCATGATGATCCTGTGCTCTGCTGACAGGAATCCGCTACTGCACTAGTTAGATGTACTGTATTACTGTTTGCCAATAAGTGACCAAATGTTTGATATTACCAACATCAAGGTTTTCCACAGGGAAAAATTAAAGTTTTACATTTTTGCCCATGTCCTGCAGTTGGTCTGTGTCGAGCTATACCTTCAAGGTCATTTGGGCCCCGAAATCACATTTACACCTAATTTTTGACAAAAGATAGCTTTATGGGAAGGTTTTTAAGCTTGGCGGCATTGATGAAAGCTTAATGGGATTTTTAAAAAGCTTTATGGTGCCAATAAGCTACATGTATAGAGCTTCAGGGACAACCCCACAACATGAAAGCCTATGTCAGTTTGACCTGGCAATGTCATTTAAAGTCAAAAGTTCACTAGAACAGCCAGCAGAAACCCTAGATGTAGTTTTCTGTTTGTGCTCAATGGTACCCATAAGCCTAGGATCCACCATTACCATGATATCAGCCAATATGTCAGTTTGACCTTTCAAAACTCATTCAAGGTCAAAATGCACCCCCTGTCAGACTGCAACGTCATCTTTACAATTTGGGTGAAGTCCCCCTGGCCAACATCTATGTGTTACACCCAAGCTTTCCATACAACCGTTTTGGCAATTGCACTGCATGCACTGTGCTGTGCCTACATACCTGTACAGTAGTAGCACTTACTGACACATGGTTCCAAAGTTTAATACCCCATACCTTCATCAAAACTTAACACAATTCCACCATTCCACTTACTTGCATCTTTGTGAGTCAGATTATATTCAGATAAAATTTTATAAATTCTGTTTCGCCCTTTTGAGAAAGAACCAGGACTGCTGGGAACTCTCACTGCCGTTTAAAAAACTCAGCAACAAAGGTCTGTTGGTTGTTGGTATATTTATTGAATGTTACCATGTCATAATGAATAATAGCATTCTGTGGCCAATCCAAAATATCATAGGTGGCTCTAAATCTCACTTGAATGTACTTCATGCTTGTCACATGTGCAGTGGCTCATCTTCGGACATTTTCTGTTTTAACTCTTTAAGTGCCAAATTTTGGACTGAGTCAACAGCTTTTCTCGGTGTGCATTGTGCCAAATGTGCACTGAGGAAAGCTGTTGACCTGGGGTATTCTCTAAG
>CAXHWN010000244.1:660000-942500 GCA_964020975.1 Hermodice carunculata | reverse complement strand
GGTTACCATGGCAACAATTTCTGCTTACCAAGAAATAAATTGGAAGACTCTGTGTCAGTAATTTCATTGTGTGGACCCATGCCATAGGATCGCTGGGGATCCTATCCCTTCGTATCCTACACGATCCAGATCCAGGCCAATAGTGTGTGGAGAAATTATCACAGATCAAAGGAGTTAATGATCATTAAGTTTATTATCTACCAACATAATGTGTGTTGACTCTTTGCCGTCCAGAACATGTAGTTCCAATATTAACCCTCCTTTAGTTTCTTGTTCTATTTTTTCCAATATACACATGTCAATTGAGACCTCCAAGCACATCACAAAATGACACTTTCCTACTGAATATTTCCCTCCACACATCAAATTTTGTGCTTTCTGCAGTTATGAACAGCAAAAATCCTGAAACTGGACTTTAAAAAGTAAAACCAATAGCTTAACGTTTGACTGGTAAGTTGGGCACTGGGTCAACAGCTATCCCCGGCAAGCTTCAGGTCCAGAGCACACAAAAAAACGGTCAAGGAAAGCTGTTGACCTGGACCCCTCCTTTTTATGTGTTTTTTTTTTTTTTTTATGACAGCTAGTTGGTGACATCTCCCACTGATTTTATCACAAGTCTGTCATCGTGTATAATCCAGGATTATTTGCATCCACTGTACACCAGAGGGTGCTGTGGTATGTCTGCTTTACAACGCCACAGGTCATGATGACCAGCACACGGAGCCACATAACCTTTGCCCTCTACACATGGTCACATGTCAACTTTTGCTTGCAGTCATCAAATCTGTGCTGGGCAATAATCGTTCACACATTGTAACTGCCAAACTGGACACAGACCAAACAAATGACATTCAACACTTTAAGATCTAATTCATTAACTGAAGTGGATGGACCCACCAACGATGCCATATGATCTAGGTGATTTTAGCCACTCAACAAGCTTTGCATCCAGAGGGACCATCCACTTCCTGTATGGCCTCATTAATCTGTCATTGTCTGTAGGGGTCAAGGAGGGTCAAGAATCACAAGCCCTGGTTGACCTTGACAAAGACACAGATGTTCTTACTGGTCAAAGGTCACAGATGCTCGTGGATCCAAACAATGCCAGGCCACCACAGGCAAGTCCTTAGTCAGTGGTTTTTGCACTGCCTGCCGAGTGTCATAGAATCCACCCTTACAGCAGCATAAGCACAACTTCCCTACCATTCATGAAAACAAATTAAAAAAAGAAGAAAAAAAAAAAAGATCATGATGATGTGCTCTGCTGAAATGAATCTGCTTCTGCGAGTGCCCTTTGCTGTACACACTACATACATGTATTGTATTAGTACTTACCAATAAGTGACCAAATGTTTGCCAGTATGTCAGTTTGACCTACCAATGTCATTCAAAGTCAAAGTTCACTATAGACATGACAGATGTCAGCAGAAACCCCAGGGATACTTTTCTGTTTATGTTTGATAGTAACTGTGAGCCTAGCATCCACCATTACCAAGATATGAGCCAATATGTCAGCTTGACCTTACAAACTAACTCAAGGTCAAAATTAACAACTACCCATGGGCCTAGGATCCACCATTACCAATATATAAGCCAGTATGTCAGATTTGCTGAGTCAGCAAAAGGCTTGATTTCCTTTAAACACCATGTATGTGTTCCCCCTGTCAGACTTCGCATAGTTATTGCATAAGTGTCTTCACAATTTTGGTGAAGATCCACCTGGGCAACATGTATGTGTAAAAGTGAAGTACTAAATACACAAGTTTTGACAATATTGTAATATATGCAATATATACTGCTGCCTATATACCTGTACAGTAGTAACACTAACTAACACGTGGCCCCGAAGTTCGATATCCCATAATTTGGTCAAAATGTAACATAATCCCATAATTTTCATGAACTGGCATCCTCTTTAAGCCAACTATATTTTGATAAAATTTCACACAATTCTGTTCTATCATAAGTAAAAAAATATCATTAACACAGAAATATCCATTAGAAAGAAAAATACAAAAATCACAGCACCACATGGCAGCAAAAATTTAAACTACATGACCCTAAGTGACCCAGTATGCAATGTCAAAGCAATTGGCAACATAGTTGTTCCCAAAAAAGAAGAAACATCATATTTTTTTTTTTTTTAAATAAGTAAAAATTTATAAAATAGAATAAGTGCCACATTTTATAATAACCAGGTCACAGTGACCACATACAATTTTATGTAACATGCATTCAAGCAAACTTCAGATCTGGAGGACAGATTCTCTTCTCCATTGATGTCTGAGCTACACCACACCCTTTGATTATCATCACTTGTTTTAAATTTACACGCCTGTTGACAAGTTTGCAAAAATTTAAGTTTTGACAAATATAGGTCAAGGTCAAATGTATTACACACTACATGTATATCAGCATTGGACATAATCTATATATATCATATAAATTTGGAATGTCTAGCTCAATTACTTTTGAGGTATAGAATTTTATCTTGCTTAACACATTATGGCTCATAATTTTCATTAAAATTTTGGTGGCACCACCAGTATCACATGCAACCAAGATTTTGACATTGACAGTCCCACAAGATTTTATGAAAATCCATCAAAAGCTCCAGAAGCTGGAAGGTTCACCAGATTTTCATACTTTGACCCATATATTACATCATGCTGCAGGTGGCGCCACCAATATCAAACTTGACCAACATTTTCATAAACTTTGTAAGTCCTGATTTAGCTATATATGGGACTAACTTGAAAACTGTGGACTGTATCGCATTCACACACAAAAAGCGTATCGACTGACAGACACACAGACATTAGTGATCACATGAGCTCTGTGACCTTTTTTTCAGCAGAGCTAAAAACTGACTCTTGATAGGGCAACCTGGCAGCGTTTCTTTTTTCTTTTCAGAAATTTTAAAACACAAATACTGTCATCATTCTCACTAATCATACAGTGAAAACTTCCTACAAACACCTCTGTGTAATGAGATACCTGAACATTACAATTATGTATCTTTTTACAGTCCCATTTATGCTGGTGTCCAACATTTTATACTGTGTTTTATGACCAGTCCCTGTTAAAACCTATTTGTTGAGTCCCATGGGTGGTCGTAATAGAGAGATCTGCGTGTACTGTCAAAGAAAACATCAAGCATTAACTATGAGCCCTTTTTTGCCAGACTGAACCACTTCAACAACTTTCTGTATGTTTCTGGTCTTCGTTTGCAGTGCAGACAACCAAACAGAACACAATGACCGGTGTATCCAGTGGTCCCCGTCTCCACAAACCACTCCAATGAGCACTACCTGCATTGAAAGACCACCTGTCTTGAGAGACCACAATTTGGTCATCTGTACGGTGATCTTTCAAGACAGGTTTCACTGAGTAGTCTACATAGTGGTCATTGTGGACATTAATACATTGACAGATCCACTAAAGAGACCACATTTATACACTGAAGAGAACATCCATCTTGGCCACCAATAATCTAACCTTTTTTGGTAACATGAGCTTGGAAATTTCAGCACTGCATCTTATTTAAGAAATTGGTCATCTATAAGTGTGTACTTTTCTTGTTATTTTGTGGAAGACCAGGGTTTTTGAAACAACTCCCTATAAAAATCCTCGCTTGAGATCCGGGTGAATTATGCACAGATTTCCTCCCATGGTTTTAGTTTATTGATAAATCAGCCCAATATTCCTGTCCGACTATCCATCTCCAGTGCCCCATCTCACATTAAGGCATGCCCCCAGGCCCCTCAATTCACATTGATGTGGGACTTCCCAGGCTCCGCGCTCTGTACTCCTTCAACATGTATTCTGAATAAGGATGACCCACCGTGACCAGGCGATTACCAAATATCCTTTTTCAAACAAAACAGTTCAATGTCTTTATTGATCTGGCAATGCTGTCTGGTAACAAGTGGCAAGACGAGGGAAGACATGGCCTGAGCAACGTGTCTGGTCTGGTCAGCCATGTAAAGGTCAGAGGTCAGAGGTCAGGCTTGTTTCCCAAGCCGGCCTCCTTCCTTGCAGAGTAGGGACACGTGCCAACAGGAGCACGCGGTCTCATTATATACATATTGGGTTTGAACTGCTGCCGATTGTCGACATAGATCCTTGGGCTACTCAACTCTCGTTGGCACAACGGCACATAGAGAACTTTATTGACATAAAGCTGTACAGGATACAGTACAGTCATCACAAATAATGTGATCACACATAAACAGACTAGCTTACATACACAGAATCTGCATGAAATGAAAAGACGTCAATCTCAGGTGTGCCTCATGGGTCCACAAAGTTACGAGCTGTTTCCCATTAATGTCCGAGGTAGTCGTACCATTTACACGTAGAAACGGCATCATTGACAAAGTTGATAACAGACTGGCATCCTGAAGGATTGTTACTCACCCCAGGAACATGCGTTATGGACATGAGCTGCCCGTCTTTGTTTAAGTGACTAAAATTACAGTCAGTGGATATAATATCATCAAAAAGCTGCATTCTCTGACCATCATATACATGTGGGTCACTGGGGAAGGAGGAACACAAGGAGAGAAACCACAATCCCAACAATTGAATCTCACTGTTACGAAAATTGGGGAAAAAAATCAATTGTGGACAGGGATCCGGGACAATGTTGCACAATGTTACCATCAAGCAGGATCCCGACATGGGATTCATCCATTTATGAATTAAGGATATTAGAAATCAGAACGGGGATGAAAGGACGAGATTAGATCTAGGAACAAACAGGCACTTCATGCTGGCTGCCTGGAGGGCCACATGCCGGTACTGTCCCTAGAAAGCTCAGCAACCTGAGTGTACTCCATAAAGTTAACTTGCCACACAAATGCATACAACCGTGCTGTGCAAGCAGTGATGTAGAGATGTGTAAATGGAGAGATAATGGCTCCTATCTGCAGACAAAGCCAATATTCCCTGTGTCAATACCGTGTGGTGAGCCAACCATGCTATCTGATGGGTGTCTTCTCTAATGTTCCCACGATGTTCCCATCCAGGAGCCTGGTCCTGGCTCAATGTGAATCTCCTATTGGCCGCTCATCGATCCACCAACACGGTGTCTGCCAATGATACAGTGTGTCTGTCTCCAGCCTCTCGTAATGAAGTCTGAGCTGCGCTAAGACACGTACAGCTGCACGCATCTCAAACCCAAGTCACACACACCTAATTCCTGTCGTCATTTAAATTTACCCACTGCTAACAAATCTTTGGCAACTCAAAGGGTTTGCCGGGAACATCTTCTCAAGAAATCTCAACAGCTGTGAATCACCTGGTCTTCAACTGGGCATGTGGAATTGCATACAAATTGACCCAAACCAACACGACTGCTTTTTCTGCCACGGCAAACCAAGCAGCAAAAACAATCGTTCCAGTTGTACAGTTGTTTGCTTGATGGTCCGGTGGGAGAACCTTCTGGGTGTATTGATGGGGACATTACCAAGTCCGGTTGTGTTGTCGAAAGTCAATGGTCGTGGCTTCTGTGCACGGTTTTGGTGGCCAGTGAATCCATCAACAATCATCGTTAAACTTACAATCAAACATGTTTCTCTTAACACTTCAACTACCACAGCTCTTTGTTGAGGGGCTGACCTCTGCTGTCATCCTACATGCCTGAGCCATGCTTAACACTTTGGACACCGAGTCAGCACATCCCCATATGACTGGACTATGATTAACACTCTGACCACTAAGTCAACACCTTTCCTCTGCCACGCTTCTCCATCAATTCCTAAGAGGCAGTTTTTTTTTTTTCTTGAAGTATCAAGTGACTTTGCAGTGAATCCTATAGCCTTCTGTAGAAACTCGAGTTTGGTTGCCAGCAGTTTACAAAGAGGTAACAAATGAAGTTGCTGGTAGCTCGGGTTTCAGAGACTTTGAGCGAATCCATGCAATTGTAGAA
Organism: Hermodice carunculata; assembly: GCA_964020975.1. Classification (NCBI taxonomy): domain Eukaryota; kingdom Metazoa; phylum Annelida; class Polychaeta; order Eunicida; family Amphinomidae; genus Hermodice; species Hermodice carunculata. Next base: position 936,568 of record CAXHWN010000244.1, on the reverse strand, counting down.
ACTGGGCACCAAGGAAAGTTATTGACTGAACACCTATACTATTCTCTGCTTCCCTTTCAGAAGCAAACACCATTTATGGCAGTGGACCACTTGTGGTTATGTGTAATAGGAGATATTCATATTTAACTGCGATCCTGCTCACTTCCTGTGTTGCCGGGGCAACAGACTGATGCTTCCACCATGATCAGGGCAGATTTATATCATATACTACATAAACATCCATAAATAACACATTTTCAACCAAAAGAGAGCTCATTTCTAATCAATTTAGGCATCCTTTATGTTTCACCTACATGTTCATACATTTTCTTAAGATTGTTTTGAGCTCGTGTTGTTTATTTTATTCAGAAGGTACTTTTGACCATGCTAAATACATGGATTTACCCTGATGCAGGTGGCTCCCTCTTTTGCTCAATAGGTGTTAGAGTAGGACTGCATTTAAATATGAATACACCCTGTTGCAAAAAGTTGTGTATGAATACATTGGTGTCAGATTTCTAAGGGTTAAGCTCTTAGTGCAGTCAAAGGGTGTCAGTGCTACCTGTTTGATGCACTGCTCAACCGTTATTTTGTGTCGGCCTGTCACAGGTTTTGGTCCTGTGGCCTGTTGCAAATGTATCTGCTGATACAAATCAATGGCAATAACAAGCGACAACTGCATTACAGATCCCCTTAAACCAGGTTACTTTCATGTTTTATTGCGGGCTGGCTGTAACCATGGCAACAGGGTGCTTCCCTGAGATCCACATTTTTCTGTGGCATCAAGATTCCCTGTTATAGTCTGCCCAAAACCATGCATTGCAATTACTAACAGCGAAAATGTTTCATTTCAGTTGGTGCAAAAACCATGGCAAGAGAGTGCTCAGATATTTATCAGATGAGAAACCAAGGCAACAAAATACATCCGATCCAGTTTACATGTAACCCTGGTTACACAAAGTTCCAGTCCTTTATAAACCTGAAGCCAAGGCAACGGCAGCATACCCCTATTCCAATGTAAGTGAAACCATGGCAACAGGAAGTTTCAAAATCCATTTGGGGGGGGGGGAGGGGGGTATGTCTGCTCCCCCTGCAAATGACCCAAAGCTACCATCAAGGCATTGGTTAGCCCTGATGATGCACATACACTGAGCCAGCAGAGGGTAGTTCTGTAGGATTGGTGTCCAGTAAGTTGCACAAAAATAGGCTTCATTCCAGGCTGTGCAGTCACAACCGTGGTCCTGAAAATGCATGACTTGTGTGCCACTGGTCACTGAATTCTCTGAGAAAACACGTCAAGTGGATGCGAAGGCCAATGCCTTGTGGCCAAGCAATCTGATCATTTACCCACTTCGCCGCCTGTAACATTGACGCAGATTTCCCCAATACTTGGGGCTTTCAGATCCATTTACTCAAGTGGAAGGGAATTTAGTTCAGTCACATACAATGAGGCAGGCCCATTTATTGTCAGACTAGGCTCATTGTTGCCCACCAGATCAGGTCTGAAAAGAGAACGTTTCTCAGAACCCGACACAAGGCAAGAATTTCTTCCATGCATATTTCATGTTTGTTGAGCTGTGTCACTGACCAGCAGTGAACACGACCAGAATTAGTCACCACCCTGGAAATTACCTGCACATTATTTCTGTTCAGTCCTCCAAACTGATGCGATTCTTTTGGGTTGAACAATCTGTGTCCGCAAGCCATACACTGTGCCACGCTGTATACACAATTGACTCTTTCGGTGATCACAAGTTAAGTGAGTGGACAGGTGTCTTGCCACTGATTTGCTCATAAATTTATTTATTTGTTTTCAATATTTTTGCAACTTGGGAAATAAGACCCATTCTTCATTGGTACTCTAGTACCTAATCAGTTCTCGTATTCAAGTATGCTATTGTTTTCTGATTTTTTCCCCCATGTGCTAAAGGAACAAAGACAGTTATGTTTTACATGTGTTATTTCCCCTTGAATTATAATATTCAGATATTGCATATGGATGTACAAACAATTTTTATTTCTACATACATGTACACACTCATCATGATCCATATTTGAAAGGGCCCACCCTCTCTGGAGTGGGCACCTCCCTGCAGTGGGCACTTTTTACCAGTCTCAAGGGTGGCCTCTGTACAGAGGTTTCACTGTATAAGTATACCCGGGAATAGGGTGTGTATATCTGAGGGTAACTTTTGATGACAAATGCATTCAAGTTTTAAAATGTGAAATACCTCTAATTAGCAGGCCTTTAAATGCTATAACTTTAAATCCCTTCATCTGATGCAACATACTGCATATATATGTACCAGCAGCAGTTACGCTTCCCTCTGATATAGTTTTTAAGGTATTCAAGAGTTAGAGGCTGAAATATGCATAGCATTCAATGAAGTCAATATCTAGCATCTTATACTCAGGGCTCAAATATTTATTTCCTAACATGGCTTTATTGTTCAACATTATTACAGACCTAGAGGTGTCAATCCAGCTTTAAATTTCAGGTTTGCGCTACTGATGTACACGATGAATGATGCAAAAATTTGAACTGACGATAAAAAAGCATGTTTCCAGACTTTAAATGTTAACCATCTTCAAATATATATTGTGGTCAATAGCAAGATCATTGATTGGTTTGTGGTATAAGTACATCCAATAGAATGAAAATAAAAGTTGTAAAATTTAATTTGTGATAATCAGGCACACTTAGAAGATTTCGATGTTCCCCGCTTCAAACCTAAAAAAGATGATGGGGCAATTTCAATTCAAAAGAGTATGATCGAGATATACACCTCATTATCACCAAGCAAAACTTGAAAACATTTTTAATTCTATGAATTTTCAAGGCACACAGACAGACCACCACCTCCTCGTCGTCGTCGTCGTCGTCCTCCTCCTCCTCCTCCTCCTCCCTTCCCCTCCTTCTTCTAGTTATTGCCTCCTCCTCCTCCCTCCCCTCCTTCTTCTAGTTATTGCCTCCTCCTCCTCCTCCTCCTCCTCCCTCCCTCCCTCCCCTCCTTCTAGTTATTGCCTCCTCCTCCTCCTCCTTCTCCCCTCCTTCTTCTAGTTATTGCCTTTCAGCAAAAAGACAAGAATATATCTCTCTGTACCTTCACCATGGAGATAATATCCTCATGAGCTGCCTCAATTAGCTGTAGTGTGCTGAAGCAAGCACACACATATGCTGCAGCTCCTGGGCTGCTGCCCCAAATGAAGCCAACTTCACTTCCAGTTGGATGTGGATATTTGCCACGACCTTGAGGGTCTTCCCTTTATTATTGACAAAACGCTTGCTCCATGTGTCTGCATTATAGCCCAGCACATAACATTATACAAGCATCCGTACTATAATAACAGCTTTGTGATAACAACAACATTCCTGCCTTTATATACAAGGGAGACAACTACACTGTACACTGAATTCCACAATTTTTACAGTCTTATTTCAGCATCTCTGTGTGTCAAGTTCCACAACACTCTGCAAAGGGCAACTTGATGGCCAATCAGATGGTATTTCATGTATTAACGTTCTGGACCCAATGAGCAAATTTATTGGTTTTATTACAGTGCTCTCCTCTACCCCTGGGGAATCAGTCAGCTTTTGCAACTTGAACCACATGAAATCAGTGTCAAAATAAACTTATACAAAGTACAGTGAAACCTCAATATATGGAATACAGTGGTCCCTGTCTTGAAAGACCACCCCTAGGGGAGGTCAAAATGTGGTCTCTCAAAACAGGTGGTCTTTCATTAGAGGTATAATTACATGGAAAAGATAGTACAGTGTTCTGAGATAGTGGTCTTAAAAAGATATGTGGTCTCTCATTAGAGGGATCTCTCAAGACAGGTACCACTGTATATTGAAACTTCAGTATATTGAGGTTTCGCTGCACTGTACTATCTGAACGTCCGTGTATATATACAGACGTTCAGATATCCCAGATGGTCACATAGCAACACAAGTTTCAAAGGACTTAAGATTGAATTCTTTTGCTATTTGCCTCATCTATCTTACATATATCTGAGCCTTTTTACTAGGAATACCTTGTGTCATTATAATGCGGTTTTACTGTACACATACTTGGAAGGGGAATTTTCCGGAAAATTTGAACTACCTCCGAGGACTGCTTTTAAACAGAATATGTATACAAAAGCAAAATTACAAGTCTCTGTACTTTTGCTTTTGAGATTGCCACTATGGAGAGTATCAACCTTGACCCATATCAAGCATAAACAATCTACATCAGAGCATGCAAAACAGAAGATAAAGTGGTTTGTCAAGTTTGAGTGTTGTAACGGCCATTAAAAAATGCTTTATTTGAATTTATTCCACTTTAAAAAAAATTGAACTACCTTCTCAAAAGTCCGGGGGGGGGGGGGGGGGGGGGCTATTTTACTCCTTTTAAACATTTAGATTTTTTGTATATGAGAAGATAAAGCTGACTTTCACATTCCGCCTAAACTTAAACAGAAGTTAAAGCATTCCTCACAAGAGCAAGGTCTTTTATTCTATGTTTGCGGGTGAATTATCATTTTCTAGAGTGAAATTCGAAAGTAGTAACTCACTGTAGATCACATGACCTAAACATTGTTACAAGTAAATTGTGAGGTGCCTGCATCAGTGACATGATGCATTGACATTTAGACAAAATCAAATGTGTGTGAACGATGTTTGCTTATCCGTCACACCTGATGTGGAATAACGGCGACAAATATAAAAAACAGGGCACACCAGGTCGACGTAGGAAATAGGCCTAGGGCATATTTTTTGCAATGAATACCTAATTAAACATGGAATAAACAAAATATAACACGGCTTGTGAGTGACTTATTATTTTTCTCTCACTCGGGATCATTGTTGGTGTGGAAAGTCACTCGTAACCTGTGGTCACTCATGATTTTTTCCACCACCAATGATCCCTCGTGACAGAAAAATAGTAACTCACTCTCAGCCATGCAAGATTCTCTATTTCTTCCCCATCCCACATCACAAAACCATGTTCCCTGCTGGTGCCCAGTCTGCCACCAACTTTCTGTCACTGCATTGCCCCTCCACAGTCAATATTCTATGTCTTTGCATGCTCATGGTGACTGTTAGAAACTTTATGGCTTCAAGCTCCATGCCGAAGACCACAGCAACATGTCTATTTGCATTACACTCAATGAAGAGATGGAGGACCTGAACATATAGTGGTCATAGATTACGGGTGGGCTCTTTGACATAGCTACCGGGCATCCATAGAAAACTTATCAGACCCTCCTGATAGGCACCAACACCTGCCATACTTTCATAGCTCTGTGCTCCAGCAGACTCTGAAGGCAAATTTATTTTGATAGCCTCAAAAAATTAATCATTCAGATATGATCTAATAGCTACACAATGGGACGTTCCTGTCTTTAGCCACTCAGTAACTATATACGAGATTGTGTCTTTCACTGCAGATACAAAAATTCCCGCAGAAAATTTACAGTGATTTCAGGACAGTCTTATTTATGCCTTCCAGTATCTGACAGTTAAAGCCAAAGTACAGCAACAGAAGAACATTTATTACAAAGCCCACTAAGAATAGGAATACTATAAACATGATGCAAATCAGCGCAGCAGAGTGTCAGTTATGATCAAATGAAATACGAAGTTCTTTTATTTTGCTCAACACTACAGTCAGCCATCTTGGCCAAATATCAATCCCATAATGCAACAGTGATGACACAGTGTCCTCAGAGGTAAATTATTTATATTTCAATTGACTGCCAATCTATAGTGTTTTAAAACTGTTTTACTGATTATATGTGGTCTGGGCCATTCACTGTTACAATTGTGCTATCATTTTAAATTCAGTTCATGGAGGTTAGGTTTTAAACATCTTAAAACCAGCCTTGAGAGGTTGCTATGTCATCACTGCTGCATTGAGGGATATATTACTGCAAAGATGGCACCCTCCAGGCCACAATATAAGTAAGACAAGAACCACTGGAACTTTTGTTCTTATGATTTGATCTGCATAATCTTTACATCAAAATATTTCCATCCTTAACAAATTTCATTCACTAAAAGTTTCTGAGTGGGGTGCATTTTGGCTTAGAGTGCAGACCAGTGCAAAATTGAACATGTATGTTGAAGGTTCCTTTTTCTTTTTTTGCCTGTGGCTCAGAATGTTTTTCTTCATCACGAATATGTGTATTTGCAAGCACTGTAAGATGACTAGTGGCTTCCTAACATCACGATATGCAATGTGCTTGCATATGAGCATACTGTTCTTCAAAGGTCAAAATGAACCGCAATGAGTGTAAACAAAAAAGTATACCTTTTGAGTATGTAAACCTGGAAATCTTACCAATGTTCAGCATAGACACATGGAATAACTTATTTGAAGTCATCTTTACCAGCGTGTACAATGTGACAGCCGCGTTCGAGCAATGACGGCAACCACAGGGACGTGGAATATGCTGTAAATAACTGCACATTTCATTGTCAAAGTTTCGAACACATTGGATTTCATCAGGCATTTAAGCTTCGCCTTTCAAGCCAGGTTTTGCTGCAAGTCCCAGGAGGAATGAGAGCCAGTGAATCTCACCTGGCATAATGGAGGCAACTTAACTGCTTAAATAGCATGTTCTGCTCCATCACAACTGACCTGAGACTAGCTAATGCTGCTAATTTATCGCAGAATTGCACAGCTCTACACAGCAATGTGCCATGGTGAAAAAAAATAAAAAGAAGGCTGTTAAATTTACCTTGTGCACCCCCAAAGTTTAAGTTAATAAAACATGGATCCGGAGGGGAATAGTTCCATACATCTGACTCAACCAATCAATTTTCAAGTATATATAGTAGACACACATACAGAGCATGGGCTTACATGAGTCAATGTAATGTTGGCACCCAGCCCTTAAAATTAACCCCTTACCTTCCCTGATAATCAGTATGGGAGCACTCGCACTCACAAAACTCATACTGAATGACAGCTGATTTAGCATCATTTGCACAGGGTAGTTCCAAAACCAGCACTGTGATTCTCGTTTTACTTGACAACATGGAAAATCAAGTCATGTAATTATTTGAAGCTGGGATGTTGACAACACAGAAACTTTTGCACATGTCTGATTTGGCATCTCAAAGAATGATATATCGTTGTTGACACATGGGCATCTGACACTTTGCCCAGGCCTTGACACCAAGGGGGGGTACCCCACAATGGCAGGGTGCACATGCACAACTCTAGAAAGTTGGTCTACTTTGCCTTCCCATGGTTAGAAAAAAAAAAAACTCTTTTGAGTTTACGAAAATAACCTTGGGTTTGACAGGGAAACACAACAGGCAAGTACTGACTGTGTTTCCATACAATCATCAATTGGACATTTTTTCTTCACTGGGTTTAAATTGTGGATGGGGGCTAAAAAGCGGGGGTGGGGGTGGGGGTGGGGGTGGGGGGGAGAGCCTCCTTTTCATTGACTGACATTTCATAACTTTCCAAATGGAGCATAGTTTCAAACAAGATATGTTTGTAAAACACAGACGCTCCGCCTACGGTCATTATGTTTGCCCTTATTACCCTGCTGATAGTACCAAATGGGGCACTCATGACCTCGAGAAGTGAATGCAGAAACCAAATTTTAAAAAAGTGGCCTTGCCACCTTGGAAATTAGGTGAAGATCACCTTTCTTTGAAGCTGACCTAGTCCTAATAGAAGACAATAAACATCCACAAAATAAAAGCTCTTACTCAAAAAATTCTGCAGTTATCAAGCAAAAACCAAATTCAGTAATGTGGCTCTGTGACCTTGGGAATTGACTCAAGGTCACCAATTTCAAAACCTGGCCTAGCTCTTATAGAAGGCTATATTCCTGTACAATATGAAAGCCCTAAGTCAGAAACATCTTTAGTTATGCAGAAACCAAGTTCAGTAATAGGACTCTGGGTGATGACCTTGGGAATTGGTCAAGGTCATCCATCTTCTACGCTGACCGAGCACTTATTAAGGACTATTACCATATGCAATATTGAAGTCATAACTTAAATTCCGAGTTACAATATAGAAAGCAAGTTCACTAGTCTAAAGTGGCCTTCTGACTTTTCAATTTAGGTCAAGGTCACCCATCTCTGAACTTGACCCAGCCCTGGATAAGGAATATAATCCTGTGCAATACACATGCAGGTCCTATCATAAAAACTTTTCTAGTTAGCGTGTGGAAACCAAAACTTACAATAGTACCTCTGTGAGCTTGGAAATGGGGTCAAGGTCAACCACCTGCACGCATAATTCATCTAGCCCTCATATAGGAGAATATACCTGAGCACTATCAAAGTCTTATCTCAAAAACTTCTTGAGTTATGGTGCGGAAACCACAGTCTCTCTACTGAACAACGCACATGAGCAAGCCATATATGCCAAGCCTTCGGGGGGGGGGGGGGGGGGGGGGGGCACATAAAAATACATGCAGCAATTGGTGAATCCCATCAGCGGCAGCAAATGTTAACAAAACATGCAGTCACTTTCTCTGTATGTCCAGATGTCAATAAAAACCAATGCCATTTGAATGATAAATAGTTCTTATAATTTATTCATAAATCTACTTGGCATTAGCTGGGATTATGGATTATCGGGGTCTTTACTGACTCACAAAAGGTTGTGTCTTGATTTTTTAATATGATTATGAATCTGCTATTGCTGGCCTGGTACACAGTGCTCAATAAAGAGCCGTATGCTTAATGCATTTTTTTTTTCCTTGTATGTTTTTTCTGTGTGTGCACTTTCAAGAGCATGTAGCTGTGAACATTCCATCCTGTTTGTCCTTCATTGTTTTTTTGTCGCCAGGAATCTATCACGTGTCATGATTTAGGCCTATTGAATTTACTTGTTTTTTAAAGCAAAATAACATTGAATGTACATTTCCTTCCAAACTTATTTTTGACATTTTTTATTATCTATTTTGCAATGTTGCCATAAAAATACATATGAACATTGTAGAAACAAAGGGATGTCTGCAGTCATTTTTCAGGTGGGGGAACTGGTAATGTTTCAATGGCAAGGTCTGGGTGGGTCACTCGAACCTTGCAATACAGACCACCCGGCAACAATGCAAACACGATATATGTATGTATTAGGGCTTTCTCAGCATGTGCACTTTTGGCATCGACACGTTGTCATAGCCACCAAATAAGATGGCAGTGGAATTAACCATTGTGCGTGAACGCGGACATCAGTCTCTCCTCATTGCCATTAAATGCTACAGCAGAGTACCAGGCAGTCATCAATACTGCAAAATTCCTCTGCAAATACAACCGCCACCTACTTCAATCCATAAATGACATTTTGGGTTGATTTATCATAAGTTTTGTCATAAATCCCCAGATAGCCCATTGGCTGCTGTTAAGTTGGCTGCATGACCATAGTGGTCTGGAGATGTTTCCATTACTGCAGATCAGTACCCAGCCGAGGGACAGCCTCGCCCATAGAACCAGATGGCAGATCTCAATGCCATGTATTTCACCCAATTGGCATTGGCATTATATCTGAGAGGGTGTCTCTTGTGCCAGGAGAGCTGGGCACAATAATAATGCCAGTATAACCAGTGTCCATTTCACCGCTTGTCCCTCAATGCTGTAAATCTGTTGCCTCAGTTCAATATCTCATTCAGTGGATCCTGGTATCTGTTTCCATTGCACTCTGGGGGGCAACCATCAAAAAAAAAAAAAAGAGAGAGAGAGAGAGATCAGTTCTGGCTGTCTGTGTATAACTCTAGCCTTGCAAGAGATTCACTCTTGTTAAGGGCTCTGTCAATACCCTCAGCACCACTTCCCAGTTTTCCAGTCCACATAATAATATCCCTCGAGGCTCATGTAACACAGCGTCCACAGAATCCTTGACCGTTTTGCCGTGCGATGTGACCAGCAATAGGCAACTGGAGCACCATTGATACTTTACCCCTCTCCCTTCCCTGAGGCTCCAAGTCTCCAATTTTAGCGGCAGAACTGCCGCTCTTGTGACAAAAAAAAAAAAGGCAATTCTCCAATGGTCACTCTGACCACTTAGTCGCATGCTTAAAATACAACATGTACATGTTGTTAACATGATGTGAACATGATACGAATTAAGGTTTCCTGTGTTGCAAATATTGACGTGCACAAGGGATCCCCATTTAACCCTTTCCTCCTTCAATTAAGACTGAGTCAACAGCTCTCTTTGGCATGGGTGGAGCACTATAAAGTGCCCCACCCATGCCAAGGAAAGCTGTTGACTTGGGGCATGTTATCTTGTTAGGTCTCTTCTACAATTCTCAGTCACATTGTTTTTCATTCCCATTGAATTTGGTTGTAAAAAACACTGATGCAGACATTTACCTACCAGCCAGTTGTTTTTTTGTTTTTTGTTTTTTTTTTTGGGGGGGGGGGTGTTAAATTATCTTTTTTTTTTCTTTCAACTCCAGATGGGAACAGAGACCCTCTCCCTCCCAGACCCTTCCCAGTCCAGGCAGCTTCACTTTTGCCAGCCACATGGGAGGGAGATTCTCCTGCTTGACCCTTCTTTGTAGCCTCTGCACGCAGTGAATCATTCATAGCAGGCAACCAAACCAAATACTAATTGTCACCGTCAACTTTATAGGCTCAAGAACCACTGTCAATGAGTACATATATACTCCCTTCCACATTCATCAATTACCCCTACCTCTACTCCTAGCCCTACTACCAGCTAGTACACTGTCCTGTACTCTCAGTACATTGTCATGTACTCTCAGTGCACTGTCCAGTACTCTCAGTACACTGTCCTGTACTCTCAGTACACTGTCCTGTATTATCAGTACACTGTCCTGTACTCTCAGTACACTGTCCTGTACTCTCAGTACACTGTCCTGTACTCTCCGAAAGTACCAAAATACAAGCACTCCTGTCCTCGTAACTCTTGGACCTGCCTCACACGTGGACCATGGACCATCACAGGAAGTACTGTATCTGTAAAGTCTGTTACATCAATATCATATAAACCAGTCAAATTCCAGCAGGAAATGAGGCCATCCCAGGCAGCTGTACTCTTTCAGGCTGACTAATCACAATGCAAGTTGTGTTCATCTGACTCATTATCGTAACACCAGTCTCAAATTCCAAGTAAAAAGATGAGACTTTTTACATCTCAGCTGTCCGGCCTGTAGTTCCAGAGGATCAGAATGGTCTAGTAAACTGACTTTTTTTCTGGTGCATATTTTTTAATACAATACAGTATATACCCTATGCATGGTAGGAAAAGCTGTTGCCCATCTGCAGAGAAGCACTGGAAGTGTTAACAAGGCTGAGAGGAGCACTGGCAAGTTTTTGCAGTGCTATTGAGCTGAAGGTGGCCCCTCCGATTAGGATACAGACATCCTCCCCATGACAACAGCACAGTGACACAACAATGGATGTGGACGGCTGGAAAAATGCAACTTGGATCCTTCACCATATCGTCCGAATACCAACACAAGGTCAAAAAGCCAATGGCAAAACCATATATGATCCACTTGTACCTGTAAATATGTCATGCATTCAGGCAATCTTCAGCCAGGGTTACAATCCAATCCACATCTTAATCTAAGCATCTGGCAAATGTCAAGACCCCAACCGCCCGCCTGAAGCCACTTGCAAAGATGGCTAATGTCGGAGAGGATGACATCGTGCACCAGAGGCGACCTGCCTTAAAGCTCAACTGTTGCTGGTAATACCCAGTACAATAAAATCCTCATGTCCTGAACACCTCAACCTGCATAACACCGAAACCCCATCAAAGGGCAAGAGAAATCCATGTGGCTTCAGTCCTGACAAGCAGTCAGTCTGCTGGGCGAGGCTGAGTGGTGGGGGGCAGACTCACCGCTTTGCCACTAAAACTCCAATAATCCCCCAGTTCCTTCCAGGAAATAGGCTGGGAATTTGCAGCCTGCAAATTCGCAGACAATGAAAGAGCACTGAGATTGCATACAACACTTTAGACTACACAGACATTGAGCCAATACTGGGCAGGGAGGTGACATGCGGGGCTGGGGCTGGGCTTGAGGTTTTGTAAGCCCTCATAGGATATCGCCTGCAAATTGGGATTTAAAGAACAGCCTCGGATCAAATTGCTTTATTTCTCTTTGCATTTCACCCATCTGGCCACTGATGACTGTAAGGCATGCTGTTGGATGCGTCCCTGACCACACATTGATGTAAACTGAATTCTTATCACAAGATTTATATGCTTTCTGATATATTTATCAAAATTTTAACCATGACAACTGCCTGCATATTGAAATTCTTCATCAGACCAGTTTTCATTCATGTACCAACATGGTTACAGTTATGGTCAGTTGTTTTTTTTTTCTGATAAGTGAGCCCAGCCACCTTCCATGTAAACAAGAGGACTGTGGCACTCCTTTGCTTTGCTGACCTTGGATGCACAGTATTCCTGTGGCTTCCAGAATAATATCAAGGTCACCTTGCTTGATGATGATGATGATGATGATGATGATGATGATGATGATGATGATGATGATGATGATGATGATGATGATGATGATGATGTTGATCATCATCATCATCATCATCATCATCATCATCAAAGTCTTCCTTCACACATGCATCATTCTTTCACTGAAAAGTGACAGGGTCCACTATTATAAAGATATGAGCCAGTCTGTCAGTTTGACCTTTCAGAGTCATTCATGGTCAAAATTAACAACAGCAAAAGAAATACTCCAATACTCCATGGCACTTGTCTGCTACCCACACCACTTGACCGATGAGACAGGTAGCAGGTGACGAGTGCACTCTAACCACTCATGTTAAATGTAACGGGGCAAAAAAAAAAAATGAGAAAGAAAAAACTTTTAGCACAGGCATACATTGATATCATATCTTGAGTAGAATGCTCTTTATCAGTCCCTCCTTTATGTCCCCATTTTTGGAGTGATTTGACGAGGTGATTGTAGTCTATGTGTGGACATCAGTTAACTACTTCAGCAGGCTTTCTGCCAGAGGGTCAAAAGAGTACCATTTCCTACTTTAAACAAGGCCTAAGGCCTATGAAATCATAAAAAAAATTAGGGTAGGATCTCTTACTCTAATCACAAGAGAGGAAGGAAGGAAGGAAGGAAGGAAGGAAGGAAGGAAGGAAGGAAGGAAGGAAGGAAGGAAGGAAGGAAGGAAGGAAGGAAGGAAGGAAGGAAGGAAGGAAGGAAGGAAGGAAGGAAGGAAGGAAGGAAGGAAGGAAGGAAGGAAGGAAGGAAGGAAGGAAAAGATTTACATTGTATCATCACATAATATAATGCAAATGAATTGTTTAAATTCTGTTACTATATGCACATGTAAAAGACTTTTCATACAAATACCAGCTTGACTCTATCTATTGCTTAACACAGGAGAAGAAGCTTTATCACTTCCATTACTCTATTTATTGGCAAATTGACAAATGCCCTCCCCCTCCCCTCCCCCACGACCACTTTCCCCAAGGTGTTAACAATAAAGAGCCAGACGAGGTTTTTTGTGTTAACCCTGCAGTGCCAAGTTAAAACACGAGTCAACAGCTTTCCTCTGCATGCTTTGGGTACCAAGGAGTCAAAGTGTGCCCAGGAATGTCGTTCACCAGCACAATTCATTTTTGCTCTGCAAATATAGACTGAAACCTGAATGAAAATTATTCTTAGGAGAGACTTTGGTCTGGAATCATGAGCATAGTTCAGATTGAGCATGATTTCTGTTGTGTGATTTTTCACCGAAAGAGTTGTGGTGTTTTGGTCATCAAAACCACCACAATTTCATCAGGACCACTAATTGTAGAAGCGCTCACATTAAAAAATTTGCATTAGTCTAAAATGTGTGGGGCCAAGCCTGGTGTGGCCCTCATATTATGGCCAAGAAAGCCACCAAAGTGGCTATCCACACTTTAATGGTTGACTCATCCTGCAGTGGTCCTGGAGTCCACAAATATTGGGGGCATTAGATTTTGAAAATGTACATTCCAGACACAGCCTTTGTACTGCCTGGAAACATTCTAATGGGACAAAGCTCCATTCATGCAATATCTGATACACTACGTGAGAGTTATAACATGAAAGGAGACGATTATGGCTTATAACTGTCGAGTGGCGAAGCCACGAGACAGTTGTAATAGCCACAATCGTCTCCTTTCATATTATAACACATTTGTCATTGGCTGGTAGAAATGGTCATTTGTGTTTAGGTCGGATCAGTGATTTAATGATTGAAAGCGTATTATCTGTCAGTTACGTAATCAAATTCTTACACACACGTGTGACAGTGTCATTTCACTTCTGAGTCAATTCATTCGTGATTTCGCTCAGGCGTTCCGGTAGTTCGTGAATCTGCTAGCTGCCACAAAATGGAAGATGACGTGCCTCTAATTGAACTTGATAATATTGCAACTCAGCAATTATTTTTCCAAAGAATGATGGCACCGGCAGTACTGGAAGGTATGTTGGTTTTTATTTGTAGTGTTTTTACAATTTCACAATCAAAGTTTGCTTTGCATTCATGATATGCTACTGCATCAAGACTACTGACCCGGAGAAGTTTTGTGGCTGATGGTATAATGCGTGCTGGTACTTGAATGGAAAGTTTTTATCATGGAAATTCAGGTAAATCATTTCAAATTTTATTGTTAGACTTTGAGAGGGTTAATTTAGAAAGAGTGAGTTATAGGTTTTACTTAATTCACTCTTTTTGCGGGCCCTTTTTGCGATTATTGAGGGTAAAGGTCAGCCCAAAAAAGATGCATTATCAAGTTTCATAATACATTCTTTTTCATAATCAATGGTCATGGGATATAATCAACACTTTTTGAGCCTTATGATTGGCTAATTCCAACCAGCAATATGACAAAGGCAGTAACAGACTCAGGGACTCAGGCTCAACATGACCTTCAAATCTAACAAACCCCACTTCATTCTAAAAACACAGTAGTGGTCTGGGGGTCCCAATATTCGGAACTTCAACCCTTTCCTACATATAGCTTGGGAACAAGACTGAATCATCTGCTTTCCCTGATGCATGTGGGGCAAAATGCATCCAACCCACACAAGGGAAGGCAGCTGACCTGGGCGTACCATCATGACAGGACGTATCTATAATTCTCAGCCAAAATTTTCCTCTTAACATGAAACTTGAGTGAAATGTTAAAGCAGATGACAATTTGCACACAGGTGCCTTTAGGCAATTTGAGTGGGAAAGGGTTAATATTTGCCCCTGCCCACAAAAAAATCAACTACCTCCGTGTCCGATTCTTACCTACCACCCACATTCTCAATTTAAGGTCAAAGACCATAGCAGCCAAACACACAGATGTGGCATTTGTGGAGCTGTGATGCTCACCCCTCACTGCCAGGATCAGGGATTATGACAGCAATGATCTGTGGATCAGTGAAGCTCACCCCTCACTGCCAGGATCAGGGATTATGACAGCAATGATCTGTGGATCAGTGAAGCTCACCCCTCACTGCCAGGATCAGGGATTATGACAGCAATGATCTGTGGATCAGTGAAGCTCACCCCTCACTGCCAGGATCAGGGATTATGACAGCAATGATCTGTGAATCAGTGAAGCTCACCCCTCACTGCCAGGATCAGGGATTATGACAGCAATGATCTGTGGATCAGTGAAGCTCACCCCTCACTACCAGAATCCGGGATTATGACAGCAGTGAGACCATAAAGGGATTTTTTTCCAGTTTTCAAACATGAGACTAACTCTGCAGGAACACAACACCGCCATGCTATACCTCTCACATGCCCTCTCAATGTACTTTGAACCTATGACAAACACCTTCTCCTGAAAGACCAACACTTAGACACAGATAGGGGCAGCTTTCTAGACACATGCAAGGTAAGCAGACCAACACCAGCGGTAATTCTTCAATGCCAATTAGCATGCTTCCCATCCACAGCACACAACATGCCTGACGCCTAATGGCATGAAAGCTGCAATATGCAAGTGGCCGCCAGGCCCCCATACAGCTGTCTCATCGCTCCGCTCCTCATCTTCAAAGCTGTTGCTCAAACTCAAATTTAGGTGAACTGAAACATGATGAAATATGAATATTTGAGGGGATGGGAGCAGGAAAATGTCTTCACTTAATGCAGACAGGCTCAACTGAGGGCGAACAATCACTGGCTACCACAATAATGGGTTAAATCCCTCATGTCCTGAAAATGATGAAAATTCCCAGCCTTACAGCTGCTGACTACACTAATGGACTGTTCACTCAGTCTCTACCTGCAACGACTCCCCTCAGCTGAATAACTGAATCTATAACATATCCTGAAAATCACAAAATGAGTCCAATGGGGCAAGGGTATGAACCGTGGAGGAGCTATATGTGTGACCAGTTTTGTTTCGAGTGAAACTCATCAGGCACAATAACAGTTTTACCCAGATACTGCACTGATTGCACTTCCTGACAATCTTCTCACGTGTAAGTTGCGGTGTAAACAAACGATGTTGTCAATCGTCAAAATCAACTTTACCCATGGGCTAGATCACTGATCAGATTTCTCGTCAAAACGATCACTGGTCCCAACTACATTTGGTCACAAGGACTATGGTGGATGAACGCAATTTGTTTATCAATCTTTCCTATGCCATTTTGAGATCAATCATGTGGGTATTTCCAGCTCAGATTATCATTCAGACTTCTGATCAACACAATGTGATCAGACAGAATTTGGACTGCTCATGAACATCTCTCTCTCTCTTGCAAAACGGTATTAAAAAGGTCCATCATTTGACACCTGAGAACACCTAGTGTCACAGCTCAAAAGCACACTGAAAGTTGCTGATGACACCAGACCAGCATACCTGACAAACTGGAGGATCATTCAACATAAACAGCTCTATTTCTCCTGCAAATGATCAAATTCTGATGGAAAAGCATCCCAAGCAAATCATGCTTATGGACAAGAAAGATAGTCAAAACTTACAGAGGCTAAGCTTTGGAAATGCCCTACTTTGAAGAAAATGGTACTGCGGTCTTAGGAAGGCTCTCGTTTCAACTCTTTTTAATGTTAACTGTGACCAAAGTGGAGCAACCTAAAGAAACTACTCTGAATTAGTGCAAGGTTACTAGATTCATGTTCCTTGTAAAAGATGAGCAGGACTAAACAAGTAGCCGTTGAATGGCAAACACAGGTTCGACCGGTTTCGATACTGTGTGTATCTCGTCAGGAACCGTTTAAAAAACTGTTGATACCCAAGTATCATGCTGTTGTAGTAACGTTACACGTGGGTTGTGTTTACATTCCAGCAGCACTATGACGTAATACAATAGTATGTTTGTCATAATCTGAGTCTGGTTCCCATTGGCTGTAATGGGTCTAGAGTGGGAATCCCCTGGCTGGGGATCCCCTTCTAATTTTGACCTGGTTTGGTGCAAAATATTTATGTTGGGTTGACCGGAAGGGACACCCTAAGGTAAGGTGGCTAGGTTTGTAAAAGACTTTTCATACAAGTCCCAGCATTCCTGTAGTTATACAGAATATAACTCCACATCAACAGCTTTCCTCGGTGCTTTGGGCTCATTGCGAGGAAAATTCTTGACTTAGTCCAAAATGTGGCACTGAAAGAGTTGAGTAGATGACATTATGATCTGCCCTCATTAATTCCACTTTTGAGTCTTTGATGCAAATTACTTCAAACATTGCCTTCAAAAGCAAGATTTCCAGTTCTACAAAAACATGCAATTATGGCATAATAAAATTTGCACTTTTCTTCATGCCCCGTGGCTTACCCTCCAATTGACTGCTGGTCACCGATGCCAAAGGCACAAACCACTATTAACCCTTTCCCCCTTAAACCGACCAAAACCGGCTGGTGGTCAAATGTTGTCTGCTTCAGCATTTTCAACTGATTTCAACAGCAATGAAAAACAATTTGACTGAGAATTGAAGATGAGACCTGTCAAGACAATATGACCCAGGTCAACAGTTTTCCTCGGCATGGGTTAGTGCCCAACCCATGCCGAGGAAAGCTGTTGACTCAGTCTTAATTCAAGGGGGAAAGGGTTAATACACTGTTAACCAGTTGTCTGAACAACCAATTGGATTCAAGAAAAATGCTGGATACCGAACAATGCACCACCAGATGGCAGTGCACCATGCTTGTTAACTAGCCCACTGTGAACAGCACGGCTTATATTCCAAGATCCAAATGCAAAGATCATCTTGCTTTTAGTCCAAGCACACTGTCCTCTCTGAGCAAATGGTAGCTAGCTCTTAACTAACTTTATTCCACCCTTGTTTTGCTGTGTGACTGGTTTATCAGGATCATAAAATACTGGATATTGATAGTGTTGATTGGTTAAGTTTAATTTGTCAGATCATGATTCTGAATCAAAACACTGAAATAATCAGTAAAGTCTGACTTGTTAGATTGTGATTATGGAACAGTGCATACTGATTCATAAAATTTGGTTTGGTAGATCACGATTTTAGACAAATGAATAATAGTAGGGCTGATTAGTAAAGTTTAATGGATGATGATAGAATTGCTTATTTAGTAAATCTGCTTTCTCAGATCACAATTACATAATTATGCATACTGATGGAGTTTATAGGCGGAATTTGGTTTGTCAGACTTCTTTACAGCAGAAATCAGCATTGGAGGGCCTTTATTACAAGACAGATCTTGCCAATTCCACATAATATATAACTGTAATACATGTATATGCACATGTCATCTTGCTTTTAGTCCAAGCACGCATTTTGACACAATAATGCATATTGATCGAGTTGATAGACGAAATTTGGCTTGCCAGACTTCTTTACAGCACAAATCAGCCTATGTTATAAGACAGATCTTACCAATTCCGCATAATATATAACCGCCAGTCTTGACCCATTTGACTGCATCTAAAACAGCAGGTGGTGGCAATTGGGTCAGTGATCTGAAATCACAGGCTTCATTTTGCAGTCGTTCAGACTGCCGTGTGCTGCTAGTTCTTTTTGGCAGGATGCCTTGTCTCTTTACATAGTTTGATTGTGTGTATTCTTTGCTGTCACTGCTGATTAAAACCTGTGACTTGTATTCATGTCTTGTACATGCGTCCTACTGGTTGTCCATATGATAAATCGACGCCGGACTACACAGACATGGAAACTACATTTTCACCAAATTATATTTTGCACACAGCTTGAGGCAAAAATGTTTCCTACAACGGTATTTTCTGAAGTGCCACTGAGTGCTGATGAGGACCGCACTGACTTGATAAGGGCAATCCCAGCAATGACTTGACAAGGGCTATCCAAACAGAACAAAGTCAACATACAATCCTTGCTCTCTAACCGCGCCCCCTCCCACGCTTGAAGCAAGACTAAGATAACTCTTTCACTGCCAAGCAAGACTGAAGTCGATCAACGTAAGTCAGACTAGTCTGAAATATCAAAAGGATCCCAGATTCGTTGTAAAGACTTTTCATTCAAGTACCAGCATGCCTATAGTTCCAGAGACAAAATCCCAAGTCAACAGCTTTTCTCAGCACGCATTCCACCCAATGCGCGCCAAGAAAAGCTGTTGACTCTGTCCAAAACTTGGCCCTGAAAGGGTTAACAGCTTTCCTCACAATGGACTGGGTACAATGTCACCAGGACAGCCATTGACCTAGATGTCATCCTACTACTGTAAATTGCTTTATTTTCGCGTGTTCAAATTTTAACGGTTTTAGTATTTTTGACATTTCACTGAAGTTTTAATTTCACTGTTTTGGACATAATTCCCATTCTAACAATGTTAAAATACTATTTCGCTGTGTTTGATTTTCACGGTTTTGTGCCATCAGTGAAATAAGCGAAAATAAGAATACAGTGAAATTAAAGCAATTTACAGTATGTTTTAGGCTTCACCGACAGTCTCAACCAAACTGCTTTGGAATGACACAATTTCAACTTGAGGGGAAACATTGCCCCAGGCATTCTACATGTCAGCACTTTGGAGTGGTCTCTGCAGGAAAATGTTACACTGTGTATATATCTTCATAACTCCCTTTTCCAGTGTGACACAGTAAAATCATCTTATAGATGGGTCTCAGAGCAATATCGGAACCATTTTATACCCAAAGTCATCAACATTTTTCTCATCCATCTTCTCACATATCTTTTATGTGGAGTAGCCAATGATCTGTACCAAATTGCTGGCTGTTGACAGGGATTTCATGCATGAGTCAGTTGGCAAGTTGAACCTGATATTAAACACCACTGACTCTAAAATGAATCTGGCAGCTGAATAAAAACCTGACTTGACAGGAAGCAGATTACAGGGACCTGACATTACAGGAACCTCATGAAAGCAGCCTGACATTACAGAAAGCCGATAAAAGATCCCTGACATATTAGGAAGCTGTAAATAAAAGGAGCCCGACAGAACAGGAAGCTATAAATAGAAAGAGTCTGACATAACAGGAAGCTATAAATAGAAAGAACCTGAATAACAGGGAACTCATGAAAAGAACCTGGCATTACAAGAAGCCAATGGACGGGACAGGAAGATGATGAAAAGAAGCCAACATTACAAGAAGTCAGTGAATAGAACCTGACATAACATGAAGCCAATGAAAGGGGCCAGACATTACAGGAAGTTCACGAAAGGGCCCTAGCATGACAGGAAGCTGATGAAAAGAACCTGACATTTCATGAGGCTGATGAAAGGAGCTGCCACGGCCTTACACGATACCAACACATGACACATGGATTTTTGACAGCAGAACGTGATATTACGAAGAGCTGGTTCATGAATTACAGAAAAGACCCACTTCATGACCACAGCGACCTGAAATCAGAACCACTTGAGCAAATGGATACCCCTCACAAGATCTTCTAGACTGTCAGCAAAGAGGCAAGCAGCTGACTGTCTGCCCCAATAGATTTGGCCTCGGCATACATCAAAACTGAAATAGTCACTCTGACTGATGCATGCACGCACTTAATGTTAATTTATCACAAAGAGTCAGACCTGCTGGCTAACTCAATCCCTGTCACTCCTCATTTCTATTTCATTAGGTCAGCAATTTACAAATGGAGCCTTTGGTCTAACACTTTCTGTCCCATGGCCCATGCAAGGCTACATCGAGATCTGCCATCACATTTTCTGTGAATCTTGTGCCATAAACTTGTCGGACCACAACTTCAGTTGACTTTAGTTGATCTCTTCCAGTTTCATCAAAATTCTGCAACAAATTCCTGACAATCGCCATTTTACCAGTGCCAGAAAACCGGCTGGCAACATACACATGTACAATGAAAGGTGTTGGCAGGGCAGATGTATGGTTGGAGGTAGTTAACGGCCATCATGCGAAGTACACCACTCAATATGTCCCATGACTGAACAAGCAACACAACACTTCACTGCGCTCATTTGCCAAATAGCTTTGAAACAAAGTTCATCTCTGTCCTAAAAAAACCAGAGGCACTTCCACGCAATGCATAGCATTGACTGATGGGTCCACTTTTGCGCATACATGGGTCCTGTGACCTTATAAATGAGGTCAAAGTCATGTAAAAAAGTAATCAAGTCAAAAAGTTGTGTCAAGGTATGTATATAATAAGGTAAATTCTGAATATCGGGTGGCCAATAAATCTTGGGATATTGTGTTCACAAACATATGGTGACGGACAGAACCACAGACAGAATCAGGGGCAGAGCCACACATGGATGGACGACCTGAAAACATGGAAGAACCATCAAGGTCATATGAAGTGTTATAGGGCAGTCAAACATGTAATTTTACTGAACCAGCAGCCTATCGCCCTGAGCTGAAAAAAAACTTTAGATCAGTCATTTTGCTTCCAGTCAGCTTCCTCTTTTTTCATGTAACACTTTTTTTTTACATTTTTTTTTAACCATGGTAACCTTCATCCCTCTGTGTGTCACAGTTTCTTACCTCTTTCCACTTGCACTGACCACTTTAATATATGCATCTGCCTAATCTACACCAACACACATAAGTTCTTCAATGCAATGAGAGTCAGCAGCCTACCAGGAGACAAAGGCACTCCACCCATAGGCCTAAGCAGGTGTGGCCATGGAAATAAAGGAGGTTTGGGGCACTCAAATGATGTTTAACATTCTTAATGGCAAAAACTACTTCTTCTGTACGAAAGACGTCATGAAAGTAAGTAATTCAGCAAGTCCTCATCTACAAAAGTACATTTCACTTGTGGCAATGTTATCAAAGCTCAGAGAATGACAGATTGAAAACATCTCTGCTCTATTTGAACTTTGCAAGGCACATCAGACCCTCAAAAACGGTGCTTTGTTCCACTTCCCATCAGCCATGAAAGCCAATAGTAACATCTGTCTTGCGCTTCTCAACTTAGTGTCCGACTGTCAGCCCCTCGGTGTCTTGGTGGAATAATTCCTTCATTTATCGGATATTATCCTCTCCTCTCCACTTCACCATCTGAGACCATGAGCCAAGGGAACCTCAGTTACAGGGCAAAACCACTGCTGAACATGCATACCCAATCTAATATTGCATTAACGCCACTCAGCAGAATGCAAAAAATGTCAATTTTTGCGGAAGATAGTCTCCCCATCCAATAAAACATCTTTGAAGCATGCTAGGTCAACAAGCCAGCCATGCAAACATGACAATCTACTACATTAGCGACAGGCCAGATAAATACCCCCAACGTATGTATACAGCAAATGTGACTGTTTGTTACAATATGATACATCGTACCTGTGTCAGGCAACTGACCTTAAC
Organism: Hermodice carunculata; assembly: GCA_964020975.1. NCBI lineage: Eukaryota > Metazoa > Annelida > Polychaeta > Eunicida > Amphinomidae > Hermodice > Hermodice carunculata. The sequence continues at coordinate 913,882 of CAXHWN010000244.1, read as the reverse complement.
CTTTTCACTTCCGCAGCGAGGGATGCCTCGCCATGTCCCCGCACCATTATCATATCACATGCTAAAATATTAATGATGCCAATCAAGTTTGTAGCAATGAGCCCAATTACACTGTGCTACTGCAAAGAAACACAAGTTTGTTTTATCTGTGCAAGTTGTCAGGCAACCGACTCGTCATAATTGCCCTCTCAGTATTTTCTAAAACAGAAAGAGTTGTGTTAACACAGTGAACCCTATACCTTCAAGGACAATACCCGGGGATGATGAACTAGTGGTCTTTCAACACAGGTGGTCTCTCACAGAAGGTATATATATAAATAACACCAAAAGTACTAGGTAAGATCTAACTGGTGGTTTTTAAAGGCAGACATTCTGTCATTGAAATGGTTTCTCAAGACTCAAGCCCAGAGACCAATGTACTGCATATAAATATAGGATGCTCCCCAGCCTAAATGTATTATTGACAGCTCCCTGCACAGGTTTTTACATTCTTAACGATGGCTTCTCGATTGACCCTTTACCCCTAAACTGTCTTGATGTAATCCATTTCTGGACAGTGTTATTATGGGCCAAGTACTTTCTTGGCACAGCTTTGGCACCAAACACACGGCCCGGGTTAAATGAAAGCTATTGGCTTAATATCAATCTAAGGGCGACAGGCTAAAGTCAACATGGAATCCTAAATTCTCAGAAATACCCGTGTCAAAATACCTATGATACCTAAAGACAATCTGCCAGTAAAACTTACCAGAAAAGCACCAATAATTGTCTTCATACAAAGAATCAACCCCCCCCCACCCCCCCCACCCCCCAAAAAAAACAAAAAAAATCCACTACAGTCTGACACCTGTCAGCACAGAACACCATGGTCCATGCAGCAAACAGGACAGTGATAGCCATGTAGCAAATACCGGAATTAACCCTCCCCCTATTAATTCATAGTGAGCTTAACCCCTAAAGTGCTGATTTAAGATTGAATCAACAGCTTTCCTCGGGACACTTTGCATGCAATGTGCGCAAAGTGTCACGAGGAAAGCTGTTGACTGAGACTACTTTTTGCTTTAGACTAGGCTTGCTGGTATTTGAATGAAAGGTATCATCATGAGGAATTTGAATCTTTTAACCACTTTACGTTTCACAGTAATGAGAAAACATTGCTATGGCAGGGATCAGCACTTTAATGGTTAACATTGGGTCAACAGGTTTCCTTGGTATGGGTTAGGTGCTAAGCATCCATCCCAAGTGGTGGAAAGCTTTTAACTCGGGGCATGTTAGCTTGATAGATCTCATGCACAATTCTAACTCAAACTGAGTCTCGCTTTTGTTGAAATTAGTCAAAAACATTCAAGACGACAACATCTGACCACCAGCTAGGCTTGGCCAATTTTTAAAGGAAAGGATTAATCTTATGTATCAAGCAACTGTATGGAAACAATGTAACTGAGGGAGTAATAGCTATGCCAAGAACAGAAAGGACGCCCATCCAACAAAAAAAAAGATAAAAAAAAGTGGGAGCTGTGTAAATACAGCTGAGACAAAAAGTGGAAGCCATGAAGCAGTACGAAGAGGAAACGGTAAAAGACAGAGTTGGAGTCCTGAAGCGGACAAAGCTTGGCGAGTGCCAAACTTTGAGCCACACAATAGATTGGGAGCCTGAATTCTTTCACTGCCGACTGCCACTTAAGTTGAGCTACTTCTGATAAAAATTAATGTTCTTAACTATAATGAGGATACTGGATTCATGTTTCTTGTGAAAAGACCTTTTATTCAAGCACCAGCGTGCCTATGGTTCCAGAGAATATAAAGGTCTGGGTCAATAGCTTTCCTCAGGGCACTTGGGTGCAATGCACCCAAAGTGCCCCAAGGAAAAGCTGTTGACTCAGTCCAAAATGTGGCATTAAAAGGGTTAAGACAGGAAGAGACAACTAGAAGCCATAAAGCTACGACACATAAATCACAGAAACTAAAGTGAATAGCATACAGCAGAGGAAATAAAATTAATGGCATTAAATGAGGGACAAAAGTGAAAACTTGAACACAATCAAACTGGGCATTAGCCGTAAAAGATATGAAACAATGTCATCATTTTGCGTAAAAAGAGGGAAGGGCACATAACAAAGTAAGAAGTGGTCAAGTGACCAAGAAGACATAATGCCATATGGCAAAATAAAAATGGTAGACATGGGGTAAAGAAGGGTGGAAGCCATATGTCAATATGAAGAATGGTATGGCAGTCACCAGATTAAGAAGACTGAAGGTCATACAGCAAAGTGAGTCATAGCCATGGAATCAAGAGGGAAGGCCATATGGCAAAATGAAGAGTGGCAGCCAGGTGAGGAGTGACAGTAGGTGCCTTCTGGCAAAGCAAAGAAGGATAGCACACATATGGTAAAAAAAGAGTGAAAGACATGCAACCAGCAAAGAAAATATATGGTAAAACCCGTGGACTTTGCAAGAAGATAGCAAAAAGAACCAAGCCACACAACCAGAGAATAAAGTTACTGCCACATTGCTAAAATGGTGGAGTGGCAGTAGGATGGACGGCAAATAGAGCTGTAACCTTCCAGCAGGATGGAGCAACATGGAAGCCATAGAGAAGCACTGAAGACCACACAGTGACACAACACTCCAGGTAAGAAACAGGACTAAGAAAGGGACATATGCTGTGTCCCACATCTGTGAGTTTTGACTCCAGCCATACGGAGGTCTGTGACTCGTGTAGCATTGTAACTCATTAACCTCTGTCATTGACTGCGAGCTGCACTTGAGTGGATAGTACATCACGTAAATATGTCGTAAGTACTTACCAATATAACTTTGTCATGAATAAAGAATGGCGCTACTCAATATTGCATGTGGCTACCAATTGATTGTAGCCCCAGCAATCTCCCAGCCAATTCACTCTCCCCTGCTCCAAGGCCAGTGCCAATAGCTTCTCCCTCATAAATACTGCATTCTGCTGAGAGAGCCTCATCTCAAGGCCACTCGCCTACCTCTGCGCAACTTTACTACAAGCATGGCAAACTTGCCTCCAAATCAGGACTGGCTTTTTGTGTTTCCAGTCAGAATAAAATTTGAGGACGCAACAGGTTTTAGTGGGTTGTATGCCAACTTGGGGAGTGAAAGGGTGATGCATGAGTACATGCGCGGATACATTGTAGTTGATGCAATGGTCTGTACCTTATTAAATACCATCAATAATGCATGGCTCACAATGGCTCTTGGCCACATGCCTGCCTGCCAGGCTGGGCTTCTTCTTTCACTTTCACTTTCACAACCTCACAGCGAAACAATTTGACTTTCGTGAGTACACACCAGGCTGCATCTGGCCACAGGTGGGGGACAAGTAATTACCAGCCGCCAGCTACAGTGCCATCACCGAGTCATCCGAGCATCTCATTGGCTGAAGCTAATAACTGACATTAAGTCTCAACTGGTTGATATACCCATCACCAACATTCTTAAGTCTGGAGTGCACATCAATTTATTGTACTGAATTCCTCTCCTAATTTGAGGAAGCAAGTTTTAGTGGGTTGTACGCCAACTTAGGGCGTGAAAGAGTGATGCATGAGGCTATGCACCGACACATTGTAGTTGATGTAATGGTACATTGGATTGATTATGGAGGTATTTCTTTAAACTGGTATGAAGAATACTGCAGAATATTGATCTTGGAAGACACTTTAGATCCACACAAAAAGGTCCCTGGGTATCAAATATCATCTACATGGTCTACTTTAATATTTTTACCTTTTTTTTTTCTAAGGCATGTGACCAACTATATGTAGAAAAAAATACATGTGCCTTTATGTGTGAAGTTACTGTATAAACTATATCATCATTAATATCTAATATCCCCATTTAACCCTAAAACCGAATTTTCTGACTTATTGTTCCCAAATTGATCCTGAATTATATTCAGTTTCTCCATACACTGAAAATAATTCCTGGATCAAACATTCCCATCTCCCCTCAAGTGAAAAATCTGGAATGATTGTCCTTCAGAAAAAAAATTTCCAATGATTTACAAAACATGTTTGAACTCTGCAAATTCAGTCACAGAACCCTTTTAGATAAATGCACTGTCATCTGATGTGTGGTTAAGTCTGGACTTGCCAGTAGAAAGACTGATTCAACACCAGCCATGCTTTCACATAATACAGATTATCATGGATGAAAGCCTGCAATTTTGCTTGGTAATGTCCCGTGCCGACACATAAATAATGGAGTTTCTTAGGTTCAATACAAGTCAACAGGTGAGCACAGCAAAGATAAATCTTTAGATATATCCACTATACATGGTCCATTTCAATTTTGCATTGCCATAGCATGATCTTGTTAAGATAAACATTACCAGTCTAGTCATTTAATACCTGTTTCGGGAGATTTGATCATTTGAAGCTGTGATTTTGCTAAAGCAGTGGCTCCTTAGATCTCTCCTTCTTCCCAGTTATTCCAAGGCTTTCTAGCCACTCGTGAGTGAGCTTCATACATTTAAGAGTGGACGCAATCACTGTTGAGTTCAGAAATCCACAGCAACTGACATTAGCATCCAAATTACCTGGCTTTTTGGTGGTAGCTAGTTCTTACTAAAATAGGCCAAGGTCACTAAATTTTCATAAAATTCTTACCATTGGTTGAACACAAATTTAGGGATAAAATTACACATGTACATGTAGTTTCATCCAAATTTATTATCACAATAACAAATTTAATGTGTTATTTGACACCTATGCTTGTAGTTCCAATTAACATCACCAGTGGAATGCCACCGTGACTTCACGTATCATAGACTTTTGCACTTTTGTCTGTATAATGTTGATGTATCTTCTGTAATTATCACAATAACAAAGTTAATGTGTTTTTTGACACCTATGATGGTAGTTCCAATTGACACCACCAGTGGCATGCCATCATGACTTCACGTATCATAAACTTTTGCACTTTTGTCTGTATAATGTTGATATATCTTCTGAAATACCGCAGGTGGTGTCACTCTGTTTTGGCAAGTTTTTGTTTTACCTATCAACATCCCTACCACGTTTTGTGATGATTCATGGCAAACACTTCAAGAAACAATATCCTCAAAATGTTCACACTTTGGTCCACATATTACAAAAAGATATAAGTGGTCCCCTGAATAATGATAGGGACCAAGATACACACCTTCTATACATAATACTACGAGTGGTACCACCAGCCAGTAATAATACATGTAGCAGCCTAGACTTAAAGACCTTTTATAAGTCCTGAAACTTACATGAAGTTAACTTGAAAACTGGGGACTGTATCATTTTCACAAAAAAAAGTTTATACATGGACAGACATGATGGATCATATAAGCTCTGCGACCGCAGGTCAGCAGAGCTAGAGAAATGGCTTCTGCCAGGAAATTAAAGGACCACTGTACAAGGAACTCTTTGTTGGCAAAAAGAGCCTAATGAATTTGACCTCCCTTTGTGAAGGTGGACTCCAAGGGACAGGTTGGTGCATATACACAGAGTTGGATCCACTGAGATGACAGCTGGCCCAACATGTATACCCCATGTTTTATAGGTAAAAATAGACTGCTACACAGCATAGCATTGATCCGTACCCTTTCTTCCGTCCTCAATACATCAGCATACACATGTTGTCTCCAATATCATTTTTAACCCCTGGATGGATTTCGTGCAGGGCTGTAAATGTAGTTTCGAAAAGTGCACATTTGTGACCTGTAAATTTTCATTTCTCGCCTTTTCTCTTTTTTTTTTTGCCTTTCACATGTAATGGATTTTTTGGCAAGCAGCAAATGTGACATGATGCTACATGCAATATATTTATCAGCGGCCTTTTTTTTTTTTCTTTCTGGTTGCTCTTAGTGTTTTCAATCACGGCACAATCCAACAGTACAGGAATGGTCTCACTCTTGCCTGCTTGACGAGCCACAGTCAACGCCAGCCGGGCTCTCCACGTCTTCTTGCCTGGGACAGTGAAGCGTCAAAAAGCTTCTCTGCAGGACCAGTGCAGGAAAAAAAGAATAGTGAGCCCTGGTCAATGTTAACCCTTAAAGTGCCGATATCTACACTGTCCTCTGCCACAAGTGAACTGAGACAGGACATTGACCTGGACCACTGACTCTGACTGCAGTTTGGCTAAACATGGTGCCACTAAACTCTTTGAGTGCCACATTTTGGACTGAGTCAACAGCTTTCTTTCATACACTATGGACACAATGCACCCAAGGCACGCCTGCACCAAGGAAAGCTGTTGACCGGGGTTATCATATGCCATGTAACTTCAGGCATTCTGGTAGTTGAATGAAAAGTCTTTTCACGAGAATCGGGAAAGCAGCACCCTAATAATAATTCGGGGCAGTTCATTTTGAGTACATGTAGTTCAACTTCAGTCACAGTTGCCGGTGAAAGAGTTAAATGAGAGGCATAAACGTGCGGAATGTGGTTGTGTGACTGCTCACATATGAGCGACTTTTTGTGAGCAGCACTCCATGGGTTAACTGTTTCCTACCCAAAAACCTAGCAGAAGTGTTTCTCTTGTGCTGAAAACTGCTGTGATGTGTAACGGTCACACTTGGTAGAAAACAGCTCATCTCTGACGATGAAGGAGGTTTTCATCACTCAGCTTCATGCTGTTCCCTCTAAAGTCACCCCGTGACAACTTACTTGATTCTGAAAATAAACTCCATATCTTGGATCTCATTACAGGTTAAGTCCTATTATTCATACTGTAAATTGCTCTATTTTCACGTGTTTAAATTTTTACACTTTTTGTACGTTTGACATTTCACTCTATTTTGGAAAATAATTCCTATTCAAAAAAAATGTTAAAATACTATTTCACTGTGTTTTTATTTTCACGGTTTTGTGCCATCAGTGAAATAAGCAAAAATAAGCATAAAGCAAAATTAAAGCAATTTACCATAGTTTGAAGTCCTTTTGAGATCAAAGGAGTCTACTTGTCACTGTCATCAACAGCCACTTTACTTTCATGAAAATATTTCCATGATCACATCACGCTCTTCTGGTGAATATGTTATTGGACAGGAGTATAGAGTCACAACTTTAAGGATTTTGTCCTTTTGGCCACCTTACTAACAAACAGCCCACCACTGATACATCTAACATATATCTCAGCGGGTGAGAAAATCATTCTGAAACCCACAACAGAGCTGGGATTGGTAATGTGGTGGTCAGACTACAGCTCTGATCCAAATTCTGATTGCCTGATATAAGAATTCCTCAGCTGAAATTCACCATTTGCAAGCATGTTCACAATTTGCAGCAACAGCGTTTGGACACATTCAAGGGAAGGGGTACAATAGATTTCATATCTCAGAATTTGACAGGGCAGGTTCTGTGGTTTGCTCAACCGGTCAAACGAACTGTTTCAAATCTCAGATTTGCATGATTCAAGCGAGCTGTTTCAAAATTCTCACATTTGTTTTAGCAGCTGAAAGTTTACCAGTTGTATGGTGATGGAAGAAGGGGCTGCACACTTCTGAACAACAGACAGCTACAGCAGGCTTACATTATATTCTATCTACAGTTCCTAGACTGGCACAAGCCACTGCTTACATTCTACTCCAGGGGGTCGAAATAATGCCAGTCCTTCAGCCCAGAAACGACAGCTTTCTTGCAGGACTGGCAATTTGTGTGATCTGCCAGTCTGACAGGGCTTGCTGGGAAACACTTTGACACAAGATTGAATCAGATGACAGTCTTTAATTGCTAAAGCTTTCATCGTTGTTTAACAGTTCAGTATTTTCAATTTTGTCCAAAAAATGTACAGCTACCATAAGCATGAAAAATGTCATTTCAATCAGGCTTTTAAACAACACAAGGTCATCATTTTTTTTTGAACCACACATGACAAACCAGAGTCTGATGGAATGACAAATGTCAGAAAGAGTCAGTCCTGTGGTCTGATAAATCCTCACAATTTATTTCAACCCGTTCTCTATCTAGAGCTTGTGGACTGGCAGTAGCCATGGCTTACATTATACTATATCAACTGGCACAGATCTAAATTTCACAAATCTGTAGCCAAAATTGGAAACAAGGGTATGATTTACAAAGATTCCATTGTGACCCAAGGTTGCGAAAATTCCTATCATCCTATAGTCCAGAAATAGTGAAATCCTTTTGAGGTCAAGTGACTTTCAAATCTCACTTGTCCTATGGACAACTATTCTTAATTGTCAAAATTCACAGTATGCTAAATTTCAAAGTTTGCTGGCATAACAGACACAAAAACCCAGTGTGTGACAATAATTTCCATTAAAACATGGTCTTTCAAACCAAAACTTGGGTACACTTCATCAACATTAGGGAGGACAAGTGAAAATTTTGTATCACTTGTCCTCCAGGCGAGTAATTTCAAAACAACTTATCTTGCCCTGGACCTTTCAACTATTCATTTGAAAATATTTCAGCCAGTCATACACTTGTTTCACCAAATTCAACAAACATTAGCATTTGACTAATTGGCTACTGCTCAGAACAGTCCCTGATCTAAAGTTCCTGAACCAGTACTAGCTATATATGCCAATTAACCATAGGCCAACATAAAAATGAACACACAATTTGTGTAACCTGCACTGTACAAATTCTAGCATTTGTGCCATTTCACATTTTCTTCTGCACCATCGGAAATGTACTGTAAGCCATTTGGTACCAATAAATCATTACTTGCCAACATTACGACACATTATTTGTCCAATTTCGCCTCCCCCCCCCCTCCCAACTTGCCCCAAATCACAAACACATGTGAAATTGGTGGACTTCAAGCTTTCAATGCTGGTCTTGAGAGGAGATTGTGGCCAGATTTTCTCACTGCACTGGCAGCAGAAAGCTACCGACTGGCGGCACATTATCCTTAACCCTTTCCCCCTTGAATTAAGACTGAGTCAACAGCTTTCCTTGGCATGGGTTGGGCACTAAGTGCCCTACCCATGCCAAGGAAAGCTGTTGACCTGGGGCATGTGATCTTGATAGGTCTCATCTACATTTCTCAGTCAATTTTTTTCCCATAACTGTTGAAATTAGTTGAAAACAGTGAAGCAGACGACATTTGACCACCAGTCAGTTTTAGCCGGTTTGAGGGGGAAAGGGTTAACCCATTACTGGTCAGAGTGGGGCTCAGTCGACAGCTTTCCTTGGCACCAGTTAGGCACAGTGCACCCAGCACACACACAGGACACCTGCTGACCCAGGATATGGGCCATCATGAATGGTCCTTAGATGCAAATCTCAGCAACAGTATTTTCTACTAACAAGAAATTTGAGGAAAAATGTTACGACAGATGCTAATTTACATCCAGGTGCTCTTGGGTGATTTTTGAGTGGGGAAGGGTTAACCATGGCCCTACTCTGTCCTCCTCTGTTGCTAGGCAACAGAGCTTTGCCTCCACCATCATGAGGGTACACTATCAGGGCTTGATACTTTAGCATCTAGAAATCACATAATTTCTACCAGGCAAATGTAAATTTCTACATATATTATGCTCCCAGCTAGTGTATGTTTGAAAGCATGTGAATGACACCTGTTAAGCTCGATCCCTGTTATCACGTTCCCAAAGAAAAACAGACATGGCGAGGCCTGATATGAGGACATGGGATCAGTCCTCCTGCCTGTCAAATCTCTGCTGTGGGATAGCAGTGCAGAGCAGCAGTTAATATGAATGTCTCCCATTTATAATGGGGAAAAAGTGGCACGCTCGTGCATCAACATTGACTCTTTCATCGCCACAATTTGAACTGAGTCAACAGCTTTCCTAACTGTGCATGTACCCAAAGCTCACTCAGAAAATCTGTTGACCTGGACAACTCTCTATGTAACAAGGCATGCTGGTACTTGAATGCCCTCTTACTTCTAGTTTATTTTTATCAATCTTGTGCAAACAAAAAAAGAAACGACAAAATCTTCCCCAGAGATTTGAATCCTTGATTGCCTACTTTGAATGAATTTTTCTGAGATCCAAGAATGAGCATGCCTATATTTAGTAAGAAAATCCAGTCTCTGACTTGGCACCGAAAGAGTTAATCATTACCCCTTTCCTCCTAATGACCCCCCCCCCTCATTAGTTTAATTTTCAACCCCTTGGAACTGGTTTTAATCATTAACCCCTGTGTAACAAGTTTTGATGATTAACCCTCTCTCTCTTTTTATTTTTGACCCTCGTATTACCAGTTTCAATTAGAAACCCCGCTGATCTCCCTGTAATGTACTGCATCAGTCAACTTGAAGTCTGTACATGTGAAATAGATTAGGAATTTACGCGTCACAGCCTGATCAGCATGGCACTTTAAGGATGCCATACCAGTTGGAAAGTGAAAATGAGTACTGTACAAGCGGTTTTGCGAGAGGAAGAAGTCCCCAACACTTGCAAAATGGCACAGACCAATACATTTGACACTATTGCCCATAATCTGATCCCATGTTAAGTCCTTTCAAAGTCTACAAGTGCAACACCAACAGCATGTTTAGCACGGTAAAATAGCTTTCAAGCAGGTCACCCATAACTTGTTCAATGTTTTACAAGTAAAGATAACAACACAAATACTGAATTAGGGTGGCAAAAATACAATATTTACTCCCTGATTTTTGGGCAAATGAGATCAAGGCAGCAAAGATCAACCCCAGTGAGCGACGGGGTCGCAGTCAATGGATGTTGCAGAACTGAGAAGTGATGTGATGCGTAATGGTTTGAACTTTTTTGCTTCACTTATTATTGCATGCGTCTATTCACTTGCGTTTGTTTTGTTGTTTTTTTTAAATTTTTTTATCTTTGATTGCCAAGCAGATACTTTGCATGTTGTCCCATCCCTTTCCCTGATCTCAGGTACCAGTGAAGACCACTGGTACTCCCCAGTGCACCCTTTGTGCTGGAATAAGACTGAGCCATGTGCTTAAATGGACAGTAATGGCTGCAATAGTATACAGACATCATATATTTAAAGTAACATCATCATAACAGTTCTTTTGTGTTGTAGACATGGATTATTGACACTAGGAACCTTTAAGTATTTATTATATTAGTAACAGTCCACACCTGCCAGCATCCTTTGACAAGAAAAAGGGAGAATTTTTGTGCCAATGGGGAACATTTTATATCTTACAAAAAATAAAGCAGAAATATTGGAGTTTTCATGGGAAAATTTCTGAAAGTAACCCTTTTTTTTAAATCCAAAATGCCATTAACTAAGATGGGAAATAGGGAAAATCCCCCCAAGTGGGGGAAACTTAGCAAGTACCGTAACCTTCACAACTACTGGACAATACCATGAGGCAGTGCAAGTTTTAAACAGCGAGATGAATCCACAGGGCAACTGATCACGGCATTCTGTGCATTCTTATTACACTATTGTCATAATTGCATTTGCAGATTGATGGGACTTCATTTCAGTAGAATACTCTTTCCGATCACTTTCTGTACAATATATCTTTCGGGTCATTTTCAGTATACATGTAATATTCTTTCAGATCACTGGATCTTTAAACTGGACTCTTAGTTGCAGAAAATTTCATATTATTGCAGGTCATCATCTGATCTATCTGCCAGAACATTTTGATCTTGCAGCATGCTGGGATAATGCCACACTTGCCGTGTAACAATCTACATGTAGCTAGTAGTTGTGGAGGAGGTAATGCGGCATTGTGTAATCTGCACTCTCTACAGCAAAGTATTGTGCAAAGCTACATTTGCTGACATGGTGACCAGTCTTACTGATGTATCATGTTTGTATCAGACCTGCATTTTAAGTATGTTTGTTGATCTTGTATCTCTGCAGGTCACACCTAGCACCTGACATCAGGGAAAGTCAAAGTACAAGTCAAAGTTTCTGCATGCAGTCCCAGTGGTACAGGTTTTAGGGCCTGTATTTTTCCATTTTTAACGGAAACAGAACGGAATAATGAATTTTTGTCACCTCTGAAATGGAATTTGCTGTTTTGCCTTAATGTGTTTTAAATACAAAGAGAACTACTGACACGGAATTTGGAAATTTCTGGCTGGTGAAACGGAATTTCTAGTTTTTTGAAACGGAAAAATACAGGCCCTATGGTTAAATATCTTACAGTACAGAACTTTGTATTCAAGGTGTTGGAGTTTAAATAAAGCTGCAAGATATCTTGATTGTTCAGTGGCATCTGGTCACGCCCTTTGTGTATTATCACGGACATCGTCAACATGTTCTCCTTCCAACAGTGAATTGGACCATGGCACCACAATGCGCAACTTGAGTTTTTGTCTGTATAGACTACAGACAGTCACTAAACCCACTTATTTCCAGCAACACTGATGCAATAATGCACATGAAAGGAACCGTAAGCATTTCACTTTCAAAGCTGAATACAGAAAATGTTGAATACATTTTCCTACACTCCACAAACTTCAACCAGACTCGGGATCTTTTCAGCAGCTCAAAGACCATTATGCATACCCCTGCCAGCATGTTCACCCCCAGTGACCTTGAAAATAGGTCAAGGTTGTTGATTGCCTGACAAATTCTGTTAACGTTTTAATGCTAACCACAGGTCTAGGATCCAGGCTCCATTTGAAAGATATCTACCAACTGGTGCCACGGGTGGCAGCACAGCCAAAATCCTGCCAAACACTGGTATGGATCCCTATAAGGGGTACATGTACACATTAATATATATATGCCAGTAGTCCCACAGGTGTTCTCCTATTAATAAATGATTAATAAAACGACCAAGCAAGACCAGTGATGGGCAAAAAACTTCGGAGAAGGTGCCAGACCGGTTTCAAATCATGCGATCCTCATCAGTGGCGGTTGGGGACACCGGAACCGCTGCTTATATACGCTGGGGTAACGTTGCTAACAACATCAGCTGGATGTCAGAAAGGGTCATACGTTACAATGTAAACTGAGCTACCAGTCAACCGTCCAAATTGACGCGTTAGTGTAACATATCATGAATATGAGGACGTCGCACGAGGAGTAACCAGTCCTTGGTTACCAGAAATACAAGTCATACTGTCCCATGTACGCCTGAATTAGCCTTGAAATGGAAATCACTATCCCTTACAGGACTAATAGGGAATGTATCTTATGTATCGGAATGATAGCCAATATGAAAGAAACTTAGCAGTGTCCCTACGTCAACTTAATAATTAAAGGTTATGTGATGGCAGATAGACTTGGAACATAATATTTTAGCATAGAACTTGGCAAGTGAGTGTATCTATCCATAACATTTAAGCCCAACAGCTCAGTAGTGCACAAATGGTGTATCCAGTGCTTTTCTCATCCAAGTCTGAGTGTGCTGGGGTGTGACAGCCTAGGTGGAATACGGATGTGTTCTAAAATCATGATGGTGAATGGAAGGTCAGCCACCAAATGGTTTGGTACACAGAAATGTCTCCCTGCAGGTTGGTTCACATCTTTGTGCATGGTCTAATGAAAGTGTTCGCTCATTCTCTTCATCAGAGTACATTTTTTTCTCCTCTTAATGCTTGACAGTAACCATGAGTCTATGAGCCACCATTACCACCAAGAGACAGGTCTATATTTGAATTTCTCACCTTTAGTTTGACCTTTCAAGGTCACTAAAGGTCAAAATACAATATAACCATAAGAAAGCCCATAGGTGTTGTCCTATTAATACTTAAAAGTGACCGTGGGTTTACGATCCATGGTTATAAAGATACACTCGTATCTTTGTAACGGTGGATCCTGAACCCATCGTCACTTCTATAAGTGGACACTTCTACATATTAATCTAATGTGTCCTATATGCCAAGTCAGCAGGAAAAAAAAAATATGGGGGAAAAAAATTGTCAAAAAAAAAGAAAAAAGAAAAAAAGAACCCTTGCAAAATTGCTGGCTTAAACATCTGAAGTCTATACAATGTACACAATGTATATTTAGACCGAATCAAGCAACTGTCAACTGCTGGAGCACAACAGTGTTTATATAAAAGAATTCCCAAAAAACTTGTATTGTGTGTGCACCAAACTACGAAGCAAAAAAATAATTGGTGGCTGAGCTATAAGCCAATGTCGTATTTGCTGAGTCTGCAAAAAAATAAAAAAATAAAAAATAATAATAATAATAATAATAATAATAATAATAAAATCAAATAAAAGTTCATAAAAAGTCAATGGTGCACTGTAATATTTACACCAGAATTTCCCAGACCTTTACTCAGTATGCCTGCAAAAATTCAAAGCAATTGGTATATATAGAGGAAAGATATAGCAAAAATAAGATTTATGACTGCAGTGGAGCCAAAATTCTACTAAACACTCAACGCATTCCCGATAGGGGGATGCATGAACATGTCCAAAATCTATTTAATTTGTACAGACTTAAGTTTTTACTTTGAGTTGGGGTTCTGGACTGTACAGGAAGTGGCAGACAAACTAAGATATGGATTGCCCTTTCCTCCTTGAATTAAGACTGAATCGACAGCTTTACTTGGCATGGATTGGGCGCTTACCAAGCAAAGCTGTCAACCCAGGGCATGTGATCTTGATAGGTCTCATCTACAATTCTCATTCAATTTGTTTTTCATAACTGTTGAAAGTTATAAAAAAAACACTGAAGCAGTCAATATTTGACCACCAGCCAGTTTCGGCCGATTTAAGGGCGAAAGGGTACATGCGCAACACCGAGCTTATCCCAGATGCAATTAACCACAAATAATTACTAATCAAAGCCACTTCATCTAGTGTATAGAAATCAGATTTTTAATCAATCAACCGACAAAAGGAATCGGAAAGCACAGTGACCTGGGCATGAAGCAGTGACTGGTGGATTCTGATTTGATTGGGCTACAATTCCTGCCTTGTTTCATTCTACTCAGGGATAATACCCAGACAAATGGTCCACTGAGTCGATCCAGACGGCACAATTTCTTCCCCAATTTCATTTGCCTCTTTGTTTTGCATGCAATTACTGTCACAAAAAAAGTCGACAGGATTGCTCATGTTACGGACCTCAAAAGACCGTGACGCTAATCACCCTTACCAGTGTCCCCAAATATGGATCATAACAAGTTCTCAGACAAATTTCTCCTTAACCCTTTATCACACAAAGCAGCCAGAACTGCCCAACATCACATACTTGTGGCCTCCGTCAATGCTCTTACTTCAGGAAATCCATCCATATACGTTAAGTTGGCAGTGACTTTACCAGTCTTCTTCTGTTCACGCTGCCGCCATCAACTTGCTAGTGATTCTGCAGCGGTTCCCCCGAAATTTTACCAAGTGGCGGCCGGCACCCACCCAGTCCCTGCAATGGCCTCACCTTATGTGGGGCATGGTGGGGGGGGGGGGGGGAGAGGACGGACTGAGCTCCAGGCTAAGCTGGTCTAAGATGGCCACGGAGGGACCCTATGTGATACTGACGACCGGATCTATCATGTCACGGATTCAAGGTAGGAGCCTACTGTGGCTGTCACTGGCTTCCTCTTCTCGTATTACAGCAAGGGGTCGTTCATACGTACTGTCTCACAGACAAGGCAGCACACACCATGGCCTTTGATGAACCAGTTGTGGATCACTAGTAGTTGAGAGCTAGAGACAAAAAGGTCCCTTGGTTCCGACAGGGAGCTGAACCCAGACATCCTGAACAGAAAGCTGGAGTCATGACCATTTGGCCACGACGGCCCTCAATTGTTGCAAATAACTCTAGATTCAGATTTCAGAGTGCGGCAAATTATACATTTTCTGAAAGCTAACAAAACCGACATTTTAATTCTGACAATCTTTTTTAATGTCAGGTAACAATATTTACATAAGAACTATGATTTATTATATTCAATTTTTAAGTTGGGCCCCAAGTCTGCAGCAAGCCTTTAAGTTTTTAAAGCAATGAATCACAGGTTAGCTTATGAGCGTACAGAGTTTGGACTATGGAGTAGGGTAAATGACTACCAGGAAAGTGGCTCCGGATGAAAAGACACAAATGCAACACAGCGTCTCAGGTTTTGTCACTTTGTCGCCAGAGTTAGATAAAAGTAACCCTGCTTTGATGTGTTATCATTTCTACTACAAACCCCTGCATCTCAGAAACCACAAATATTCAAAATTGGAGCCATTGCAACTTATGTGACGATGCAAAATTATGTGAAAGTATAGAAGCTGAATCTATTTTGGGGGAAAAAAAAAAGAAAGAAAACTAGACATACCTTCAACACAAAGCATTGACTGAAGGGTTCTCCAGGAATCAGGCTGCCATTTTCTCAAATTAGTTCATGGTGACACCAAAATCTCATCAGTTCATCTTTCCAGTGCAAGATATGAACATTGCCAAATTTGAGTAAAATGCATGTAGGCATTCTGTAGGTATTACAGTAAGGAGAATGTGCACATCAGGAGGGACATCCAGACAGACAAATAACTGGAAAACATAAAGGGTCCCCCCATGGGACGGACCCTTAAAAAGAGACAGCAAAACCTAAAATGTGTATCAAAGAATAGCAATCACTTAAACACTTTAATTGCTGTGAAGACATTGCTTCCAAGCAACATTACCACAGTGACATAACATGAGTCTTCAGTTTGTACCCTTTCTAAAAATGTATACTTTGCTACAACTTTTACATTAATCTACAGGTTTATACACAGAAATATACCAGTCCACAGTAAATGACCGCTACCCTATCATATAGCACCAACTCTTTTATAGCCAATATTTACAAAAGTGGATGCCTTCTGAATTGATAGAATGCGACTAGATTCATCTTCTTTGTACGCAGACCTTTTATATTCAAGTAGCGGCATGACGCCTACCATTGTACAGACCATAAGGATTGTCTAAGTCAACACGTTTCTTCAGCATGCTTTGGGCACCATGCACCCAAAGCGTGCCATCCTGGCCGATCCCAGGGACTTGCAGGTCTCTGCCTGTTCACATGCATTGCCCATTTCACTGCTTAAAGAGGGACTTCGTGGGGCATGTTTGAGTTCCCTGTGCCTGATTATGTCAGCGGTCATGACAGGGGCTGCAAGTGTCCCGATTCAGCGGTGGCCACTATAAGAAACGCTTTCACGTTGATCATGTGGCATGTGTGAGAGGGCCCTAGGGTAGATAAGCCGTCAGCTTACCAGGTTTGTATCCTCTATAAATAAGGCTAGTCTGCCTGTCTGTCAAGGAAGGCTGGTAACTCCAACAAAACTTGGCACCAAAAGACCTAAATATCCCTTTTCAGCACATTTTGAATGAAAATTGAGACCCTGTCCGGACAGGATTCCCTGCTGAGTCTGCAGCTTTCACAGCATAACCTCGGCACTGTGCACCCAACCCACGCCAGGACAGCTGTTGGCTCAGTCTTAATCACAACGGAAAGTGGCTGCAGCAAGATGGCCTTTTTTTTCTTTCATAGACAAATTGGAGACAGTGACTAAAGTATGACTGCTAGGGGTAACCAACTGGTTGAGGACGAGGTGTCGTGGACTTTAAATTGATAATTACAAATGAAGCCAATGACAGCCAATCAAATGTGTCATGAAAAGGTTTTGGGGATTTCCTATTGGTCAGCTGTCACAACAAGCCAATTGACAGCCTATCAAAACTGCCAGTTGATACAAGTTCCTGCCCAGAGTCTCGCAGTCCAGTATTGTAAACTCAAGCTTTATGTTGGTGAACAGTTCCCGGTGGACATGCTTTGTGTAATATATGCACGAAAGAAATCTTGTAACCAGACGGTAACATGTTTGTGGCCTTTTCATACAGTTACACACATAATTCTCAGGCTTGATTTTATCCAGACTTGGTGGTAAAAACTGTTAAAATATCCAATTATCAGCTCAGGTATTCAGAATGTTTTCCAATGTATCCGCAGGAATGACTTGGACATCTTACCAACCAAAGTAAAAAAAAAAAAAAAACAGTGCAGCAAAGTTGCAGACTCTGGATTTTCAGAAAAGCCAGGGGTAAATGCACACCTTCCATCCCACCTCGCATTTAATACCCAATTGGACTGGGATTGGACAAATACAATGTGACACGTAAAGACCTGCCCACCTATTGCTGCATCCTACACGCAGCATTTAATGGGATCACTTCTGTAATGTAATACAAGGTATGCATACACCACATTTCCTCCAATCATGCTCTGAATACTACGGATTCCGTGCTATCGGTACTGGTGGCTTATTGCAGAAGGGTAAGGTTTCCCTCTCCGTTCTTTTATTTTGCCAACTTCTTTACCCCCGGTTTTGTACCTTTTTTTTTTTTTTTTGTTTTTGTTTTGTTTCAATGTGAAAGTGGTACTAAAAGACCACTTTCAAAGCTTCTTCATGATGCCCTGGCATCAAAATTGGAGGTGAGCACCTGAAATTTCATTAGTGTCACCATTCTATTCTTTTAAGGCTTATGGCTAACTGGCATTAAGGCTGGTTCCTGTACATGTGAATGCTGTATCTGCTATTTGAGACCGGCCCTAATGTCATCAACACATGGTTTTCTACCACTGATTGCCTTAACTCATTCCCCCCTGATAGAAGATCCAGTCAACAGCTTTCCTTAAGCATGCTCTTGGTGCAAATGGGACCACAGTGCGCCAAGGAAAGCTGTTGACCATGGGTATATAATCTGAAATGACCTTCCACGCAAGTTTCATCCAAAAATGTTGAAAAACAATCCCTATATTAGTAAAGTACAATTAGCAGACGACATTTAGATGTGAGCGGGAAAAAGGGACATCAGGGTGGAATGAGTTAAAGTATAGGTCAATATAGCAAATACACATACAGTCAAGTGTCTTCAAAGAGTTGCCTTAACCCTTTCCCCCTGAATTAAGACTGAGTAAACAGCTTTCTTTGGCATGGGTAAAGCATTAAGTGTCCAACCCATGGCAAGGAAAGCTGCTGACCTGGAGCGTGTGATCTTGATAGATCTCATCTACAATTCTCAGTCAAACTGTTTTTCACTACTGTTGAAATTAGTTGAAAACACTGAAGCAGATGACATTTGACCACCAGTCGGTTTTGGCCGGTTAAAAAGGAAAAGAATTCATCAAACATGCTGCGTCTTACAAGATACCGTCTTCTGTATTAGGTACCACTGTCATAACAGACGTTTTGATCTGACTTCCATGGAACTAAATGTATTGAACTGAGCATGGGTCACAATGACTGTGGTAATTAATATTGTTTAACGGTTTCGTCACTACCCCTGCTCATCAGGAACTGTTGGGAAAACGACATTACGCCTGTTATATGCTGTGGGATAACTGCTGTTGCAACATAAAACGTGATCATGATTGCACAGAACGGAGCCTTGGGCTTACCACGAGAGTGGCTGTTGTAGTCAAATAAAACTCAAAAGAATTTGGAATCCCAGTCAAGCACGTTGCATGCCAATAGACATATGAGCATTAGGTGTCTCGCAGTTAAAACACACCTTCCCGTAACAGAGACCATAACTCAGTCCCTTGGTTTCCTCAACACTGAAAGCCACTTCAATTTATTAGACAAGTGCATCCATATACATGCATTACATGCCAAACATCCAAAGTGGTCTCACAGGAAGCCATATTTTTTCTACAAGTAAAACATCTCACAATTTAATATTTTTATCACTGCGCATGCATTTAATGGTCTGATAACTGGGTCAATAGCTTTCCTCAGTGCATCTGCTCCTCCCCCACCCCACTGTGCTAAAGCAAGCTGTTGACTGAGGGCATGTAATTCTTAATGATAAAAAGGAATCAGGCAAATATCTGTGACACCAGATGTTTTCTGGCAATTTTAAAGGAAAAAACAAAGCAAAAGGATCATGATAGTCTTGTGCTCAGCTAACCTTGCCTCAACCAACTGAACTGTCTGAAGTGGTCCTGTGACCTTTAGAATACGGTCAAGGGTCTCCTTTCTTGAAGACTGTCATGCACGGAATCACAGTACTCGCAGAATGGTCAAAGTACTGACTCAAACAGTTTTCAAGTTATCAAATGAATAGTAAACAAGACATGTTTGTAATACATAGATGCCCCCTACCATCATTATGTTCGCCCGCATTACCCTATTGATAGTACTAAATGGGGTACCCAGGACCTCAGGAAGTGGATGTAGAAACCAAATTCAGTAAAGTGGCCTTGTGACCTAGGAAATTAGGTCAAGGTTACCCTTCTTTGAAGCTGATCCAGTCCTAACAGAAGATTATAAACATTTATAAAAATAAAAGCTCTGGCTCAAAAAATTTTGCAGTTATTAAGCACAAACAAAATTGAGTACTGTGGCTCTGTGACCATGGTAATTGACTAAAGGTCACCCACTTAAATGCTTGATCTGGCTCTTATAGAAGGCTATAGTCCTGTACAATATGAAAGCCCTAGGTGAAAAACATCTTTCGTTATCATGCAGAAACCAAGTTCACTAATACGACTCAAGGTGGTGACCTTAGGAATTTGGTCAAGGTCATCCAGCTTCAAAGCTGACCATGCTTTAACAGTTGAGGACTATTATCATGTGCAACATTGAAGTCATAACTCACATTCTGAGTTAGAAGGCAAAAACCAAGTTCACTAAAGTGTCCCTCTGACCTTTGAACTTAAGTCAAGGTACCCCATCTTCGAAATTGACGTAGCCCTGGTTAAGGACTACAATCCTGTGCAAATATACAGGTCCTATCATAAGCACTTTTCTAGTTATCATGCGGAAATAAAAACTTACTAAACTACTTCCATGACCTTGGAAATAGGGTCAAGGTCAAACACATTCATACTTCACCTAGCTCTTATACTGGAGTATATATCTGGGCACCATCAAAGTCATATCTTAAAAATGTCTTGAGTTATGGTATGGAAACTAGTCTCTCTACCAACCGACTGACAGCAGCAAAGTTATATGCCCAGCCTTCTTTGAAAGGGGGCATAAAAATCATGAAAGTGACAATGTGATTTCTGGAATGAGGTCAAGGTCACTCATGTACTATATAAATGTGGCCCACATGGAGGACTGCTAGCATGAGTCCTACCAAAAATAGTTTTCAAGTTATCAAGGGCATACTTAAATTTTGCAAGTAGCCCTGTGACCTTGGTAATTAATTCAAGGTCACCCATACCCCATATAAGTCTTGCCGTCATACCCAGAGGTGTCCCTTACAATGTCAAAGCAATACGAGGCATGCACATTGCTTTCCTGCCACAACAGCATACCTAGTTGCCTTAGTAACCCTTGTCTTGCCTGGCGAGACATAGGCCACTACCTGTGTGGGGAAGCGGGATATTACTAATATTTTGGAAATAAAGAATACTTAGTACAGGCAAATGGGAATTTGTTCTTGTAACCAATTTAGGAAGCACTAAATGAACTGTGACTTTACTATTGTATTTTCACTAAAAGACACTAACTTTGTGAAAAAGGGGGAAATGGCCCAGTCTGTGTCACCTGTTGAACTAATAAGGAGTAGGGACCCCCCATAAGTGTCCAGGAATTTCAAAGCAACTGGCCAAGTGGTTTCAGAGAAGCAGAATCTTTTTAAGAATACATGTATGCCCAAAAAAAATGGAACTAGAAATTTTTAAAAAATCAAAAAACCAACATAGGATGACCATTTGAATACATTTGGTAGAGATCCACCAAAGATAGATCCCCATCAAGTTTGAAGTGGATCCAGTCGATGGTTTTCGGAAGGAAGTCAAAAATGTGAATTGTGGAAAGATGGATGGACACGGGACTGTAGATGGACAAGAACCATCCTATCAGCTCAGCTGACTGACAAGTTGCACGCTCCCACACCAGCATTAGGCTCCATATAGTTAACCCTTAGCACACCACATGCCAATACTTCGGTATCCCCTGGCCCCCTGCCACGCACCTATTGAATTACAGGCCCAAATATCAGTATTTGGCAATAGGGTTATTACTCAGAAACGCATTCTGGCAACAGCCTTAGCTATGCCTGTATTGGAAACGAGAAATCTGATAAATAACAAGCCCAAACTGTATCTTGTTCTCTCTCTTGTTGTCATGCACTCATGAAGCCAATCTCGCCTCATTTCCCTATTCAAGAGGCTTTGTTTTATCTCTCTGATCGTTCATGCTGCTTGCTGGATCTTGGCTCAGTTTGCAATTACGGCATGGCTGTCTCTTTACTCTAAATGTGTGGGTGGATTGGGAGGGAAGGAGAGATATACTATCGTTCCAACGGCCTGCCTTCATGGCTTTTCACACAAAGCCTTGACAGACACGTGGTTGTGCACAGAGAAGGTATGCAAAAGGTAAAATTATACAAAATAAATCTCACAGGATATTGTAAATGAAATAACGGGGCACATGGGTTTTTTTTGTTTTTTTTTTCTGGCCAATTCTGGTCCTGAGGGCAAGTTATTTTCATATTTTACCTGCCTCTATTCTAATTCTCTTGTCCATCCTTTTGAGTTTCACTTGTCGTGGGCAAAAGAGAATGTCTGGGACAAATCCTGTTTGAACAAGCAAAATTTTTGGTCACCCGCGGAACAAGTGTTTTGAAATGTTTACTTGCGTGCATTGAATTTCTCTTGTACTGGACGAGACGACATGAAAATTGGTCAACTCTGAAAAAACAATACTGTAAGTAGCCATTTGACTTCACAGACACACACTGGCTGAAGAGATACACTGCTGTCTGTTTCAATGATTTTTTTTAAAATATCAATTTTAGTGAGCATTAATGAATATAAAAAAAATTGTAGACGATCCGTTTCCATATACCATTCCTCAGGTCAACAGATTTCTTTGGAATGGAACAAGTACTGAGCAGTCAGCCTGCCCCTAGGACAGCTGTTGACCCCCTGCTTTTTCAAGGAGGAAAAATTTAACGATTCACAGGCACCAAAAGATCTGACATGGTCACCGGAGATATCGGAGAGTCTGCTTCACACCAAAGCTGGGGAACGCTTATGACACCAAGGTAGCGGGCTACATGACTTGAGGAATTTATCAAAGGCAACAGTAAACTTCACACTTGCCCAGAATCAATGAGGCAATACAGTTGTCCTGCAACTGTGATTTCAATGTGACTTCCTCCCTGCACGGTATCTCTCAAGGCTGTCAACCGCGAAGTTGGGTCACAAAAGCACAGGAAATGAACGCAAGCTTTTCTTCAAGACCAAATCACTTCAAGTTTGTGCAGTGCAAATATTAACTTACAAAAGGTCTACCTATCAGTTGATATTTTCACAACCTTTTGCCTAAAGAAACTTGCCAGCAAGTGCAGCCATTCAATTGCACACCCAGAACATTGACATGGCCCATCCACCAAGGGTCAAGATTCAATGCTCAATGTACACACTGACACAGTTATGCTCTTGAACTCTTTATAGAGGTGCAAACTTCCATCACTGGATCCATTTTGTGCAGGTGGGATAGAAACAGATGATTGCAGTATTAAAGGCAGTCTCTGTCTGTTCTGTCTCCCAACACCTCACCATGGCAAAAATCAATCATTACACCTTTCCTGGGTTCTTTCTACGTCATGGTTTTTATCTGCCCAAAACTTTTAGCAGCCAAGCCACACATGCATGAATAAGACAAGAGTGCCAGACCAGTTCCATGTAATACACGACATCTGCAGGTTATGTGGGGCCAAGTGATATGGCCATAAGTGCATTTCTCACTGTTAACGAGCCACTGCTTCAGCCAACCACCTGCTGTCTTACTTTGGATACATACTATAGGTGTGTGAAGCCAGAACGTAAAACGTTTTTGCCTGCATCATTCCTTCCTGCTAAAGCTCTGTGCATATTTTGTGTGAAGAAAATCAACAAAATCTGTGACGTGAGACCCTTATTTTATCACTAGAATGTCTCCTGTCAAATTGAGTCTCAAAGAAGGTCACAGTGTCCTCCAAATTTAATTCATCCATCTTCCCCTAATGCGTACCCTTTGTATTTGTGAACCTGATTTGAGTAAAATCTGTCAAAGTATGCTTGACATCATTGGTCCATGTCGTGAAATGCTGGGTGACACTGCAGACAACTTAAAAGTACCTTTACATGAGTGTCACTGCTATATCCAGACTGAAGTCCACGAACCTGGCTCATTTGATTTGATTTTTTTCTTTTTTTTTTTTTTAGACATATATTGTACGTGGTTTAATGTTTTGTTTTGTTTAATATATATATATTAAAGGTATTGAGACAACTCACAGAATCCAAATTGCAATCCGTCTCCAGACAAATTGGGGATGCCTAGTTTAACCCTTCAAGTGCTGAGTTTGACCAATTTTTGGCGGGGGGGGGGGGGGGGGTCTGGCTGTACCTTTCAAAGCCCCATCCTTTGTTAGGGCATTTTTGCACACAAAAATGATACCTTTACATGCATTTGGGAATTTTTTAACCAAAATAGCAGGAAATATTATGGTCGCAAATTGGCATAAAAAGTGCTCCAGGAAGAAAATTTTGACCTCAAGGAAATTCCAAAATTTTGAGCCAAAAAAAAGCGAAAAAATACCCCTTTTTGGGGAATTTTTTTTTGCAAAATACTGGACCTTTGTTAGAGAAATTTCACTGAAATGAGGGGCCTTCACAGCGGCACATACCCTGTGTCCTCAATAATGGGAGTACCCCCCCCCCTCCCCACACTGAAGCAACAACTTCCTTTAGAGCAGGGTGGATGTCGCATACCTCACCCTCACCTGCTGATCCAGGATGATATCCACATAGATTTGGTCTATCAATTCTTTTCCATAATGTTGTATGTGTATTAGAAATTATGATTGAATGAGGCATTTGACATCTGTGCATACATATAGTACCTTTGACCAATCTGACTGGGAAAAGAGTTAAAATCTGATATCCTAACACAATGCTGCCATTAACACCCAATAACAGCACTTTTGCCCACAGTCGTGACCTTTGATCTACAGTACAGCAACAAAAACATCAGGTTAACTTCCGATGGGACGCCTGGTGCATCCAGCCATAATAGCATCAGCCATCTTCCTTCAAATAATACAGCACAGATCAGATTTGATCTCAACGCCAAGTGCCAAAGTCTGCCTCCATGAAACATTCATGATGGGGGGAGGGGGGAGAGTGCACAGACAAGAGACGGGCTTGGTATTTCAGCTGAGTATCTCCTGGGTGGCGGCAATGTCTGCGGGTCTCGCTGACAATCACAGCTATTCACCAGCTGACCTGTTCCTTGAGTGATGGCACTGTGTCTCATGTTGTCATCATGAATTCCTGCTGCATGTTAAAGGGATAGCAGTAGTCTTTTTTTCGTCTCCCCCGTGAACACGTCCTTGATTCAAATATCTCCAAGGGAAATCACACGCAGAACCAAGGAGCAATTGGCATGACAACAGGTAAAAACTCAACCTACGTATAGTGCCAATGACCTAACCACTGGTGCTCCAACACCGGCATACCATCCTCAGACACCATCAATGCTCCATTTGTGTAGCTAAATAAAATGCATCACAGCGGGGGGGGGGGGGGAGGGTTCTTTTTGTTTTTTCCTTACATACAACTGGTCTGCTTTTGCATAAACTTCAAAACAGATTCGTCATCTGAATGCAAGGCTGCATTAAACGGAATTACGTACTTATAAAACAACGGAAACTCTGCCTTAACTCATGACACACAGTCAAAGGTGAAACAGCACCAAAAATTGCCATACATACACCACACTTATCCCACTGAGTGGGGGGCACCCGAATGAAAAAGAAGAAAAAAAATATATATATATAACAGTCTGAGCAGCCTTATGACCCCACTGGCCAAGGTACAAAATATGATGACCCACCCCTGGTGACCTTGAAATTAGAATATAAAACCTGGCAAGACCAGTGACGGGGAACCAAAACTACAAGAGACAGCCAGACCGGTTTCGTATCGAGTGATACTCATCAGTGGCAGTTAGGATCACCGTGTCCCGCTGCTTTTATAGGCAGGGGTAACGTTGCTAGTTGACGTTAGGTCAACGTCATGGTGGTCGTACATCACGACGCAGACTGAGACTATCTGTCAACTGTTGGATTTAACGAGTTGGGGTGACGTCTCGGAAAACCAGGACATCACGAGAGTAAGAACTGAATGGTCTTTGCTATGCACAGAATAAGCTCTGTGTACAAGGCCTGTTTTCCAGCCTCAAAAGGAAATGGCTTTCCATATTTAGTGGGAATAAAGGACGTATCAGACTGATAGCGTTCAGAGCTTTACGGTGTTCCTAAGGTCAGCTTTGAGGAAAGGTTGACAAGGACAAGGACAAGGACAAAAAAAAAAGACCTTGAAATTAGGTCAAGGTTGCTGAATGTTGACCTTAGCCACACTTCTAATGAGATGCTTCTACAGTAAGTTTCATGGCGGTAGCTCAATTTGTTCATAAGTTATTGCATCTGCAAGCATACAATATAATGACCCCTAGCGACCCTGACAATACGTCAAGGTTGCTGAATGTCGAACTCAACCAAGCTTCCAAGGATATGCTTTTACAGTACAGTTTTCATGATAGTGGCTCACTTTGTTCAAAAGGTAATTGTGTCTGCAAGGCTAACAAAAGAACAGACACACATATGCACAGACATGATGACAACACCCTACAGGCAAATAAGGCTGAGGGTTTAAAAAAAATTAAAACTTATGATTGTAATCGGAAATGCCGTATGTTTTTAATACCTCAAAATGAGTATATCTGCTTTTTTATTCTTGAAACTCTTTGCTTGCAAATGGCTTCCCTCAAGAACTTCAATGAACATGCAGGTGATGGGACCCATGATATATACATAAGGCTGAGATAAAGTCAGCATACATGCCCTAGGAGCTGACAATTTTTTTTACCTTAAGTGGGCTACATGTTGCTTTAGCCCATGATAAAGCCTACCACTGCCAGGAACACACTTGCTCCATGGTACAAGTTCCATACTTGCACATTAGCAAAGATTGCCATAATTCAATATGATCTCTTCAAAGAACACTCTCAATTTTGAAATGTGGCTATTACTTTGACAGATGACCATTGACATGACTAACAGTGCATATCAAGTTGGCCATGACCTCAAGCAGCGGACCTAACATGGTATCTCAGGAAAAAACTTGACCCCCCAGAGAGAGACGTTCCAACAGGTTGGCCCACACACATTAGGATCTCCTTCCTGTAAAGCATAGGGCTGATGGGTGTCCCTCAACTTAGGACCAATCAGGCAACCTCTGTTGGCACAAGTTTGATGAATGAGCATCACTTTTAGTCCACAGGCCTGACATTGGTTATCTGCTGTTGGCCTTGTCTCAAGTGCTGTCTTGCTTTGACTACAAGGACAGCCGGTGACTGATGCATTCTGACCCCTCTGTGACCACATTGATCATATATACCTCTGTATACCTGTCTTCCACAATTTTTTTCTGTAGCAGTTCAACAACTGCTGTCTTCCATCATATGAGAATGAGACTGTGTGTGATTATGAATGCAGAGATCTCTTCCTGACAGACCACTCACACAAGAACATCCTGTCTTGACAGACTACTCCCAGAAGGAGATCTTGTCTTGACAGACTACTCACCAAAAACCATTTTGTCTTGACAGACTACTTACCAAAGACCATCTTGTCTTGACAGACCACTCACCAAAGACCATCATGTTTTGACAGACTACTCACCAAACACCATCTTGTTTTGTCAGACTACTCACCAATTATCCTGTCTCTACAGATTACTCCCCAAACACCATTTTCTCTTGACTGACTACTCACCAAAGATCATCCTGTCTTGACAGACTACTCACCAAAGATCATCCTGTCTTGACAGACTACTCACCAAAGATCATCCTGTCTTGACAGACTACTCACCAAAGATCATCTTGTCTTGACAGATTACACACCAAACACCATCCTCTCTTGACAGACTACTCACCAAAGATTATGCTGTCTTGACAGACTACTGACCAAAGACCAACTTGTCTTGAAAGACTACTCATCAAAGACTATCCTGTCTTGACAGACTACTCACAAAAGTTTGGACCATCTTGTTCAGACAAACATATCACAGAAGACCATTCTGTCTTCCCAGATCAGTTACACGGGACCATTCTGCCCCCAACACACCATCAGGACATTCAAATTAAGACCTCACAGACACATCTGACACACCATTAAAAAAAGACTGAAAATCATTTCCTGTTGTACATGTATTGAGGCCATGTATGAAGGTATCTTCACAAGCTTTATACACACAGTCCTCTGTGCCTGCTGTCTGTCAGTGTTATTGTTATATACTGGACACATTTGGCTACAAAACATCAGCAACACATCTGGGATATGAAATAGAATGAAAGAAAGACAATTAGATAATATACACTAAGCTTTATACAGATCACTACAGTCATGGCCTTTGCTTCAACTCCCATAGTGGAATATAGTTTGTGACCACACTGCATCAACAACATGTGCTACATGATATCCATGTAAAAACATAGTCTCAGTCAGCAGGACTGGCATCCAGCCTCGGCAACTCCTAGCTCCTGCTGTGCAGTCCTTAAACACTGGAACCTTCATCAGTGACTGGTCTTATGACAGTGACTAGCTTTCATCAAAGTGACTGGTCTTATGACAGTGACCAGCCTTCATCACAGTGACTGGTCTTATGACAGTGACCAGCCTTCATCACAGTGACTGCCTTTCATGGCACTTATTGGACAGTGACTGGCGTTGAGGGCAGTAACTGAGCCCTGATGACAGTGACTGGCCTTCAAGACAAGAAGTGGGCCTTCATGACAGCAACCTGTCTTCCTAAATATAACTGACCTTCATGACAATGACTGTGTCATCATGATAATGGCTGGGCTATCATGACAGTGACTGGCCATCATGACATTAACTGGCCATCCTGAAAGTGACTGGGCCGTCATGACAGTGACTGGCCATCATGACAATGAGTGGCCATCATGACTATGACTGGCCATCATGACAGTGACTGGGCCATCATGACAGTGACTGGGCCATCATGAAATTAGCTGGCCATCGTTACAGTGACTGGCCATCATGACAATGACTGGCCATCATGACAATGACTGGCCATCATGACAGTGACTGACCATCATGACAATGACTGAGCCATCATGACAGTGACTGACCCATCATGACAGTAATTGGCCATCATAACAATGACTGGCCATCATGACAATGACTGACTACCATGACATTAACTGGCCATCATGACAGTGACTGGCCATCATGACAATGACTGGCCATCATGACAGTGACTGACCATCATGACAATGACTGGCCATCATGACAGTGACTGACCATCATGACAATGACTGGCCATCATGACAGTGACTGACCATCATGACAATGACTGAGCCATCATGACAGTGACTGACCCATCATGACAGTGACTGGGCGATCATGACAATGACTGGCCATCATGACAGTGACTGAGCCATCATGACAGTGACTGACCATCATGACAGTGACTGAGCCATCATGGCAGTGACTGACTATCATGACATTAACTGGCCATCATGACAGTGACTGAGCCATCATAACAGTGACTGACCATCATGACAGTGACTGGGCTTTCATTGCAATAGAAATGTGGCCTCTTCAGTGCTGTCATTTCAACACAGCTGTGCTTCATAGCATTATATAATGCAACTAGCCTGTAATCAATTGGATCAAAACAAACACTTTACAACTGTATTCCTACCCCATGACCACAGACAAAAAGCATGAATATGTACATATAAGTATGCAGACCCTGAAGCAATGATGTTGCAATGGCTTTTAAGGCCAGTCCACCATGCCACTGCATTTCAGG
Organism: Hermodice carunculata; assembly: GCA_964020975.1. Taxonomy (NCBI): domain Eukaryota; kingdom Metazoa; phylum Annelida; class Polychaeta; order Eunicida; family Amphinomidae; genus Hermodice; species Hermodice carunculata. The sequence goes on along the minus strand of CAXHWN010000244.1, from coordinate 884,176 downwards.
TTAAACCCTTTTCCCACTTACGCTGGCCAAAACAAACCAGAGCTGACATGGTCGCCTGTTTTTGCCCAATTTCAACAATAATGAAAAACAATTTAAAAAAGAAAAAGAATTATTGACTCAATCTTCATAATTCAAGAGAAAATGGGTTGAACTACACTGGTCCACACTTTGCATCACATCAAGACAAAACATAAAATGCACAAGAAGAATTTCACCCTCTTTCATTTTATCTCCATTATTATGTTATAACTCTTTATATGTACATTGAAAGAGATCCATCACTTCCTTACAATTTTCTTCCTTTCACTGCAGTTTCACTGACTCCATAGACAAGACAGACTCGGGGCCTGACCATCCAGCAGGAAACAATCACAGTGTGTCCGCTAATTCATCCAAGCTGGACACGGACTTGCACATTTGTTGGTAAAGACGTATCATGTGAGGTGAGCAACTTCCTGTTGTTTCCTCTACAGGTAAGAATGGTTAAAACTCATCAAGTGACAGCAGATATCAGAGCCTCTCCTTCAAAGGCACACCTTCAGGATCAAGACATTGTTAATCGACCAGCGCAGATTAGGTTCCATTCACGGCAGAGTGGGAGTCATATTGACAGACCGCCCTATGGCATGCCAATAGGTGCCTTTCTTAACCCTTTACATTTGCACAGGTAAGGCATTAGCACCTACCCATTGCAACAGAGAGCTGCTGACCCTGATATAACATTGAGCCAGACAATACGGAAAAAGTATGTGTTTTGTGACCACAGAACCACCCGGTTTCTGATCACTTTGAGGGAACAGACTGCGGCGGTGTCCTGTCATTATTATCTTGATACAGTGTCACTTGCTCCAAAGACCACCTCTTGTGACAGACCATACATTTTCTTAACCCTTTCATTGCCAACTGCGACTAAAGTCAAAGTACCTAAGATGAATTTCTCTGAATTATCAAATTGATACCATATTAGTATTCTTTGTATAAAGGCCTTTCATTCAAGTACCAGCTTGCCTATGGTCCCACAAAATATAATGGGCCAGCTTGCCTATGGTCCCACAAAATATAATGGGCCAGGTCAACAGCTCTTCTCGGCATGCCACCGGCACAATGCACCCAAAGCGCACACAGAAGAGCTGTTGACTCACTCCAAAATTTGGCAGTGAGAGAGTTAAGACCACCTCTTCCTGACACTACAGTGTATGTCTGTAATACATTTCCCTGTAGTTGAAGACCATTTGCAATATGAGACCATGTTTGCTGGAGGCAGGGGTGGGAGGTCTTAACTCTTTCAATGCTAAATTTTGGACTGAGTCAATAGCTTCTCTTGGTGCGCATTGGGCACAATGCATGCCGCAAAAAGCTGTTGACTTGGGATATTTTCTCTGGAAGTATAGGCATGCTGGTACTTAAATGAAAAGTTTTTTTCACTAGGAATAAAAACGTGAGATCTTGATGATAATTCAGACCAGTTTGATTTAAGTCCATCGTCTTTAGTCGTGCTTGGCTACGAAAGAGTTAAATTGGAGGTACAACTGTAATACTAGTAACCCAGCTTCAGGGATTTGGGCAACATGTTCTCTGAAAACAGGTGGGCTTTCAGTACGGTGGTTTCTTCACGCTGAGTTTCATGTACCACTGTATGATATCTTTGTACAGTGCAATATCCCACAGGGTTGTGACTGGGGGATGTGGAATTGGTTGCTCTAGCTGTACTCGCTTGGTCAGGAAACGTGACTCGTCCAAAGGTAGAGACACTGAGGCAATGAATGTGAACTTCTCTCCAGCATTTAATATCTCTTGCTGATGAGTCCAACTACATGTAGGCTTGACAGGTAGACATTAGACTGCTCTAACCAAAACTGAATGTTGCATCAAGATACACAAAGCTTCTAGCTTGAAGAGAAGCGTTTCCTTTTCACATCAACAAATAATAACATACGGCATCATCCAATGAACAGAGTTGTTACATTATGTCATTGGCATCAGGTGTAAGTTGTGTTACAATAACAGTTGACTATCATCAAGTTCCCACACTGTAATTTCTGATGCATTGTCTTAACTGTTAAATAGCTAGTGGGCCTGCACAGAGATGGTGTCTTACAGTCTCGACTGACCCTCTCAAACAATATATGCAGAGCCTGCAGTAATTGCTGTATCATATATACTGTAACAAGAGGCCCATAGGCCTAATGCTCTGCTGGCACTGTGGCTACAATGCACATGTTCATTTCAAAGTTGTGGGTCCTCTAGTGGCTTCTGAATACATAAAGTTTACGTATATTTAGGGTATAAAATGTCCACCAGATGGCACTTCTCTTATCCCTGCAATTCCTGTGATGGATATTGTTGCATGTGCAAAGACACCAATGAGTGAGTCCTTAACTTTATGTCCTCAGTGACCTTGGGACAGGAGATCAAGGTCACTCAGATTACGTAATACAAGAGGCCCATAGGCCTGGTGTTGTGCTGACATTCCCATTGATGTCCAAGCTACACCCTGCCATTACCAAATCACTTCTTTAAACTTTACACGTATATAGTCTGTTCCAATCGGGTAATAACTTTTCGAGTTATTGACAAAAAACAATAAACATGGACAAGCGCCAAACTCCATAGTTACTGGGTCACAGTGACCCAAAAGTAGGTCACCAAATACACTTTTATGTATTATGTAATCAAGTGTTCATATGTTTCAATGAATTGGAAAAACTCAACATCATTTCTTCCAGAAAAGTACAACTTTTACGCAGGGTCCTATATTTAAACATGTGATAGCTCTTTCCTTATTAGGCTGCTGACAGGGTCCACAGAGCAGATCCTGTTATGGCAATAATGTGATAAAACAATCATGGGATAGTTAACACAGAGTAATAGGAAAAGTGCTTCCGTGTGAGCAAAGGGATCCTCCATGTTATGAGAATCCATATTGTAATGGGGGCCTTATAAACATATAAAGTTCGAACTGCGGAATAGGATATTGACTACTAGGAAGTGGTTCTAGGCAAAAAGACACAAATACAATAAAGAAGGAGCAGTTTAATACCCAGCTAAAATGGTTCTTGTGCATCCAGAGCGAAAATACACTTAAATTACCCTGTGACCTTGGGAATTGGATCAAGATCCCCCACCAGAACTAATTGAAAATAATGATCACAACAACCTTAAAGACCCCTCTTGGCCAGAGTAAAAATATGATGACCCCTGGTGACCTTGAAAATAGGTCACAGTCGTTTAATGTCAAACTTTGTAAAGCTTCCAGTGAGGTGCTTCTGATTTGCTTATTTTAGGTGCCCTTTTTTGTTGCCATCTTTGTTTAAAAGTGCCCTTTCTTGTCCTGCCTTGTCAAAAAGCTGCAGATAACACTGAATGATACTAGCTCAATTTTTTCAAAAGTTATTGTGTCTGCAATGATCAAAAAACACCAATCCTGGTGACCTTGAAGATATTTAAAGGTCACTGACTGTCAAACCCAGTAAAGCCTTCAAAGAGATACTTCCACAGTACAAGTTTCATGATTGTAGCTCAATTTGATCCAAAGTTATTACATCTGCAAGTGTAAAAATGTGACGGCCCCTACTGACCTTGAAAATAAGTCAAGATCACTGAATGTTGAGCTCAGCTAAGTTTGTAATGAGATGCTGAGATACTTCTGCAATATGTTTCATGATATATATATGGCAACTGCATTTGTTGAAAAGTTATTACCTCTGCAGGGGTAACAGAGGGAGGGATACCTGCACAGACACGATGATGACGATACCAAGTCGGCTGATAAACCTGAGGGGACAAATTAAAACCCCCAAAATATTATCCTGTGTAACTTTGAAGCCATTGGCCACTTTCACAAATAAGTCTTTATTGAAAAAAAAAAAAAAAATCTCAAAAACAAAAGAAACAGAAAAAAAAAGACAGGAAAAGTGACATTTCAATAAGAAATCCACCAAAGGTATATCCTCACCAAGTTGGAAGTGAATCCAGCATGCGATTTTGGAGAGCAAATCAAAAGGGTAATTGTGGACAGCCAGACTACCACTGACCCATAGCACTCACACAGCTGACTAACAAGTCATCAGAGCTGTTACAGTAGCCAGATAGACAGCCCATCCCTTATCATTATCCTCCACCAAGACTCATTTATGATTTGTGGGCCTCCATCCCCCTTAAACGTGGTTCCTAAAGACAGCATATCCAGTGTGACCTCATCAGGAAATTGGTAATGAAATACAATGAAATGATAAACAAATTCAACTGATACATCGAAATGTGATCACACAGTTAAATGTTGGATCTCAAATCATCAGGTCTTACACAAAGAGGTAATGTTGTTTGGTGCATGTTACAATGGAATATTTTCAGCCCCACACACAAGGAATCTGCCCACATCAGCCTATGTGACTAACAAGAAGCATAGAACATGACAGCCCGTGTGTCGAAGACATGCTGCTTACATAGATGACGTAGTCCCAGTTGCCGGAGATACCACACAGGCTACCAAAAACCCAGATCATATATAGTGAAGAACCTCACCACCCCAAAGGTCAAAGGTCATACTGCATCTGCAGCCATCCAGGAGGTCTGTTTGCCTCAGGTTCTGAAACAGGTGTTCTGTGCTTGCCAGGCTAGAAAAACATGCCCAACTTGAGAGTAAATGGATTAAACCCAGGCCTGTCATTGCTGCTATAGGCCGATGCACAATTCCACCTCTTATGGGGGTTTGGCCTAGGTTCATTCCCGTGTGGACAGCTTCCAGTGCCAAAAATCTCCATACATCTCCACAATTTCTCTGCTGTCAGCATTTTATAACCTGCACATTACTTAAGGTAGGATAATACAAGACATTTTTACATTTCAAAGGGTAAAGTCAATAATCAATATTTTTTTGCAGGGGTGAGGATGGGGGTCTCTTTTTTTCTTTAAGGAAACAGAAATGACTTGTATGTATGCCAATGTAAAAGACTGCCCTTCTCCACCAATCTCGTGAGGTGCAAGTGGCTTCAGTTTCACTGGAAGCAGATGACTGGCCCATACCACTGTAACCTTCTCCACTTGTGTACATGTACATGTAGTAATGTTGTTCTTGTGTACATTCAGTTCTTGTTATGAATGAAAATTTTGCTCTCAGATCCCTCGCAAAAAGAGCTTCCATTGAAGCAGTAAAGTGTCTCATGTCATACGGCTTCAGCAGCCGTAGCATGACGCCACCCAATGCAAAAACCACGGCATGTTCTTTTGCCAGTGCAGCATGTCACGACTTCAAAAAGCTTTGCAGATCTGTGTCCAGAATATGCAGAGAGGAAAATTACGCAGCACATGCAAATGTGCTTCTACCCTAAAAGCCCCGGGATCTCATACAAGCAAGTCTTTGAAATTGGGGCCCCATGGTATAGGTGATTTTATTTTGAACTTTCTAATAAAGTAGTAACACTTTATGTGATCAGTTTAATATATATATACTGACAAAAAACTGCTAAAAAAACATATATTTTATAATCTGCTTAGTAATTTTCCTCAAATTTATCATCATAAACGTGAATAAAACCTGAAGATACATGCTGCAAGCAAAGCTTGCAATAAATCAACAGGTTAACAACACAGAATCCAGCCCAAGGACACACACCTGACTTGGCGCTTATTCTGAGCTGCAAAGGAGTTAAAACAAGATAGGATAAGACAGGGCTCCGCATCAGTCCACCTGCTGAGCCCTTCATGTATACACCTGATAAATAATTGTGTACAGCATGCTCCATACATGCCTAGTAATCTCTGACACCCTCAGCTTCCCGGCATACCCAACATAAACCACTACCAATGTTTGGTTGTACTTTGAGCTGATAAGATATCAGATGGACCAAAACAAAAGAAATCTATGGGTAGTCACAGTAATGCTCAAGTACACACATGTTACTGCACAATCTATAAATTAACACCTCCCCCTACTGTAATCTAAGATTTAGTTCCTGATGGCTAATTATTTTCCCGGGCATAGTTGCACACATTATGTTTGTGTACTTGCCATTTAACCTTTTCCCCACAGGGCACACATATTGGTTCCAGCATCAAATTCCTCCTGAGAGGACCTTTCATTCATGTAGCAATATGTAGGGCCTGTATTTTTCCATTTTTAACGGAAACAGAACGGAATAATGAATTTTTGTCACTTCTGAAACGGAATTTGCTGTTTTGCCTTAATGTGTTTTACATACAAAGAGAACTGCTGAAACGGAATTTGGAAATTTCTGGATGGTGAAACGGAATTTCAAGTTTTTTGAAACGGAAAAATACAGGCCCTAAATATGCCACAGCCAACAGAAGTAGTTTTCCAACAGTCTGCATGAAGGACTTTAGAAAAGTTGTTGACTCACTCTTAACCCTTAATGTGCTAATCACAGCTATAGTCATTTTTTCATTACTGACAAACCTTTAATGATTAAATGATTCAAATTCCTCCTGAACGTACCTTTTATTCAAATTCCAGCAAGCCTAGTCTGAAGCAAAAAGTAGTCTTAGTCAACAACTTTCCTTGGGACACTTTGCATGCATTGTGTGCAAAGTGTCCCCAGGAAAGCTGTTGACTCAGTCTTAAATGAGCACTTTAAGGGTTAAAATTCAGCGCTTAGACCTTTTCCCACTCAAATCACCCAAAAGTGCCCCGATGTAAATTACCATCTACTGCAATATTTTTACTCAAAAAAAAAATTCTTGTCACTAGGAAATATTTTTTGTAGAGATTGGTATGTATGACCATTCATGATGACACGCTCTAGGTCAATAGCTTCCCTCGGCACGGGTTGGGAGCACTGTGCCCAACCTGCAACAAGGAAAGCTATTGACTGTCGTTCTGTGACCAGCAGCGGGTTAAGGGTTAAAACCATAACCCCCAGGAAGGACAAATGATGGCCACAGGTCTCACCCTTAATGTGTACACCTGATACACACATAGACTGGACCTGTACTTTACCATTTATGGCACAACTTGGAAGCCTGAGCAAGTATTAAATCTTGTAATTGCATCTGCAGAGTATGTTCCATTGGTTTACCAGACTGAGTAATGCAGTTTGTCGTGTGTTTCTTTGGCAAATCTTGCAGCCATGCCCTCAATCTTCAGCTTGAAGAGACTTTGCAAAGACTACAAGGTCCCTCACAAGACAGGTCCTAAACATGCTTTCATCTTTCTATTCCTGGGAAATGCAGACCAGCTTTGCCTTAATTCATCGTAAGTCCAGAGCACAGGGATTTGTTGGCTGAAGCTGAGGGAAACTGCAGCCTTCCACCCAAACCAGGCCTCAATTGAGGGTCATCACCTCACCATATGTCTCCTAGCTACTGCAAGGTCTCTGCCAAATGCCCATAGATCACATTTGGACAACAAAATTAATTACATTAATTATCTCATCTTCAAAATCAGTTTTCTAATGTTTAAGAACTTTCGTTGTTCTTCTGTGCCAATTTTCAGGGGACAAAGTTACTGGGTTGCTAATTTGGTTGGTGTTACAAGTGTGGGCTTGAATACAAACAGGTCACCCACGGCATTGTGAGCTTGTTTGCTTGTGGGAATGACCTACACAAACAGGCTTTATCCATGTGGCATGTGGCGACTCAAGTGTTGTTGTGGTCAAATATTGCATCCAAGAAACTTCGCTAACATTCTTTCTGGCCAAAAGTAAAGTGTGGAATCATCTAGATCTTCCCATGAAAGCTATTTTTAAACAGCCAAAGGCCCACTAGAGAGAGGAAACAGAGGACACTGAGCCTGCATGTCTGACTGACTGAAAACCCAGAAAATGTGTGCATCTCCAGAGTGGACAGTGGATGAACCACAGGAGACTGGCCTCGCCAGGTGGACCTCACCTGTGTTTGGACGGTGACCAGTACAATACGGATACACTGTATTCAGTCTGGGCTTAAGTTCAGTACCTGTTGACTGTGGTCATTTCTGAGGCAATCTACAGTTACTTCTGTTATTGCAGCCTGGTATTGATTATTGTTCTAACATGGCATTGTAGTTATGATAGAGTATATCTGTGATACTTTTTTGAGTTCATTCATAGATTCATAAATTTAAGGGTGCACGGTTGGCTGAGCGGTAAGACGCTCGCCTTTCACCTCTGCAACCCGGGTTTGATTCTCGTCCTGGGAAGTATGTGGAACAAGAGGGCTGTGTGAACAGCCCGAGCCTCAGCTGATCTGGACATTCATCACACTTGCAGCTCTATGAACTTGGGAAAGGATCAAGGACACCATCTTCTGAGTAAGTCTGACCTTTATAGAAGAACACTTACAAGTGCAACATCAAAGTTCAAGTAGTTCTCAAGTTATAAGGAAGAGTATAAATTCATGTATGTTGCACTGTGACCCCACAGCTCTATGAACTGACAAGTCAGCTGAGCTAAAATCAGGAATCCGCAGCATTCCCACATAGTGAACAACTTTGTTTGGCCCTTCCATTAGGAACATATCCACCATGTGTAAGCTTAATCTGAGTGACGGTTCTGGAGAAGTCGAAAATATCTATAACACACAAAAATTCACAAAAAAAATTACAAAAAAACTGCAGCGCCACCTGGTGAACAAATTAACAACAAGGAGTCCCTAGATGTCTTCCTGTGTGATATCAAAGCATTTGGGGAAGCAGTTTCGGAGAAGAAGATTTTTTAAGATTTGTCCAAAAAAACCAACAACAAAAATTCATTAAAAATCCAAAAATCACTGGAGCATGACCACGTGAACAAAATTGGTAGAAACCCATCCAAGGTACATTGCCACCAAGTTTGAAGTTAATCTGGATGACCGTTTTGGAGAAGAAGTCGAAAATGTGAATTAGCATTAGAATGCCCATTGACTTCCATAGTAATCAATAGGAAAGCTGCATTGACCGACAAGTACCAGAATTGAAAAAATCGTTAAAAATCAGGAATCTGCAGCATTCCCACATAGTGAACAACTTTGTTTGACCCTTCTACAAGGAACATATCCACCATGTTTCAGCTTAATCTGAGTGATGGTTCTGGAGAAGAAGTCGAAAATAGCTATAACACACAAAAATTCATAAAAAATTAGGAAAAAATTGCAGCGCCACCTGGTGAACAAATTAAGAACTAGGAGTCCCAGGGAGTGTTCCTGTGTGATATCAAAGCAATTGGGTGAGTGGTTTCGGAGAAGAAGATTTTTTAAGATTTACCCAAAAAAGACGAAAAAAATTCATTAAAAATCCAAAAATCACTGGACCATGACCATTTGAACAAACTTGGTAGAGACCCACCCAAGGCATATCTCCACCAAGTTTGAAGTGAATCTGGCTGACGGTTTTTGAGAAGAAGTCGAAAATGTGAATTGTGGACGACGGACGGACGGACGACGGACGGACGGACGACGGACGGACGGACGGACGACGGACGACGGACCCTCAAAAAACCTCAGCTGACTGACAAGTCAGCTGAGGTAAAAAGTGCCTACCACTTTAACTGTGCATGGTGGTTTTCTCTGAGTTCTTTGGTTTCCTCCACCACAGACAAGGTAGGAAGTATACGCCAACATGTGCCATGGAGAGTGACTCGATAAGTCAATGCTTGACTTCCTTCACAATCCATGTAAAACAAATGTAACTATACATTTTTTTTTTTTTATTCCAAGAGCACCGGGAACATTCCGCTACTCAACCTCCTAACATTGGGGCCTGCTAAAATGCAAGACTATGCTGTCCATTGCCTGTTCAATGGCAGCTAGGTAGTCTGCTGGTATTCTGAGGGGGTATAGCCAACTTAACCTATGCAGATATCATCATCATCATCACCACCACCACCACCACCACCACCACCACCACCATCATCATCATCATCATCATCATCATGCTTGCTGGGGTCCACACTCAAGGGTAAAATGAACCCAGTACTATGTGAAACTGTGTTTTCTTCTCTTGAACCAGCAGCTTTTCCCCTGAATGGTACCAAAAACAAACAAACCAGTAAACAAAAATTATTTGGTTGCAGATGGTCACAAGTAAAATCATTTGAACACCATAGGGTGACTCAAGTGACACAGGGTTAAACATTTAACTGTACCAAGTATTCTGCCGGCTGAAACAACACAAACCAAGACCAGACACACAGGTTCTCCAGGACTCAGCTGTTCAAGCTGATGTTTTGATAGGTTGGCCATCACACTCTACTATTCTTAAGTTCCAGTAGGTATATTCTCAAACAAGTCTGACTCTTGTCTTGTTTTCCTAAATAAATTAGATAAATAGACTCTAGAGTCATGAAAAGACAGTCTTAAAATGATACATATGCTGTCTATCATTCTTGGTGGTCTCCAGAACAGGTCCCACTATACTTCAAACACTTCACCCTTTTTTTTTTCAAAACATATTTATTTTACTTTTATCACGACTCCTATAATGCACAGGTACATTTGCACGTCCAAGAATCTGACCACACAAGTTTGAATCTGACTCATGTACTGACATGCCCGGCAGAGCACTGAGTCATCCAGGCCCTCTTGTTTATTTTTGTTGCAACTACCAGAAAACAAACAGATTTTGTGTGTGTCCAGAGAGTTGCCCTTCAGCCACCAAAGCCAAACTTACTGTTTTCCCATGTCAGTTATAACACAAACTATATGTTGGATCCCCTTCCTTCCCTTCCCCCTTTCTTCCTGGCCTGCTTTGTCCACATGACCACCTTGTATCCCCATTCCATCTGTTTCAATATCAAATGGTCGGAGAAAACACATACACCCACACACACTCTTACGCATTTTCATCAAAGTGAAGACAAATCCCCTTTGAATATCCAATTTTACAACATCAACTGTCATCAGACTTTGAACTGTGTCAAATGTGACCTTGGTTTGCCATACTGATTTAGCCTAACATGTTTTTCTGATTGACAGTCATGTGTATGACCCAGTCATCCTTAAAAAAAAAATGTCTCTGATTGAGAAAGATGTGAAACTTCTCCCATGTTCTGAACATGGACCCACTCCATCCAACCAAATTACCCAACAAATATATACATGGGCGCATGTAATTTTTTTTCCTCCTCTTAAAAAAGCTTTCTGCATGCATAGAATTCTAAGTGTGCCTCACCTTAACATACATTATGCTGCTCTTTAACCTTTGTTTCCCCTTACCTTCACATGATGATTATAGCCTCCCTGCTGACAATGCAAAAAAAAAAAAAAAACGTGCACCCTACCAATCACTAACCTAGAAATAGCCTTCCTGCCTCCAACCTTTCATCTTCAAATTGCCATAAGGCACCCAGCTGTCCGATGTCAGCTGTCCTCTGATCTTATGCTTCCAAAGCTGTACAAGCTCTCTGTGCATTACTACTTCTCCTACACACTGGACATGTAGATGTACTTATTTCCGTATGTATAAATTTTCACTGTTTTTGCATTTCAGGCATTTCAGTGAATTTTTAATTTTGCTAGTTTTGTACAGAATTCCCATGCAATTAATGTTAAAATACTATTTCGCTGTATTTTTATTTTCATGGTTTTGTGCCATAAGGGAAACAAGCAAAAACAGAAATACAGCGAAACCAATTTACAGTAAGAGGAGAGAAGAAAATGTTTGAACTTAAATTTCACATTTATACCTCAGAATTTGTCGATAAGACCTGGTTGTCATGACGACACGTCACAGATCAACAGCTTTCCTCGGTGCAGCCAGGAAAGGATTGACCCGTTCCTGGTCACAGTAGGACTGAGTCAATAGCTTTCCTTAGTGAGGGTTAAGACAGCACCCAACCCTCACCAAGGAAAGCTACTGACCTGGGGCATGCCATCATGAATGGTCTTACACACAAATCTTGATCAACGAAAAGTTTTCACGTAATGAGAAATTTAAAAAAAAACATTATGGCAGAGGACAGTTTACATCTGGGAACTTTCACGCGATCTCTGAGTGGGAAAGGGTTAATTTTATTACAAATGCAAACCAGTTTTACTGAGGCTTGAGGGTGACCTGTACCACGGTCAGACATCCTGGATCAACAAAGTTGCAGGCTACCATTTGGGTACCTAATCCATGAAGGAAAGTCGTTGAGTCAGACTTTTAAATGTAGGGAGGGGGCAATGGGGTTCAAGTATAGAAGTCCCATCTGCAACTACATCGAAATAGTTCACCAAAAATGCTTCAATGAGCATTCTTGCTTCTTCCTACCAAAAATACGGACTGGGCCCATTTTGAGCACATCATGACAACACTGGCTCAGGAGCGAAAGAGTCAGGGGAAAACAGACTCGTAAATTGAAACGGAAGTTGTCAGTGCTACTGTTGACCTACATAAGAGGATGTAGGGCAGCATCACTGCCGAGTTCCTGACTCCCCGTGGTGTAACTTTGTCTGCACGCACAGCTGTGTGTGCAAAAAAGAAAGCCTCGATAAATCAGCTTAACTCTTCTAAAAGAAGTCCTTTCTTTTTCACACTAAGTGGCAAAACTTGTCAAAGTCCTCTTTATTTGACTTGTTAATACAGAGCTACACAATGAAAAGGAAATTAATTATAGTAGTCCTTCCTTTAAGACCAGGGCCAGAATTTCGGCGAGAATCCTAGAATCCATCCTCGTAAAGATTCTCCTCAACTTGTCTTTCTTTAAAAGGAAAACTAATTGACAAAAATCCAAATAGATTCTCGCAAAAATTTTGCAAAATTCTGGCCCTGAAGACACCACCTCAAGTTTTCTCTCAAAAAGATAATTTGAAGCAACACAGAGGGTAGGCTTTAAATTACAATTTGACTGTGAAGTAGCCTTTCATCAAAAGTTGTCACGGACAGACTGGGATTATTCACCCCCCCTCTCCCTCCCACACACACATGGGGCCTGTGACTTTGAAAATAAGGTCAAGGTTACCAAACTGAAATCAAGTCAAGAACTATTACAAAGTACAGTCGAGGTAAATTTGAGTTTGATATGGGCTATGACTCTGGAAATATTTTGCTTGCAAGGACTATGCTATGGATAGACAGACAGACAGACAGACAGACAGACAGACAGACAGCTGTACAGCAGACAGCCAGACAGGCCAAAAACAGTACCATATTTGTCCTAATAAATGCATAGTGCGTTATAAAAAATTTATCCACAAAAGCTAAAAAAAAATGTAGATCCTACGTGTAATAATAAATTCTACAATTCTTTTTGGAAACTATGGGATTTTTGGGGCTTTTTTCTTTGAAAAAAAGTGTGTGTGTGCTTATTAAGATGAATATGGTATACCCTCACCAGGTCTGTTTGAGCGAGGGAGGGGGGGGGGGGGTAAATTAGCAGTGAAAATCTGGCACACAGGAATGTTACCTGCTTTCCAGACATCCTGCTCCTAAATTCAAACTTGAGGCAACAAGAACTGACAATAAAAAAAAATTAAGACAGTCTGTCAAGCAGGCAATATGTCACCATGAGACAGGTATCAGTTTGCTGTGTTGCCCATCACAGACGATGTACATGCAGAGCTAGCCCTTGCCTGCAGAGTGGACCAATCCTGTTGGATATCAAGCAGCACCTGTTGCCCTGCTGCTGGCCTTCAGAGGCAACCATCTTCTAAACAGAATGCCAGGGGAGCCTCTAGTTTTCTTCTGTGAACTGTTAATGTGATCAAAATATCATCACTCTTACGACAAAAAGATGTTGACTTTCGCTTTTGACTCATTCAGTCCTGAGCCGTCCCCACAGGGCTGGGTATGCTCCAGTTGCCCTTGCACAGCAGCTGAAGCAGCACTTGTCAGGCAAGGCAAAAGGCACTTAGTTGAGGTAAATCTGAAATTGAAGAAACCCCCTTTTTTATTGAACATATCAAAAGACGGAAAACTCATGTGGCTCCATTCTACCACAGCCACTAATACTGTTGAAATAGTAACAAGCAGGACGAGGGTTAAGACCACATGGTCTGCGTGTTTGTAGAAATATTCCCCCACACACTGCTATGACTGACATACGAGCTGCTGCCACTGCAGAACTCAACAGGTTCTTGAAGACCCAACGGGCTGGCATTTACTACCCACACCTATGCATGTGCTCAGGTCCTTACTCTCTGCTCCCCTGTCAATGTGACGGCCTGCCCTTAAATTGTCATACCCACTGGGTTCTTCTCAGGATAACAGGATAATCCTTCTGAGATTCTTCTTTGCCTTTAACCTACAATTGCCAGATTTCACTTGGAGGGCAAACACACCATAAAAATAAAACGCGGCTGGTCTATAAACCTGGTTCCTAAATGGTTAAGGTCTGCCACTGACAACTATGCAGTTAATTTACAGCAGACAAGGCAAATCTGTCGGTAATAAATCTATTGCAGACCTATTTTTCGCTGGGCCACCAAAATGAAGCTGGTGTTCCCAGAACACAGGTGAGGGATACACCTTTGGCCACTGGCCACCGGGTACATGTGATCTGACAAGTTACTCTGCCCTGGCCACTGATGTTAGCATGCCCCTGTTCACCTTCACCTGTTTCCACTTCGACTATTGTGCCACCTGCTTGACATTCCTTGACCGTTTTTCTTTGCTACTGTGGTATGCTGTTACAGCTCTTATTACGGCGCCACTTTCATTTGTTGAAGGGTCAACGTTTTGTGGAAATAAAAGTTTAACCACTCTATGCTGTTGACGGACATCTTTCAAATGTGTGTTTGCAAACAAACTGAACTCTTCTAGTTTACCTGTCCCACCCCCAGAAAGACTGGAAGAAATTCAGGCCTGTGATGAATAATGGGAAAAAAGTCTCACTATTTGTATGCAGGAGTCATTGATCAGTGAGTCAGCCAGTGTGTCAATCAGTGAGTCACCTTGTCACTGTGACAAGCGCACCATTCATCACACATATATTCATAATACAGGTAACGAAAAGGTGATCAGCTGTGGTTACCTCACAGGGTAAGTGGGTGTAGCTCAGGGCAGCACTACAGCACTTGCCGGCTCAGATGACTAGAGCCCTGTGATTTTAATCGATGGCTTCGATACCAAAGTCAGAGCTAGTGCCACAGTACATGTATATAGTAAGGGAACTGAAGTCTGATTACGTTGGTAAGTTCAGTTGAGTCTCTCTCAAAAGACCACCTTTACAGGAGACCATCTGTCTGTAAGGTCACATTTTACAGACACTTTGCACAGTACACTTCATGTTATTTACACCCCCAAAACCCATTTTGACCGACCACGATCTGCTTACCATTACAGGTGGTCCTTCAAACCAGGTTTCACTATACAGTGCCCTCCTCCCCCCATAAGGCCACCCAAGTGCACAAGTAATGTAGCCTTATCAGTGAGGCGGCCACTTTGGAGGGGGAAATAAAAATGAAAGCTGCATGGGGAATTGGTCTCTGTAAAAAGGGTGGCCTCTCTTCGGGGGGGCTTTACAATACCACTACAGCACACCGCCAGCTGCTTTCTGTTTGCCTTGGAACATGCATCCACACTATTGCTGCCCACAGTATTGCTGCCCACAGTCTTGCTGTTCATACTATTGTAGTCCACAGTATTGCTGCCCACAGTCTTGCTGTTCATACTATTGCTGTCCACAGTATTGCTGCCCACAGTATTGCTGCCCATAGTCTTGCTGTTCATACTATTGCTGTCCACAGTATTGCTGCCCACAGTATTGCTGTTCACACTATTGCTGCCCACAGTATTGCTGTTCACACTATTGCTGCCCACAGTATTGTCGCCCACAGCATTGCTGGTCACTCTCCCTACCAGCACCTCTCTGCTCCTTTACCTTGCAGACATCAACACCTGTCCCAATCCCCCTCCCCCCCTTACAATAACATAACCCAGAAATATGTCAGAATCACCTTAGGACCCCCTCAGTCCAGGTAAAATTATCACCCCATGTGACCTTGAAAATACATCAAGGTCGCTGAATGTCAAACTCAGTCAAGCTTCCAATAAGAAGCTTCTGCAGGACAAGTTTCATGATAGTAACTCCATTTGTTCAATTTTTAAGTTATTGTATCCCAAATGATAAAAATATGATGACAACAGGTGACTTTAAAGGTAGGTCAATTGTTCAAAAGTTATAGTGTCTGCAAGCACAAAAATATCATGACCCTGGTGACCTTGAAAATACATCAAGGTCACTGAGTGTCACAAAAATAGCTTAGTGTTCAATCACGTTTCCATAGTACAAGTTTGATGATAGTAGCTATATTTTACAAAAGTTAATTCCTCAGCAAGGGTAAAAATATGACCCTTGGTGACCTTAAAAATAGGTCAAGGCTGTCGAGTGTCACACTCAGCGAAGCTAGCAATGTGATGCTTGCACAGCTGAAATTTCATGATGGTAGCTCAATTTGTTCAAGTTATCTTGTCCACAACAGTGACAGACACACGTATGCATGCATGCAGACTTGGTAATGACAAGACCTCATTTGCCAATAAGGTCTAGCGGGTAAAAACTACTTTGACAAAACCCAACACAGAATTCTCTAAATTGCTGCATATAAAGTAAGAACAGCGGTCAGTGATTGGCGTCCAGGGGTCCACTCCTCTGTTATCAAAACAGCCTGTCCCGAAGGCTAAATTCTCACAAAAGCCTTCAGTGTGTACATTTCAGGTGACACTGGCATGCAAATTGCAATACGGTTCCACCTGCCTTCTTTGTGCAAATCATTTATGCCCCAATCAAAACTAAATTAGCATGCTCCAGGAGTTGACACTTAACAACCCAAAAAAAGCTGATAGCTGCATGATGTGTCAACGGATCCCAGCAAATGACAAGCTTTGAGCATTACAGACCGCAAGTTTCATGAATTATGCATTGGTAACTGCGTTGTCTCTTCTGCTGTAATGCAATATTTACTTGTTTGGCTTGTGCAATACAGCTGCCAAAGTTCTTTTTATTTTCTGTATTTTTTTTTTTTTTTTAATATACTTTTCTGCATGCATTTCCTACACCAGGACTTGTCCTTACATTCTCCTGGGAAAAAAAAGCAAATGTCATGGCACACAGTAGAGAAAATTTAGTCAGTTCCAGAACACAGGAAAAGCGGCACCATCCTTGTATCTTGGTCTGGGATGTTTGGAACTCACACTTTTAAGACCAGTAAGTCTAGCAAAATTTAGTCACTCTAACAGTTAAACACATGTCATTCATATGCCTTGTTAACTTGTAAGTGTAACCAAGAAGTGTGCCAGGCAGTGACAGACCTAACCATCAAAATTTGTAGCCAAATCAGGAAATAAAATTAGCCAAATGAATGAAACATTAGCATTTGGCTAATGGCATCAGTGGTCCGTGTCTAGGACAGTACCCATGCCTCCTAGGGCACAGTTAATTTTTATATAATCCTGAAGACCATGTCTCCTATGCAGGGACTGCTGATGCTGTTAGCCAAATGCTAATGTTTCATTTCTTTGGCTGAAGAAAGTTGCAAATGGCTAATCTATTTTAACATGAATTACATAATATATGTATGTAGGTTAGACAGTGACAGGTTAGCTTATGGAGACCAAAGAGTTTGTACTGCGAAACACGAAACACGGTAATGACTACCAGGAAGTGGTTCTGGACAAAAAGACAGAAATACAATATAAGAGTTTGGTTGAATTATGCAGTGATAACAGTTTTATGTCCCAATTGGGCTATAAATTTTGAAGGCCTAGATCTGTCCCTGCTGTGGCACAGTATGTTTTCATGATCAGTTTGACCATGTCTCCTAAAATCTGTTTCAATGGCATAACCAGCGGGTCAACAATGAGTAATACAAGACAGCCGCAGCAACTACCACAAACAACAACTGTGTGCATTATCATTGTCCCTCTATCTACCTATTGTTGCAAGCTACAAGTCTCACTGGTTAAAAGTTCCTTTCCACTGTGGTGATAGCCTAGTAATCTCAGGTAACCAATTCTGATTGGCCATCGAAAAAGTTCATATATAACAACAAGTTTTGCTGCCACTGCGGGCGGGCATTAGTAACATTAGCAAATAAACTCCGTCAAGTGCACAGCCCTCCAGACATTCCCCCTCCTTATTAGGGCGGGTTAACTTTCCGAGAACCTTGACACAGGCTAGCCTCTCACCCAGCATGGCATCCTCTCAGCGGCACGCCTTGTGAAAAAGGCACAACTTGTCCCACACTTTAAGCAGGAGCCAAGAAGACTGTAGAGAAACTATGTTCACAAAAATTGATGAAAATAACAGATGCTTTTTTTTTTGTATGAAAAATCAGGTCACGAAAACTAAAAGGTGGATGCACCTTCACAACAACTTTCTTAAGATTTGTTAGGTTACCGGCTTTTACTTGCTGCAAGTCGTAGACGCTGTCCCCAAACTCTACCAAGGGAGGACACTGACCAAGGGCATCTCACCCTGATGAATTTCATATATGACTCTAACTCACAATGTTTTCTATTCGTGAGAAATTCTCGTACAAAGATAGGTTTCACTGTGGATCACAACTTTAGAGTGGTTCCCAACATTGTAAAGCCAAATCTCTTTTTTTTTCTGTTAAACTATACAGGCCCCAAAATAAGCAACCCTCCATATCTCCATATGTTACTTCATCTATGCATAACAAAAAAAAAAGAAAAAAAGATTTAAATGAATGGCAGGGTTTCCGCCAGAGGGTAAAAAGGGTAAAATAGCATACCCTTAAAAATGTCAAGGGTACTTGTGCTTACCCTAAAATGTTACCAAAAAAGTAAAATTTTGGCATATATTACCAAAATAACGCCCATAAAGTTGTTATTTTCAGACTTTTTACTCTAGAATATGAGTGTTTGAGTACCCTAAAATTCCAACCTGGCAGAAACCCTGAATGGGCTTACTCGTTAGCTTATTATGAATTAACGATCAGCCACACTTGGCTGACATACTTTTCCAGACTGCAATTACGTAACTATGGATGTAAATTCAGGAATACCTGCCAGCGTCAGTTCCTTACACTCCATAATGAGAAACATTAACTGGTGAATACGCCGATGGGGCACTAACAGACCAATAGGGGGCAGTGTTTCCCTTAACCCCCAAATGGGGGTATGTTACCCTTTCAAAGCCTGAAATACCCTGTGAGAAAATTTTAAAGGGTCACAGGGTTTGTTTATTTACATGTAAAATTGGTGAAAATCTGGTCTTCTCCCCTGAATTTCTCTTCATGTGACCCCCTGAAAAAAAAAAAATCCTCACAGAAACACTGGGGGGTTTGGGAGGAACCCACTTCCCCAGGATTCTGAACAGTCCTCTGATGAAGAATGGCGAGGGTACCTCCATGAGCCATTGGCTGGTAAAGCTGGTGATGTGGAGGCCCCGCAGGGCCCTCACCAATATTCATCACTGGACTTGAACGGCCCAGACCAATGTGCTCTCTTGGCTTTCAGAACCTGACTTACTGACCCACCAGGGCAGGGTGAATCCAACCATGGCAATGTGTGAAGACAGACTCCATCCTGGGTTGTATTGGAACCATCACCTCGTAACTAGCAACCAGAAAACTGTTCTTATTTTCCAGTGGCTCTACATGCAAGTGGGGCAAATGAACTGTTTTTATTCTGGACATGATGTACTGACTGAATATTCATGAGTTGTCCACCTGAGCGTTCCTGATGCACAACTGCTAAATTACTGGGCCAGAAATGGGACTTTACACTTGCAATTAAAAATAATCTGCATAATAATAATAATAATAATAATAATAATAATAATAATAATAATAATAATAATAATAATAATAATAACAATTAATAATAATAATAATAATAATAATAATAATAATAATAATAATAATAATAATAATGATGATGATGATGATACTACTAATAATAACAATAATTAAAAGTAACTAGTGTAGCGGCCTATTTGTCACTTTGATGATTTAAGTGGAAAGTATCTAACCACATGTGTTACATTAGGTTTCATTGAAGTTTTAATATCATATTGGATTACTTTAATATTGACACCTTAACAGTGTAAAGCAACAGACTCCCTCCCCCCAGGGTACAATTTTATGCATTGGGGGAAAATGTTCATCCATCATTTTACAAATTATACAAAACTCCTTCATTACGAGTAAAACTTGAGATTTTGTCTGTCTTTTTTAGGGGGGTGGGGGGCACCAATGCAACCCTGAATATGGCACGCTGTTTGGTATCACTTTCGAATCAATGCCAAAAGCCAAGGGAGTAAGGTAAAATGTGGCACAGTCCCGTCATATTTCATCCAAGCTGATCAATCAAGCCAGTCTTGACACCCCGTAAAATCAAGGTTTCCCGATCTGTAGCTGGGGTCACAGTCTGGACTGCATAGTGGCACTTGAGAGCCCTCTGTGGGCACTCGCTCCATCAATGAACATCTCACGCCACATTTTACCCAAATCATATTTGGCCACGTTTGGTCGAAATTGAGCCAACTTGACCAGTCATTTGTCACCACAACAAGAAAATTTCCGTTTCCTAATCCTTCTAATATTACCATCATGTGCGCCTGATGCCAAGTGGCATTTATTGAGGACAAATATTGGAGACTTGGATGAGGCTTTCAGGGGCCACGGCTACAATAGGACTCGCCAGGTCAGACGTCAACCCCTTTGAGAGGACATCAACAAATTTACCTCTCAAGATACAAGATGAGGGGGATTTCGACAAAGGCTCGCTGCAGCTGAGACAAGTCAAACCAAAGCAGGCTGCTCTGAAGACGAAAATCTCCATATTTCTTGCATTCGCAGGGATGCAACTGATACAGAATAGGAAGATAGGAAAGTCCCTACCACACTTCCAACATACACCAAAACGCATCATACTTGAACATTTAAAGCATACTTCAAGACATTTTGAAACCATTATTTTCAACACAAAAAGGGAATTTCCTCTGAAAGGAGAAGTGACATCCCTGGTTGGTGAGTAACAGCAATGCCACAAAAACACCAAGAGACACAGCAATCAATGCTGTCACCATTCATTGTGTCTTTACCCATCATGAATGTATAATGCATAGACCTTTACATGGAGGACATAGAATAAATTATATATTTGTGGTGGAAACCAAATACCTTGGCTTTATGAATGTTGCCTTCGATTTCTTATCCACGAGCCAAGATATTCCAAAAGTGTGTGTGCACATTTCGCTACATGTACGGTAGTTCAAAAGTCCAAGCAAAATGGACAAAAAACCATGTATTTTTCCATGAATATTCAGTGCCTTTTTTTTTTTGCCCTACCTAATATGATCTATTATCTTTAACTCATTCCATACTATGGTGACAGGCATTGGTCAGTGATTCTGGCACTGCCTGAAAAGTCATGCTGCAGCTGCCACAAGGGCAGCTGCATTATCACTTGCAAGGCAGTGCCAGAACCACTGACTTAAGACTATAGGCATGTTGGTACTTGAATAAAAGCTCTTTTCATGAAGAATTTAAATATGCAATTGTCGTCTTAAATCCAGGTAAATACACGGAAAAATCAGGGACTGGTATGGAATGAGTTAACCCCCCACCTCCACCCCCCAAAAAGCTTCTACTTTGCTACCTTGATTATTGGAGGTACTGCATGGGACCTTGCTGTGCATGATGGCAGTGATCTAGGGATCATGTCAGGATTGGCTGACCAGGCATTCTCCCAGATCAACAGATCAATGGTGAAAAATGCTCCTTCTCAAATTCAACTTTTGTGAAACGAAGATGGACAATCTCATCTTGGTCCCTGGAGAAATTAGTACCACCAACAAAATTTATAATCCTCAATGTTCAATGTGTGATAAATATAAGTTACCCGCCAGTAAACATTTTCCCCGGGTGAAATAGATTTCCATTGCAAACAAGGCAGAGACTGACTATCACTAATTTGCACGCTCGAGGAGTCAGAATTGAGTTATAACTAGGACAAGGGTTTAGATTTCTGAGCCAAAAGTACAAGTTGCTGCACACCCAGGTTACAACAGATAGGCCAGAAATCAATAGTTATATTGAATAACGTAGAAAATGTGCAGGCAGTGAGGCCCAGTTGACTCTTTCTGCACCGCCATCTCCGCGCTTGGGCCAGTGGCTTGTGCACTGCCGGACAAATGTTGCCCCAGCATCGAATGCCAGGACAATACAAAAACCAACGACTCTTTGTGAAGTCCAGTATTGTAACGTGGGTAACCTGAACGAAGACTCTTTTCATGAGGAATCTAATGCAATTCCTCCCAGCACTTGCAACTACGTGTAAACGCCGGCGGACTCCCCAACCGGTACAAAATGAGACAATACAAGGATGCCATCAGTGCTAGATCCTGACCAGGCTCCTGGGACCACCATGTTAAGTCCTAGAATGACAATCAATGTGCGGTGAGCTCAGCAAGTGGTACAAATTGGACGAGGGAGGACTGTGCTCAATTAAATATCTAAAGCCACCCTCCTCGACCAGCTACCCGCACAATTACCGAAAATCAAACAGATAATGGAGCAGATTGGCTGGAATGGGCTAACTGGCACATCGGAGGCTCACATTTTCAGCCAAATTGGATGATGCATTACACTTTTGTCTCAACTGATGAGATTGTTTCTTGTTACGCAGAATGATGCGGCAACAGGCTTCTACAAAGTGACTCACTACATGTACGCCACACAATTTCATTTCATCTGCAAGTTATTGAACCAAAAACTGTTTCATTCACAACTACCTGAATGCTCTTACATACGTGTATACATTGTTTTGCCTCTGTGAGTCTTTTCAGATCAAACATCCAGCAATATATTTACTGATTAATCTTGATCCAGTTCTCTTCTTTCCTTTCATCGCCAACATGCAACACGTGCACAATAAAGTTCCAACACAATTTTGCTGGTACATGTACATAAATATTATCCCTCAGCAAATAGTAGACTTGACCAACATGCTAACAGCATTGCTGCTTTTTCTTACTTTCTCCAAATGTCTACTCTTCAAGACATGTTGGACATGAAGACGTCTTAAGGTGCACTTAAGAATTCAAAACCTATAAAGTTCGTTGGACGAAACGGAAGGTAAAGGAAACCATCCTGATCCAACAAAGACGACCGTCGATGAGCCGACACCTAGGCTACCAACTGCCAACCGTGTACAACAATCTACTTCCTGAGCAGTTTTCTACCTGCCACAAATCATCACGTGACCAAGACTCCTAGAAGGGAGTCGAAACGTTGTGACCGTTTCCCCAAAAATTGTACCAAAGTAAGTTAAAAAATTTATTATCATGTCAAATCTTGGTACCAGTAATAACATATTCCATAAGTCCTGACAGTTATAGAAGGCCAACTTGACAACTGTGGACTCGACCACATCCACAAGCAAAAGTTAGAGATGAAAAGACATGACTGATGGCATAAGTGTTGCCAACTATGGTCAGCAGAGCTAAAAAGTATTGTAGTGCCATCCCCTGAACAAATTAAATACTTGGGGTCCCCAGGTGCGTCCCTATACAATTTTAAAGCAATTGGAAAGATGGTTTTGGAGAAGACTTTTACCTCCACCCACCCACCCAAACAAAAAATAAGAACAAGATGCCCATAAGCCTTATGCTCTGCTGAACTGTGATTGCACAACCATCACCAAGAATTCTTTTCCTGAAATGTATTCCTTCCATGACCTTGAGAATGTAGGTCAAGATCATCCCTACTATACAAACTTCCACATGATACATATTTGTGGTACATTTGATATTGTTATGTCTTATTGTTTTTCATCATTTTGAATTTAGTCTCCTTTACTTTTAAGTGCTTGATGACTTTAAAATAGGTCAAGGTCACTCAACATATAAAATTTGACCCTTAGCCTAACGCACCCTTGGTGAAGTTCCAATTCAACTTAGTATCTCAATGATAAATTAAATGTGTTTTTGATACCTATGATCTTAGTTCCAATTAATTCCACTAGTGGCATCAACATGACTCACAACATCGTCAACTTTTCTCTATATATAACGTTCTGGTAATGATATACGGACATATATGCCCAGGTGTACAGACGAAATAACCATCACAAAACATCCTTCAAATGCTGAGATGCATTCTTTCTGCAATCTTGAGAAAGTACGCCAAAGACATTCATGTTATTCCCTATCAAGCTTCTATGATACACATTAGTCGTACACTTGGTATTGTCAGCATTAATGACCTTGGAAAAATAGATCAAGGTTGTAATTCCATCTCAGTTTGTAATTGCAAAAGTGAATTTATTGCATTTTTGACATGCATGATATTCCATCAAATTATTACTGCCAGTGGTGCCACCATGCCTCCATACATCATAACCTTCTGTCTGGTTTATGTTCCTGTAATGGCATTTGAATATATGTCCACAAGATCAGATGCAATGACATTCACAGAAATATCATTTGCTGAAACATTTGCCCACAGTGACCCTGGCAAAGTAGGTTGTCATCCATATTATGATTTGATTTGATTCAGGTAATCATCATAAAATATATAAGCAACATTAGACTTCCACATATGATGCACATTTATGGTAAATTTGTTGAAATTAGCTTCCTATTTTTCCAGATGACTGACCAGTCCGCTACGCTACAAACAAAAACAAACAGCAGACAGTTTCCCCCATTCATATGTCTCCACAATGAAGCCTTGAGATCATAAGACACACATGCCTTGTTCAGTGACACTGAGTCACCCGACTGTTTCTCCAGGGACATACACATATTGCCCTAATTAACCCAGCCAGGAGAGAAAACCTAGACAGATGTCATCAGTGGCTGTAAAACCCAGTCATCCCAAGCATGTTGCATGCATAAAATATTCGCTGGTTATGCCAACTTGACCCCCAGTGTCAGTTAATTGTTCTTCCTTTGTGCATCAACTAAGTGACTGAATCAATTCATCAGGTCTTTGTATATGAAGTGGGGGATTCCTGATTATTCACAGACAGGCGGTGAGGGATAGTTCCACGATTCCCACTCAAAAAATTATTTTCTGTGAACTCAGAATTGGAGCAAGTATTTACCATTCTGCACAAGCGACTGTGCCACTGAGATGTAACTTGATGTCTGAATAAATTGTGAACTGCGAAAACAATTATTTAATACACAAAGCATGAGCAGAATCACCCCCATCCCCCCTTTGTCAACCAACGTAGACATCACCTTGTGACACGATGTATCATTGCATTACAGGCACTACCAACAAGAACGCTTATTATTATCAAACTTGTCATTTTACTTTCCTGTCACAATTTTGACTTACAATGTCACATGATCATTGACCCTTTGACGACTGAATCACCACCTTTCCTTCAGGTACTCCAAGTACCTTGTTTCCACGGCGTGATGAGGAAAGCTGGTGACTGTTGGTAAATTACTCTCGATAACAACAACAACAAAAAAACATGTGGATGACATTTATACCATCAGCAGCTTGCCGTTAATTTCCAAAGGAAAAAAGGTTGCACGTTGATGCTTTGGTATTTTAGGTCCCTTGTGGTTAAACAAAATCAAATTCTGAAGTAATCCTTTTACATCCACGGCTGTACTCACCCACACATCTCAGTGTACACCGACATAGTCATGCTCCCCACCAACACTACACATGTATGTCTACCTTCGCGACCACAGACAGGGCCCCTGTGCACTACAGATTCTGCCACACTCTTGTTACCGGCACTGTAATCGTCCTGTTAATCCCACATCATCACAATCTTCAAATTTTTGCCCACTCGTGAGTAAAAATACGTCCACAACTTTCAGCAAAGTGTATCCTGTTCTGTACCAATATGAAAACAAGATCAGGCATTGCATATTGTAATACCTAGTCACTCAGTAGAAAACAGACAGCAGAGGTGAATGGGAGGGAAGGGATAAGAAATATGGGTTGCACAGGCATTTTTCATGATAGGTTCAAAGGTCAAGGTCACAGTGACCTAATTTTGGCATGCAACACATCCCTACTCCAAAAGGTATACAGACACCAAGTTTGTTATCTTTAAGCATGACAATATGGGAAATATGGCCTACAAAAGCATGTTTTATGATGGGGTCAAAGGTCAAGGTCACAGTGGCCTATTTTTGTACCCTCCATCGTCCTGTCTCAAGTTCCCATGCCCCAAGTTTGATATCTGTGAATATGGTCTCAAGGCACACACTTTGCCCTTCATGATTACCATTTCATGTTTTACATGTCCAAATGGAGGATGTGTGTTGCAGATGGCAAAGTAAAGTATGACACAGGAAAAGTTCTTCAAAGTAAAGTATGACACTTTGCACGCAATGCGTGCAAAGTGTCCCGAGGAAAGCTGTTGACTCAATCTTAAATCAGCACTTTAAGGGTTAAGACCACTGCTGAGAGCCCACCTGGCTTTTGTGACCACATTTCTGACGGCACAATCGTCTAGATTGTTTGTAAATTTACCTCCAATTTAAGACCCCCTGTTACATATGTAGCATTTTTGGCTAGCAGAAAGGCTGGTACAGTGGTCCCCCGCTTATAAGGCCCCTCTCACTAGAGGCCACCCCTCTCAAAAGGCCAGCATTCTTGTGCAGTAAGTATGGTATTTCCAGCAAATTCTACCCCGCATGAGAGGCCACCCTCTTATAAGGCCACTTTTTGGCTGCATTTGGGGTGGCCTTATAAGAGACCTGTAGACCTGTATTTGTTTTGGCCATGTGGGAGCTTGTAAGGGGGTGATGACCTCTGACCCTTGCTGTAATTGCCTTGCTCCAAGGCAAGCTGGACCTCTATACACCCCACGCCCCCTCATATGTACTTACAAGCTATCCAAACAGTCCTTTGTTGCACAAAAGACCATCAAATTGAGTGGGTGAGGTTTACACCCCTTGAGGGCCTGATATCCTACACATAATACTGCCCTACCCAAAAGTCTGGACTAGACAGGAAGACCCCCCCCCCAAAAAAAAAAAACAAAAAACAAAAAAAACCAACAGTTATTGTTGTCATATGCCAAGTTACTTCCAAAAGATTAAAGTGGTCAATGAATTTGTCTTTATCACCAGGACTGGCTGGCTACAAGAATGAAGGTGACTCAGCAAAATTTGGTCAATTTGACTGCACTAAAATTCCCAGAGGAACCCCCAACAGACTACATCCATTTGATCTTTGAAAGTGGCGTACTTTGATTTCACTTATGCCTAAATTTGACTAATTTTGCATCAAGTCTTAGGTGTCAGGTGCAAAAAATAATTCATTGATAGATATTGCAAAGAATAGAGGGCAGTGCTCTCTTTTGACATCAACCGAGGCCTTTTCTTCCGTTACTACAGGCAAATGTCCCACTGCTTATAAAAGCCACTGCAACTTGTATTTGTGGCAAATATCACATCAATAACCGATGTGTGATCAGAAAGAAAATAAATACCTTTATTCTAATTTTCAGACTACTTTTCTTTTAAGTGCAATAAATACATACATTTTAAATGGGTCAGTGGGGTGATAGGAAACAGGCCTGTGTTATACGGGGCGATGGGAAACAGGCCTGTGTTATGCAACATAGTTCCGTAAACTTTTCAATGAGATCCCGACTGGAAATTATAGACAATGAAAGTTGCATTCAAATAGAATAAAGCTTGCTGTCATGGAGATAAGAAAATAAGCCTCTGGGATACTATGAGAGTGGCAGATCAATCTCACCTTTTGTGTTCCAGATCTATGGACAAGCTTCCTCTGAGCCTTTCCTATGTATAAATCCTCATTGGGAATATGTAATCATGGCAATGATCGAGTGATATGGCCTGACAAAAGAAATCTTTTCCACTTCAGACAACAGTTTACACAACAGTTCCTCACAGTATAATTAACGGAAACGCATTTTTTTTTTCAAAGATTTCTGGCTCTCTCCAATTCCTTGTTGCACACCTGTTTTTCCA
Source organism: Hermodice carunculata (assembly GCA_964020975.1). NCBI lineage: Eukaryota > Metazoa > Annelida > Polychaeta > Eunicida > Amphinomidae > Hermodice > Hermodice carunculata. The sequence continues at coordinate 856,397 of CAXHWN010000244.1, read as the reverse complement.
TGCACAGCTGCACATGAGATAACTTGACTTCACTCTATGTACAGCCTGATACAGTAAGCCCTGCTATGAAAAACCACCCCAAAACACTGTGCTCAATGCTGTCTTCCTATGAAATTTCACCTGTCATGAATGCAACTGAAACTAACAACTGCTCCCCAAAATTTGGTTGTAAAGATCTATAAACCTTCTTACATTTAGTTACAGTGTTTAAATGTTGTTTACACGTTCAGTAGATGTACTGCAGAACCGATCAATATATATTATATATATATATATATATATATATATATATATTTAAATGGAGGATACGGCGTTTTGCCTAGACACCAAAGCTTTTTGTTTGTTTGTCATTGTTACAGAACTTCTTAAAAAAAACTACAGCTACATTTTGGAGCCAAAAACCCTAGGAAGATACAAGCAACAACAAATAGACATGTGCCCCATGATGGACATGAAATCTCTGTGCAAGAAAAAAACAACAACAACAAAAAAACCCAACTGAGTTTGTGTATGGATTGACACTGGAGTTACCATTGACATTGACATTCAACATGTACTGATATCATGTCTCTCTCCTCACACATTACCAGAACACTGTGATGGAAGGAACTGCAAACGGCTACTCATATATTTGTGCTACACATGTTGAGGATCACAGCTGGCAAAGTGATTGTGACCAAACTGTCAATGGCTGTGTACTGTACATAAGTCACAATCATTTGTATGTATATCAAGTGAAATTGTAAAGAGTACCTGGCACTGTGTGCTTTTAACGAACCATCCTTGCTTTTAGTGACGTTTCTCAGAACAAGGATGGTATCTCATTCAGATGTACACACATACATACCCGTACTGGAATGGAGACATCAGCAGGACGAATTTAAAAAATTGAGACATGTGCAACTATTGTCACGACTGGCTTCTATAGGGTTAACATACTGTTCCCAATGGTTAACATATTGTTCTTATTGCTTAACATACTGTTCTCGCATGTTAACATATTGCTCTCACTGGCTAACATACTGTTCTCATCAGCTGGCATACCTGTTCTCACTGGTTAACATACTGTTCTCATTGGTTAACATACTGTTCTCACTGATAAACATACTGTTCTCATTGGTTAACATATTGTTCTCATTGGCTAACATACTGTTCTCACAACATACTGTTCTCACTGGTTAAGATACTGTTCTCACTGATCAATATACTGTTCTCACTGATCAACATACTGTTTGAGACATGTGCAACTATTGTGACGACTAGCTTTTAAAGGGTTAACATATTATTCTCACTGGTTAAAATACTGTTCTCACTGGTTAACATACTGTTCTCACTGGTTAACATACTGTTCTCATTGGCTAAGATACTGTTCTCACTGGTTAACACACTGTTCTCACTGGGGACCCACAGCAAGCATTTTATGTTGAGTCCCATGGATGCCCAAAATACACAGATTTTGAATTCACCAAAGGTCCTCAATTCTAGATCATCATATCCATGCTGTTACCACATTCATTGTTTTGTCTCATGAATATTGACTGGCCTCCAAAAGAATTGAACCAATAACGACTGATTATACAAATGTAACAGACAGAGGAGTTACTGTTGATGTAATACACGCCTATGGGAAGGATGGTCCTAACCCTGGTAATACACACTACTTATACTATCAATAGACATACAAGATTTCATAAACATCGAAGGAATTCAAAGGGATTTCCTTACATAAAAATACCCAATGTTACATGTTTAAATCTAGACTGATGATTTTGACTGTAATACACAGTGTAGGCTTGAAGGGAGGGGGGAGGGGAGTACTGCAAATATTGCTTTGCTGCATAAAATACGTGTCACAGGGGGTAAGAGGGGGTCCTGTTCACAGTTCACAAGATCAAATATCAGTATTATTATCGTTCACAATCAATGGGGATACCCAACCACACTTCCAGTTCCCCACAAGTTTTTAGCTTATTTCACACAGAGCAAACCTTTCTCTTTGATCAAGCTTTCACAATCGATCAATTACCCCCTCCCCTTCCCCCTACCCAATACATGACAGCATTGCACCAGGTCTGTGTTCTAGGATCAATCCTTCTGTTCAGATGAAGACATCACCACAGCCTGCAGCCCAGTTTTCAGACCAAGTCTGGCCAGTCAATTTACGTTGCTGCAGTTTACCTGGTCTCCACAAGGCCACGCCCACCCAGACTTGCAGACAGACTCGCCCAGCCTGGCCATCATGCACCAGGTTGTTTCAGCTGTTCACCCATCACTGGTCTGAGCGTGACTGAGTCAATAATTTTCCTTTGGCGCAGTTTGGGTACATTGCACCATAAAAACCGATAGACCTCAAAAGTGCCATTGTGAATGGTCACAGACAAATCTTAGCAAAAATGTTTTCCAGTGCTCAGTGTATCCCTTTAAGCACAAAAATTTTATGTCCATGTACCATCCATAGAAATTAACTTGGTGACCCCCAAATTTGAACGTAAAGGGTACAAGAGACCCCCTGGAAATCCTAGCTGAAAGAGGATCCCAAATATTGATTAAATAGATTTAATGAAACATTTTGTCCCATGTGGCTCTCTGAGATTACTGGAGCCCTCCGAAAATGATCTCTAAGAGTATCATGGAAGACCCACAGAAAAAAAAGTCTACAACTAAAAGGAAACCCTGTCTGGTACAAAGAAACTAAAGTAAAAATATGAAGGCAAACCACAATTTGAGTGGGAAAGGGTTAAACTGAACTGTTTTTCTTATTGTCTGTCTAACACGTGTTTGCAGGTTGACCCTCAGTTTGTGGCCATACAAGGCAACTTTGGCACAGTTCTTACTACCACATGTACAACAATGCCACTACTCATGTCCCCCCATACCATACTTTTCCCAGGTGTCACCTGGGTGCTAACAAAACTATAGTAAAATGGGCCTCCACTTCGGATCTATGATACAGTAAAAGATGGTTTGATGCAGAATATTAAATCTTGTTTCCCCTACCGCAAGTGGTTGGCAGCTGCTTATATTAGAGCATGGGCACTCACCGGGAGCAATACGGTATCTCATCTAAAGAGTCAGAGCACCTGTTCAACTTAACAAAAGAACTGTTGAACTGAAACCTCTTCCAGGAACTAACAATCTGTTTTATATTTGGGTTAAACTGCACTGTACACATTATTAAGATGGTTTCCGTTATTCCTGAAAGATCACCGAAATAACAAAAGCAAAGCCAAAACTGAATGACTGGATGACCTTTTTCCGATCAGTTTGCGTAAATAGATTTGGGCTACATGAAAATACACACAAACAGTTGTGGAACTAGTTTCACACCAACAGAACCCAGATACATGCAAATGCAAACTTCACGTGAAACAAGTTTCAGTTTTATTTATGAAGGTACAAATTATAATAATGCAGTTCCACTGTGGCTGTCAACCCAAAAGGGACAACAACAACAAATACACAAACAAATAAAATTAATCAAATCAAAATGTATAGAAGAGACAAGCATTTGGTATAAAACAAATGGACCCTAACATGAATCAAATACACCCCAAATCTCAATGAAGGGCAAACGGTAATTTGGTCCCCACCCATGACCTCATGTCAGCAAGCTTGCCTGGGCAATTGTCCAAGCTCTGGCTAAATATGAACACAATGTAAACCCAAGCAAATTGGAAGTCATGATTTGAGAGACTGCAATGCTTGGTATCTGTTTGCAGTCTGTAATGGATGTGATTCAATTTTAAATGCAAGGAAACCGTCCCAACAAATGATGACTGTGGCCAGTTTGCTTTGGCCAGTCACACAGTCTGTGAGGGTCCCCCTAGAGCCTGCACATGGGGCATGGAGGCCTGCTGCCAGATTCAGCACACACTACACAGTTATACAACATTGATAGTGACACACAGTTACATGTTATACATGATACTGGCAGCATTCCTGCCTGACTTAGCATGAACGACACTCAGCGGCTGTACCAGGTGTTGTGTCAGGCACTGGGCATACTGTATCAGATACTGAGCACACTGTGCCAGGCACTAAGCACATGGTGTCCGACACTGAGCATACTGTGCCAGACACTGAGCACATTGTCAGGCACTGAGCACATGGTGTCGGACACTGAGAATACTGTGTCAGACATTGAGCACACTGTCAGGCACTGAGCGTACTGTACCAGACACTGAGCAGACTATGTCAGACACTGAGCATACTGTGTCAGGCACTGAGCATACTGTGTCAGAACAGTGAGTATACAACATACATATGTCAGACACTGAACACATTGTGTCAGACACCGAGCATACTACGTTAAGACATTAAGCTTCTCACAGGCATTTTTTGTGTCAGGCACTGAGCATATTGTTTCAGGACACTGGACACATTGTGTTAGGCACTGAACTTATTGGGTCAGGACACTGAGCCCACTGTGTCAGACACTGAGCCCACTGTGTCAAACACTGAGGCTAGGGTGTCAGATACAGAGCATATATGCTAAGACATAAAGCTTCCAACAGGCATCATTTTTGTGTTAGGCACTGACCATATTGTGCTAGGCCAAGCATAACATGTCAGGTCTTATGCATACTATATCACACTGAGTGGACTGTTTTAAAATCAGGCACAGTTTGCATATTGTGTCAGGCAATGATGTGTGACCTCCTGGGATATTGCAGTCTGGTGGTTTCTGACACTCTGGACATCCATAGCAATTTTTTCCCTTTGAATGCTGCATATAGATATTTAACACTAAATTCACAGATCTTGTATTATTGTCCCATCAATCTTCCCATTGTAAATATCGTTTTTGCATGGATGAACCTGATTGGCTGTTTCAAAGGGAAAGTGCACGAAAAGTGAAAGATACATGTGAACGGTCGCACAAAATCTCTGCATCCAGTTGTAGTCATCACTTTGCTGACCTTGAGATTTACCGAGCCTGACCCCTGAACCTCCGACATGGTAGCAGGCCATTGCAATACATGTACTTATAATGCAGGTCACTTGTGAATAATGACAGTGACCAGGATGATGTGAAGCACTATTTGTGATTTTGCAGCCTGGAATATGCAGCGTTTGTGCCCAATACTTGTGCTGTCACATCAAATGACCTGACCTTGTCAAACATTGCAAATGAACAATTTCTGCCACTTTTATTTATCTGAATCTGTGGTCAGCATATGCCCCATTTAACTGGAATGAAACTGGTCCATATGGTAGAGATTTTAACAGGTGAAAAATTCTTCAACTGCAAAACACTTCCAAGATTGCGCCCATGTGGTGACCAACTGGAGTTCAAACTTGAAACAGATCTAAATGCAATCACAGCCATTGCAAACTACAGACAAAAAACCAGTCTGTTACTGTTACAACTGGCAAAAAAAAAAAAAAAAAAAAAATATACTGAGCCATTGTTAAAATGACAAATCTGTTGTTAATATAATTCAATTGAGCGTAATGCCACAATTTCCTAAGTACAGAGGGGAAACATTGATGTGTGCTGTTGCTGTGGTTACCCAGTCTCCTTGGCTGCTGGTGGCAGTACAGTCTGTCACTTGAATGCACATGACATGTATGTTATGATGAACAGGGGGCACAGTCTCAACATACGCAGTGGTTCTACGATTAAAAAGATGTAAATAATAAATCACAGCTTTTACAGTGTCCTTGGCAGCTCAAAAATAATAAAAGGGGGAAATCATCAGGGGGCTGGGGCAGACCCCTCCCGATACAACAGCATTGTACTGCTGGTGAGGCAAGCTCTGGAGTACAAATTACTTAATTCATTCCATGTGTTGAATTATTTTGCATGTTGGCTGGTTAGAAACACCAAGATTTGAAAGGCCTTCCACTTTTTGGGGGTAATGTTTGCTACATTGTGTTCCCACCATCATCCATTATAAAGTTTTAGACAAATTTGTCAAACATGTTAAGTGTGCATACACTCTTACAAACTCGAATGGAAATTTTAAAAAATATATAAGTTGCTATTCAAAGGACAAATTTTCAAAAATGCATACAATGTACTTGTTATACATTGTGAACAGTATACTTCTGTCCTGTGACCACTTCTAAATTTCCTGCGTTGTTCTGTTAAACAGAGATGCCACTGATTTTTGCAGATTTTACCTTAAATTTGGACAAAATTACCCGAAACCTATGTACCCCCTCTTTTTCATCAAATTTGAGCTACAGTGGTCCCCCTCTTATAAGGCCACCCCAAATGCAGCAAAAAGTGACCTTATGAGAGGGGTGGCCTCTCTTGAGGGGGAGAATATAATGGAAATACCATACTTTCTGCACCAGAATGCTGGCCTTTCAAGAGGGGTGGCCTCTGGTGAGAGGGGCCTTACAAGAGGGGGACCACTGTATTTGGAAAAATTGAGATTTTTTTTTTTTAATCAAAGAAAAGACAAACACCTGAATTCAGGTAAAATCCTAAAAAGTGCCATCTCTGAAGTTAAAGTAACAATCCACTGGCAGCTGTTTTCCCCTTTTTAAAATGAGACAGCTGTGTAATAAAACCTTTCTGATGAAAATATGCATCCAAAAGTGACCTGTACAAAAATCCCCCTTTTCTGATCGCTAAAGTTACATTCCTTCTTCTCCAGTAATGTTAGACATAAAAGCAACGGGCATTGATTTATTTAATTAGCATGAACACTTTCTGCTGTTCATACAGACATATATCACACTGAACTGGGAATGAATATCAAAATTGCTTTCATGACTTTAAAACTTGCTGAGCTATTAAAATATAGCTAACATTACTTTTCACTGGGCAGAAATAAAGGTATATAGAGTTACTTCAAATGGTGTTCATCTTTGATTCAATGCTGGTTAAAATCTACATATTACAAGTTCTATTGTTACAGTTTTTGTCTGTCCTCTAATGGTCATTTGTGCCAAGAAAATCTTTGCTTTCACTTGACCAGAGACATTTCTTACAAAATGTGTAAATTACCACTGGAAAAGAATCTTAAAACATCTACATTACCATAGATTTACAAATAAACTCTCTGCCAGGAAAACCTAGGCATGCTCTATGTGTGGCAAGGCAGGAACAAAAAGGATGCACCTTAGGTACAGATATACCACACTTCAACAGGGCACTTGAAAATAGACCTAGAGGCACACCTGAATGGGACTGGGAGCATCCACTCCCGCATGCTCACTTCTGTCAACAATATTTACACCTTGGTGCACCCACGTACATCTTTGTGTGGGAAATTGTGGTGAGCGTGCCTATTTCTTCATCCAGAAAGCGATGTCTTTTCACTGAATTCTGTGAGTGATAAAACAAAAAACTTCAAAGTCTGGCAACCCAACTTGCGTGACTTATTTTGGTGGATTTGAATCGGCAGCATTCGGCCCCCGCCTTGCACAGTGAAACTGCTTAAACTGGCATCGCAAAAATACATGCACCGAAATATTTTTTCATCTTTTTTCCTTAAAACCATTCCATTCGCTCAATAAAGCATGGGAAGTAATTCCAGTAAAATTATAAGCATTTCTGCAATTTCCTTTCTGGGAGCATCGTACACTTTATTTGTGCAGTAAACAAAGTAATAGGGTCATAAGGAAAGTGCAAACACATAAATTTGACATTTTTGGGGGGTTTCAAAAGTTCTAACATGTCATAAAGGATTGGCAATGCCTCTTTGTACAGTTTGAACAAATAAATATCGATATTTTAACACATATGAAATTTCACTGCAGAAAACTTTAATGTTTGAATGTCACACTAGGCACGCAATAGATTATTACACGCACATGGCAATGACATGGCACAAACAGCATATGACTGTTTAGATGCATCACAAATACACTGTGAATTGTTTTATTTTCATGTGTTTAAATTTTCACAGTTTTCATATTTTTGACATTTCAGTTTAGTTTCAATTTCACCATTTTGCAAATAATTGCTATTCAAATAATGCTAAAAGACTGTTTCGCTCTGTTTTTATTTTCATGGGTTTGGGCCATCATGGAAATAACCGAAAATTAGAATACATGTACAGCGAAATTCAAGCACTTTACAACACAAACTTTGCTGCCATGTTGAATCTGAATATAAACGCATGTGAACAGCTCCTAAGCCATGCATTGTTTCTGTCAGAATGTTCTACTGCCAACATTTGAATATTCCAGTGTCAGTTCATGCATGCATTAGGCATGCTGAGTAGAACCTTGCATCCTCCAACTATAAAACAATGCACAGTAAACTGGTCAAAACATTTTTGAGTGCATTTCAGTGCACACCTTCTAAAACGGAGCGCACTTGGGTGTGTTTGCTCCCACACGTGCAGATTGAGTCCTATAGGACAGTCGATGAGGTAAGTCCAACCGCATGCTCAAACAGCTACAAATTCCAACTACACTCGCAACTAAAACCCATCCATGCTCCGTCCATGACAAAACCGCACCTAGGGACTGAAAAAATAATTGTGCTTAGATGTGTTGGCAAGGAATTCATTTCTAGCTGGTACTGTCAAATGTATCACTCAACAAAATTGAACAACCAGAATGGTACTTTTTTGTGGAAAGCGCCAGCTGGTCTTTGAACACAGGTTTTGCTGTACTACAATTGTCATCTACTCTATGACCCGTCACAGGGTTCCAATTAGTTCACATAACAACTTACCAATACAATTTATTTAATATATACCTCTGTCAGTATGACAGCATGTGCAAAAGCCATGAAAATTCAATTAACACATTGATAAAGCAACCTGTTAGTGGTAAATGAAAGTGTATGTATAATTTAATACATTTCTCTATGGCACATACAGGGCAGACCTCAAATACAGTCATACCTGCTTCGAAAGACCACTCGCCTATTAAGACTACATTTATTTATCGTTCCTTTATTCAGCGCACCTACCTAGTGGCCTATCATGTCCATATGACTATATTTGCCTGTTATCTGACCTCCATTGACAAGACTATTCTGACGAGAGGCCACCTGCTTTTTACTACCATATATAAATATATGTATATCATGGTCCCCACAGCATGCATATTTTGCATGCTATTTGACCTCCATTGAAGGACCTTGCCTTTTGTGACTACTTCTAGGCATGCTCTTGGTATGAGCTCTCCAAAGAAGGACAACATCACAGGTACATTCCTATGATTCTCTTCATTGCATCAAGACAGACTCACTTATAACATGAAGCCCCAAAACAACATATTTATTTGTTTACTCCAACTCTACTACAGTGGTACCTGCTGTAAAGACCACCTCTCCTGAAAGACCGCATTAGTTTTTAAGACCACCATTTCACGACACTGGCCTTTAATTTCTTTACTAGCTTACCTGCAGTGAAAGACCACCTGTCATATGTGACCACTTTTGTCTGGCCTTAAGGGTGGTCATAAATAGCAGGTACCACTGTACCCATATTTTAATCCTACAAATTAATCAAAAAAATACATTTCCTTCACAAATTAAAGTTCCCACAAATACACATATAATGTACATGAACACCCACAATAATAGTTCCCAGATATCCTATAAAATGGCATTGTTTTTGCTTCATCCTCATAAACGACAGGCCTTCATCACAGAAAATTTGAAAATTAAATATAATCCCCTACCCACTAGCCCTGTTCAATTTTATCACTTGACAGGCAACAAAAATTCATTTTTGCTTGGCCTAAACAGAGATTCCCCCAAAACCTGACAAACCGTAATAACTCAGCCTGAATTTTAGCCCCAGGTACAGCAGCATTACATGAACGTTCACTCGAACATTGTCATAGGTCAGTCAGCGATGGCTGCTAATTAATTAATTGTTTGTAATTAGGTAATGTACATTTGGTCAGAAGAACTGACCACATAATTCGCTTGTGCACATGAAGCTAATGATTTCAATAATTGGCAACAACATTTCTGATTTGTGGCCAATGTTTCACATTTGACCCATCATAAATAAACTGCAGGTTACAATACTGGTATACACAATTGTATGGGCCTCAAAGGTGAAGTCAGATAACATACATTGATTGAGGCAACAGAGCATAAAATGTTCGCTGCTCAAAAACATGACTCAAGTTCAATTCTCAGATTGGTCATCACATTTTCAGAAGGTATATAAGGTTGAATAATATTAAAGGATCAATGATACAGTAAATTGCTTGCCTTTTGCATGCATAGACATGTGCATGAATTTTTGCCTTTTTTTCTCTCCAAAACTGAAAATTTGAAACATCTGAAATTTGCAAATTTAATCCAAAAAAAAAAAAAAAAATGAACATGTAATGGAGCCCTTAATATTGAATATATTCTTATAAACAGAACCCTGCATACTGAAATGCACCTTTGTTGAGAGGTATAAAAACCTAAACAGTGGAACCTGCAGTACACAGCAAGTCATGTGAGGTCAGCTGTCCTTTTAGGTCACAAGAGACAACTGACATTAATTTACCTGTGGTGACAGGTCACCTGCTGTGTGTGGCAACTTTTTTGGTGGCAGATTGGATGGCCACATACAGTAGATACTGCTGCGACAGAATTTTGCTGTTTTTTCAAGTTTGTTGAACATTAAGCACGGAAAAAAACAAAAAAAAACCAGGAAAATACAAATACCACGAAAAATAAAGCAAATTTAGCATTACCCAATATAGAAGAGGCTATATGATTCTTGCTCTATCACTAAGTACTGCGTTGCTCACCTGAAGCAGCAGACAACACCTGACAGCAAAATACAATCCACTGGTTCTATTTTGGTCATATGCAGATATATTTCCACTTCTACAAAGTTTGCAATTATTACAAATTACATAACCTTGAGGAGCCAAATGCTGACGTATTTGCACGTCTTTTCTCCATTAAAAAATACCTTCATGCACCTGATATTGTAAATACAGTGGAACTTCATTAATCTGAACACTTCTCCTGGAACAGAATTGTTCGTTTCAAATAACAGTGAACAGTAATTCAGATGCTTCATTATAAATCTGAACAGTTCAGTGGGGTACAAAGGTGTCCGGATTAACCAGGTTACACTGTATCACAGACTCTCTTTTATCATTAACCCATTCCTGATCAAATACACATTGCGCCAAACCTGCACCAAGGAAAGCTATTAACTTTGGACATGCCCACAAGGACAGTCATGCATACAAATTTCAGCAAAACTACTACATAATGAGACATTTATGTAAAAACATTAAGACAGATGACAATTTTCATCCAGATACTTTGGGTGATTTTAAAGGGAAAGAGGTACACTACATACGACATCAGTCAACAGCTTTGCTTGACACACTCTGGGTATACACAAAATGTAACCTAAGGAATGCTGTAGCCTCAATCTCCTTAGGGTTAAAATTAAGAATTGGCAAGATTTTATATTTTGACCTTGAAAAAGTAAACTTTGACTGGTGATTTTTCAGTGTCACCACCACAAGTACTGACGGTCACCATGTTAATGCATGCACCACAAAGCATTTTTTTGGGGGGGGGGGGGGGTGTCATACATATTTATATATATATATATATATATATATATATATATACATACATAAAAACTGCAGTGAAAATATTTTGGGAATTTCAATGTCATACTCCTCATAATGAATGTGAAGAAAGCAAGAAGGTGTTAACTTTAACAAGTTCCAACATGACTGGCCATAACCCTCTGAGCCCTAAAACCCAAAGATGTCGACTCCTATTTTGACACAGAATCCCGGAAGTCTGACAGTTAAAATGAAGTTAGCAGTCTTTGCACAGCCTGGCAAGATATGCACAGCTGCCAACAAAAGGGCAGCTGCACCATGACTTACAAGGCCATGTAGAACCGGCACCATCCTTTTTTAATACACGTGTACCTGTTAACAATTTCACCAATCGAACATTTTTTTAAAGTATGTACATGAGGTATTCCATGTTAACTTGAGCCACACCAATTACTCATTTTATACGACAAATTATATGTGAATACAATGCCAGAACATTTTTCAACAACTCAATGCCAACTGCACCTACGAAGACCTTTACAACATCCCAATGTAGCAAGAGCAGCTATTACAGTCAAAACATGGTATGGAAATTACTCATACATACCCAATAGGAGTGCATACACACAAACAGCATATTGAGATTAGATACTGAGGTCACTGAGACATGTATACATTGATCACGTGACGGTATTGACTTAGACTGTGTGAATGTACTTGTTTTTACCTGTATAAATTTTCCTGGTTTTTCACTTAACTGAAGCTTTTTTTTTATTTGCTAATTTGGACATGCTTCACATTAAACACATTATTCCCTTTTCTCCAGTTTTGCGTCATCAGCAAGAGAAGTGGAAATTACGAACCAGTGACATGAAATGAATCTACATTCCTACAGGACCAGCACCCCATCCCATAACCTCAATAACTGACTTCTTAATCCATAATATTTGATCTGACAAGCAATATAGATCAAAGCACCACATTCTTGTTCACTATGGCATCATCTTATTAACTACTTTAACTACTTTTTCTTTTCTTCTATATGAATTGGAAAGTAAATATATATGCACTTTTTTAAAAGAAAACTTAGCAAATACAACCAAATGATGATATTTCATCAAGAGCCTCTAGATAGTAACACCACTCAGATGCGTGGAAAATTGGCTCATCACAAACCAGTAGTGATTCTAGACTTCTGCTCCTGTGCGTTTGTTTTGTCAATAAAACTGCCTTCAACATATTCAACAATGCTGAGCAATTCATACACAATATGTGAGCATAATCTGTGTAACTTTGTGAGATCAAACCATCTGAATGAAAAACAGTTGTTCAGAAAAAAATGGATAACAATTATTTTAGACTGAATTTGTTGACATATTGGAGAAAAAATAAGATGTAAATCACTGATACAAACTATAAAAAATTACTGCACACTTCCAAAAATGTTAAACAAATATCAGGGTGTGAAAATTCCTATTTTCCAGGACAAGTGAAATCATTTTGAGGACAAGTGGCTTTCAAATTTCACATGCCAAAAGGACAAGTACTTTTCATTGGCAATATTCACAATATGTGTTAAATTTCAAAGATGGTTGGTATAGCAGACACATAAACTCACTGTATGACATAACGAATTCCATTTAAACATGCTCTTTTAAACAAAAAACATTGGTACATTTAATCAGCAATAGGGCTGCCTCTAAAGGCAGATAGACTGTAGTTAACCTACCCACCCCACCCACCCACCCACAGATCCATACAATAAAATCTCTCATAAGAAAAAATACAGGCAATGATAGGTCTTTCCTCGCACGCAAGCATTTAGTTGGGAGGACAAGTGAAAATTTTGTGCCACTTGTCCTGTAGACAAGTAATTTCTCCTTTTCAAAATAATTTTTCCAGCCCAAAATATGGACATGGATGGTCAGCAGGTTGCTCACCAACATTATTTTAGGCCTCAATATCACAAGATGAATGCTCTTTACTTAAAACATCATTTGTGGGCCAACAAATAAGCAAGTTTGCAGCAATTGCTGAACTCATAATGACATGGTGCAAACACACAACTGAACTTCCAAGACTGTCCTATAAAATCCACCTAGACCATGTACCTGTGTGACATGCTTTGTACATCAACAGACAGCATCATCAGTATCAGCTTACAACATGGAAAAATTAAGATTCCTCGTATTTGTGTCAATGTTAGCGCTAGCACGAGCCAAAATAGCCAAATGCTACTAAAACCTCAAAATGGCTACTAAAAGAAGTAAATGGCTATTAAAATTTCCCCAAAAAATCTTTGTTTTAATGCAGAAATTTAACAAATTCAAAGTCTATGTAGGTACTTTCCGGGAAAAAAGGAAATTTTGGCTAGTAATTTCAAAATGATAGCGCTAACCTAGTTGTGTTGACACCGAACCCTGTCCAGACTCAATGTTTACTTGCTGAGGCAATCTGTACCTTCACATCATATACATAGTCATAGTAACTAATGTATTTCACATTAAGATTTACAGATCAAGACTGTGCAAACTGTTATACGATGAAAAAGTACAATTATGGGAGACCATTACATTACAAGTGTTCACGAAACTTAAGACTGACACATTATAATCTGTGTGTGTAAAAAGCAATAAAGACCCCATCTGAAGTCCATAATTTGGGCTTGTCATCGTTCATTTAGAGATTTAGCAATGTAGACTGACATGTGTACTGGTTACATTACATTTGTCTTTTGAGGCTTAGTTCCTGTTTGATTTGCCATTCTTTTTGTGCAGGTGCACTGGTAAACAACTCTATCTGACTTTTCACACTGGGGGGGTGGGTGGAGGGTGACAAGAAAGATCACATGGAGAAAGGAAATACTCTTTGTCTGCAAATTAGACCCAAGCACCATGGAAATAAATGTCTCCTCCAATGGAATCTGCCCTTGTTTAATATGGTCACTTTAGTGTTGGAAAAGTGATTCAAGTTTCTAAATGGCTGAGCATGGTTACCATGGTAACAAGCTGCAATATACTCAGGACAACAGGCTGTGTACTTGACCAAGGTGATAATGCCCAACTTCCTCATTGGTGTCTCACTCTAGGGGGAGAGTCAGAATATAGTTTTATCCCCCTTATTACACATAAAATTTTGTCAAAGAAGAGCAGACAAAAGTGTCGTACAGCTAACAAGGAACTTGGTCTGCCTTCGCGGCAAGCAATACTCTACACCTATAGTGAATATGGATGATGCTACATTTCATGACAACACAGCACATTTTCAGTTTATCACTCAAATGTGCACCATTCCATTCATGAGCGAGATTGGGGAAGCATATAGTGGAAATACCTGCTAAAGCTATACACTAACTATACAAACACCATCCACAACTCCTCGGTCTCAAATGACCAACACAGTCTGTTCCTGGACATGTGAAAATATGATTATGTATTTTACCAGCACTGCATGGAACTAGTTCACTGTTACCATGATTATGACAGTGTCTGTGCTAGTTATAGAGAGCGCAAACCAGCTCTTATGAACTATGTTCCTACCATGGAGAGTACATAGTGTTGATTACAAATCATGGTCAACTTCCCACACCCAAGATTTTCGCCATGGGGAGGGCCATTTCGTATAAAACGAAATAGCAATCTCACCTTGTCTTCTATGGATAATGGACGGCAATTTATTCTCAGTCATGAAACTGAGTTATACTTGCACATATAGTTTGTTTTGTATGGTTTACGTTCTACAGAGTTCAAAATTCAATGTTTGAACAACATTGTATCAGTGTGAAGATTACGGTGCCGTGGACTGAACTTCGGAGTTCCGAACGCAAAGCCAAAGCAGTTGCCATATTTTGACTGGCCCTCAGGCTGCAATAGCACAAAGATGCACAAGACCGTAACAACTGAAGCTGCACTCACTTTTTACGGTGCTAACCATTTACATATTAGTTATATGGTCCTTAAATTCTGGGAACTGAAGGTGAGCTTCAACTTGAACTTCAGTCCACTCTGCAAGAATCCATTTTGCAGAATGGCCTGGAAGCCTAGAATGTGGATACAAATGGCATGGAACATAATCGCTGCCCTCTCCATACCCGAAACTTGGATGGAAAACAGAGGCCTTCACATGTGTATCTGGAAGGACTGAAAACACTGATCTCTGACGTGACAGCGGCCATCTGACAGTCAAGTGTGGCCGTCAAATGTTTCCCGCAATATAAACGTCATGTCCGCTGTGCGTTCAAGAATGGACTTTTTTTTTGTAGGTGAGGGCATATGTTGCAAAAATATCTTCACATGGATATAACACTCACACAGATACGCAACATCAAACTCATTGCATTTGACAAGATACGACCTGTTAACAGTTGTGAGCGCAACTCTGCTTGCAGATGTGTCCTATCTGAGATGAGGCACAGTTCACTTACTTGCCAATGACTTCACAGAGTTCGTACACATCGTCGAAAAGCACTTCATCGTCCGCCATCTTTTCTTTCATCTGTTCTAATCTTTCCCTGTCGTAAATTCCTGAAAAACAAATTTTACATCGTTGTTTGTGCAAGTCCAATGAAAAAAACGGACCACTTTCCGAGGCGTCGGAGGCGCACCCCCTGGTTGAAAGTGGTCCCGATATTTTTTTTTTTTTTTTTTTTTTTTAAGACGTGCATAGAAGGGTCAAATTCCAAGGCACTGAGACAGTTGCTTGTAACACTCACTCCGTTATCCTATGCAAAGCATAATCCAAGACAAGTATGCTCCTAGAATGACTGCTGTAAGAGATCCCCGGCGTGAGATGTTGTGCAAAATTCCACCTCTGGTTTGGAACTAACAGGAACACACACCGCCATTAATTCTGTTGTGCCCGGAAGCTGCGCGATCAGCATGCGCGTGAAGTAATCCACTGGTGTGCTGGGACGCAATGCACCATGATGAGGGGTCAAAAGAAGCCATATAAATACTCCCTTTTCTTGCCCAGAAAACAAACCAGATCAACTGGCCACCGATAAGAAAAAAGGTATAAATAAATAAATAAATAAATAAATAAATAAATAAATAAATAAATAAAATTCAATTAGCGTAACGAATGACATTGGTCACATCACAATATTTATCGTTGGAGACGGGGAAAACAAGGCCAGTTAAACTAAGTAAAGACGTGAGAACTTAGACTAAGGGAAGGAACTAGTCGGCTTTGTTCTTGTTGACATGCTCATAAATTTCATTTGGTCATGTTGATGTAGGGAAACATTTACTCGATTTGAAAATTTGAAAATAATTATGATTTATTGTGAGGTAAAACATTTGGAGAAAATTTAAATTCAAGTTTTGAAATAAAGGTCGAGTGCCCCACTCCCACTTATCTTGCATTTTGGCAAATACAAATGGCACACATGGTCTAAGCTCAGCTAAAGTGGGACACGTCTTGTCTTTAAGAGAGAGAGAGAGAGAGAGAGAGAGAGAGAGAGAGAGAGAGAGAGAGAGAGAGAGAGAGAGAGAGAGAGAGAGAGAGAGAGAGAGAGAGAGAGAGAGAGAGAGAGAGAGAGAGAGAGAGTAATCGTTTATAAAAATTGTGGAGTTTCAATTGCACATAGTTTACCAAAACTTAAAATCTTAAATAGTCATCAGTTTGCACAGAAATGATAATCTCATTCGATAATCAGGCTACCTTCAGGTTAACCAAAACTCCTCTTAATGAGTACCTACCATGGGCATCAAGAAGACATGTTAAGTGGAACACGTTCATTTTCACTTCAGAACAATATCGCAGGGATAAAAGAAGGTACAGGAAGGATCCCAAACACGAACGCCATTTTATAGTTTGGCCTAATAGGTAAAAACTACAACACACGTAAGGTACAAATAATTCAGACTGCAGTCTTCCTCTGTGCATGATTCATGATAGCATGACTGATATTTCCTGAACTCTAGCCGATCATAATGCTGCCCTTCCCTTTTCGGGCAATCGCATTTGAAGCCATTCGGGCAATCGCATTTGAAGCCACAGTCGCCACACTCAGTTTGCTCTGTTAAAGTGGATTCTTTCGCATGTGTTGATATATATCATACTTCATTGCCACTGGATCGTGCTTTTCCCCCCTTTTTTGTTTTCTTCTCTCCCACAACTGCAAAGTGGGAATAAGTTGAGAGTACATTTACTTCATCTTTTTTAAAAAACTATTTTTTATTTAGATCAACTCACTTTTTTTAACTAAAGTAATAATTGTGTTTGCAACACCAGTCTTATAGGAGCTCACTTTGAAAATTATAATTACAAAACGCAGAAGATAATTTTTAATGTTAAGGCTTTTTTTGTATGGAATTTAGTTTATTTTTGACGCACATTGAAGTAGGCCTATTATTATTATTATCATCATCATCATCATCATCTTCATCCTCATCATCATCCTCATCATCATCATCATCATCATCATTATTATTATTATTATTATTATTATTATTATTATTATTATTATTATTATCATTATTATTATTATTATTATTATTATTATTATTATTATTATTATTATTATTATTATTTCATATAAGGAAATTTTGCCATAAGACTTAACCGTGCTAATTTGATCCTTTTCAATGTAATTTTTGTTGTTGGGCACTATAAAATAATTTTCCTGTTTCGCATCATGTTT
This sequence comes from Hermodice carunculata, assembly GCA_964020975.1. NCBI lineage: Eukaryota > Metazoa > Annelida > Polychaeta > Eunicida > Amphinomidae > Hermodice > Hermodice carunculata. Next base: position 838,294 of record CAXHWN010000244.1, on the reverse strand, counting down.
TCCCCACAAATATCGTGTCGGGAAGGCGGGGAGATTTTTATGATTCACATTACCCAAAGCATGAAAAGGTGTTTAAAAATAAGCATGTGGACAAAATATTCGATTTCACTTGATTAAATGAAATCGAAACATGCATATCAATATCTTAGGGAGGGCGGTGATGAAAAATCTGAAGTTTATTTTATAGGACCTAGTGTATTATAGTCTATTTTTCAAGACTTAGGAATGTGAAATTTATTGTCTCACTTTACAGAAAATGCACTGTCCCCATTAACCACAGTGTGTTCATGTACAGTGAGACTCATCAGATGACGTGACATGTGTAAATGTCTCCTCAATATGAAAATGATAACCCTATATGAGATGCAACATTGCCATTAATATTACAAAGTAAATGAACAAAAACACAATATACACGAGATGAAAGCAACACGCCTGCAAACGCGTGCAGGCGCAGTTTGGTCTTGAAAAAAAAATTTTTTTCACTCATTATCATCAATTTTTTTTTTGGGGGGGGGGCTGGGTGCCAACCCAGACCCAGACAAACTGTTTCTTTCTTTCTTTCTTTCTTTCTTTCTTTCTTTCTTTCTTTCTTTCTTTCTTTCTTTCTTTCTTTCTTTCTTTCTTTCTTTCTTTCTTTCTTGTTTACGACCAAATTTGTCCGGAGTTTTTCTCGGACATTATTTTTCCGAAAAACACCAAGCTTGCCACGTTAATTGACCTCCCAGTGAAGCTGTGCACCTACTTTGGAATAGTCATGCTTTTTTAAAACTGCGAATGAAGGCTAATTAAAATTTCAAAAGCTTTATATCTTCCAAACTATTGCAAATAGACACACAACCCCAATGTGCATGTGTAGATTTGTGACACCTGCCAATATAATGGACAGTAAACGAAAGTTGCAGCATTTCAAATTGTGCTAAATAGGGGCATTAAGAATTTAAAAGTTGAATATCTTTAAAAGTATTACAGATAGAAATGCCATTCCAACTTCAACATATAAGTTTGTGGCAAAGTCACACCCAATAAACCATGGACCAAAGTAGTAAGATTTTAATTGATGCAATTTAGGTGAATATTCAAAATTTAAATCTTGAATAGCTTCCAAACTATTATTGATAGAGGTGCTATTCTAACTTCAAGTTAGAGGGTTGTGGTAAAGCCGCATCCAATGAACCATAAAGCAAAGTTGTAAGGTTTGAATTTATGCAAATTAGATAAATGCACAAAATTGAAGTCTTGAATAGCATCAAAATATTATTGATAGAAGTGCTATTCTAACTTTTATTTCTAAATTTGTGACATAGTCGCACCCAATGAACCATAAACCAAAGTTGTGGGGCTTTTATTCATGCAAATGAGATGAATATACAAAACTTAGATCTTTTTGAATAACTTCAAAATTATTATGCATGGAGGTGCCATTCCAACTTCATTTGTAGGTTTGTGACATAGCTGCATCTAGTGAACCATAAACCATAGTTGTAGGTTGGATTTTATTTTATGCAAATTAGGTGAATATGCAAAATTAAAATCTCTTGAATAGCTTCAAAACTATTATAGATGGAGGTGCCTTTTCAACTTCACTCTATATGCTTGTGACAAACGTGCATCCAGTAAAGCATGAAGTTAAGTTGCAGGGTTGTAATATATGCAAATAAGGTGAATACACAAAATCTAAATCTTGAATAACTTCAAAACTATAAAGCATAGAGGTACCATTCCAACTTCAATTTGTAGGTTTGTGACATAACCAGATGCAATGAACGATGCACCAAAGTTGTAGGCTTTTAATTTATGCAAATTTGGCAAATACACAAAATTAAAATCCTGAAATGCTTCAAAATTACTGTAGATAATGGTGTCATTTAAACTTCACTTTAAAAGTTTTTGACATTGCCACATCCACTTAACCAAGAACCACAGTTGAATATTTTAATTTATACAAATTAAGCTAATATACAAAATTCAGATAATGTTGAACAGTGGCAAAGTGTAGCATCTCAAACTCTTCTCATTTTGAAGGCACCCAGACAGATTGGCTGTGCAGCAAATCTTCCCTTCTAGTTTCCTTCTTTGTTTCCAATGCACCCAAATTTGTCCGAACTCTTTTCGGACACTATTATTCCGAAAACCACCAAACTTGCTATGACAACTCACCTACCAGTGAAATTATGCATAGCTTTTGGAATAGTCATGATGTTAAAAATTATGCAAATTAGGGGCAATTAAATTGTTAAAATCTCCATATCTTCCAAACTTTTGCAGATAGACACAAAATGTCAATAGGCATACATAGGTTTGTGGTATATGCCAATATCATGGACAGTAAATGAAAGTTATAGACTATGAAATTATGCTAATTAGGGGCATTGAAAAAAATTAAAAGTTGAATATCTCCAAAACTATGTCAGATTGAGATGCCATTCTAACTTCAATTTATAGGCTTGTGGCAAGGCCGCACCCAACGAACCATGAACATAAGTTGTAGGATATGAATTTATGCAAATTAGGTGAATATGCAAAATTTAACTCTTGAATAGCTTCAAAACTATTATAGATAGAGGTGCCATTCCAACTTCAATTTACGGGTTGGTGACATAGCCACATCCAATGAACCATGGTCCAAATTGCACAATTTTAATTTATGCAAAATAAGATGAATACACGAAATTTAAATCTTGAATAACTTCAAAACTAATTTACATAGAGGTTCCATGCAAACTTCAATTGTAGGTATGTGAATTAGCCACATCCAATGAAACATTAACCAAAGTTGTAGGCTTTTAATGTTTGCAAAAAAGGCAAATACACAACATTAAAATGTTGAATAGCTTCAAAACTATCATAGATAGTAGTGTCATTCAAACTTCAGTTTGTAAGTTTCTGACATGGCCACATCCAATGAAACAGAAACCAAAGTTCCAGCAATTAAATTTATGCAAATTAGGCTAATACACAAAATATAGATTATATTGAAAAATGAAAAAGTGTAGCATTTCACCCTATTCTTATTTTGAAGGCACTCATACAGATTTGCTTTGAAGCAAATCTTCTTTTTTAAATTTCCTTTTGTTGGCTTCTTTCCTGTGAAGGGCATTTCTTTATTCCTTGGCCATGCAGGACTTTCGCTCAGGCATCATTTCTTTGCAGTGTTTGTACTTAGATGTACGAGACAAGATGGAACAGAAACAATATTAAAAGGAAGTACTGAGAACTTGGCTCTGATATTCTGTTTGTGCATTCCACTCCCACCCCACCCATCGCTCTTCCTCCTGTTATCTATCCGCCCCCTGTCTCCTCTTCGGTTAAACATTTCATGAAAATAAAACAATGCCTTCTTTAATACAGGCGGTGCATGGGTACTATAGATAGACATGCAGAGAGACAGACGGACGTACGGACGGACGGACAGGCAGGCAGACAGACAAACAGACAGACAGATAGATAGATAGATAGATAGATAGATAGATAGATAGATAGATAGATAGATAGATAGATAGATAGATAGATAGATAGATAGGAGTGGATAAATACATAGCGTATTACGTTCCATCTTTTCTTCATTATTTTGTTGTCTCCAAAGCAGAGTAAACACGGTATCTTTCTCCATTAGCATCACACTTAATTGTGGAGTGGAGAAAATATGGAGATTGGTCTGTTAGCAGGCAACATCCTTTCCCTGAAATTCAGAATCACCGTTGGTCAAGTAAGCAATTAATCTCGAAGCCTTCTCCATTTGTCATTCCGTCCGTATTACCTGTAACAATGGACAGACTCTGCGGTTGAAACTAACTTTAATATTTGAAATGTAAAATTTCTTGTCAAGGAAGAACTTACGTTTATTGGAAAATCAAGAGAAAATTTTAGCATGTGATCCGTGTAATATCTTCTATTATGTTATTATTCTGTAGGGACATCAGATGGGGATGCCGCTTATATATATGGATCTACTCCGTGTGAAATCATAGCATCCCTACTATATGTAGTTATGAGCCAGGTTTACGCTGTTACAGATTCGAACCGATGGTCCAATCTCTTCTCTGCATGCCATCAAAGTGGAATGCTCATAACTTTCCTTCATTTCATCTGTGTATATCCCCCCCCCCCCCCATGAACGAACTATAATTTTTTTTTTCATTTAGGCATGCAATGAAACCATTTGTCTCAAAAGTTATACTTGTGAAGAATGTCATGTATTTTCGCATCGGCTGCAGAAAATGACATGTTAAGCAACACCTACGAAACAGTTGCTCAAGAGCGTCATCTAGTGTGAAAGATGAGCACTTGCAAAAATAATGCTTGCGCTTGGATCTGTCAAACACTGGAGACACAAGTTTGCATTAAAAAAGATAAAGCAAATTTTAAAAAAGAAACAGGGACTACAAACATAAATAACAACAAAAATACACAAACCAAACAAAAACACATAAAGTGATGTGCATGCATAATGTTTTTAATTATCGCCTTTATTGCAGTTCAACTTACATCTGCACCCTTAACACATTGATGACCTAGTTTCTTAAGATTCAACACTCAAAAGTGTTTATTTGACCCATCAGTCATACAAAGGTAAGCATACATGAATATAATCGGAAGAAAAAGTTCAAACAACAATGCAGATAGATAAGAATGAAAAGGTCAGGGAGACAAACATTAAGGCCTTTGACAGACCGCTACCATGTGTGCCAACCAATATTAAGAGTATGACTATGACAATAATAATAAAGTGATCGTAGAGACGCTAATCGTTCATGGCAAGAATTCATATACAACACTAATTACGATTACAAATATAGCAGTTCGAAATTTCACACAATTCTTTTTAATTTTGTATCATTTTTCTTTTGATATCGAGCGAGAATCCAAAATAATTATGAGTATATGGTACTTTCTCCAAAATAAGTTCCGGTCTTGTATACAAAATAAGGACGATTTCATGCCGCAGACATTGTTTTTTTTTTGTTTTTTTTTCTTGTTTTGTTTTTGTTTTTGTTTTTTGTAAATGATGAGAATTATACGTTGTTAAATAAAGTTCTTTCCTTCTAGTATAATGGTCGTGTACTAGCGCAGTTGGTGTAATCGGCAAAAGATAGAGGTAGGCTGGGGGTCGATCGTTTTGTAATTTAAAATAAAATTTCAGGAGTTGTTATTTGTATACATAAACTAATTTTAATAAATTTCTCGACTTACAAATGAGATCAGTATGTGTATTATATTTACCATAATTTATGATTCGAATGGCCTTTTTCTGAAGTCTAACTTGTCTTTCAAGTTTATGTTCCCATGTTAGAAGTCCATAATCAAATCTAGGAAGAACTAAACCGTTATAAATTGTTTGCAGAATGTGCGATGGGAGAAAGTTGTTCAAATTGTTCATGATATGAATTGTTTCAGAAATTTTGACGCAATCTTTTGAATATGACTATCCCATGAAAATTTTTTATCTATCAGCAGGCCAAGAAAGTTTAATTCACTCACACATTCGATCACTACTGAATCAATTTGAAGAGTAGGTATTGTTACTTATCTTTGGGGTTGATGAAAATCATAATTTTGTTTTCATTACATTAAGGGACAGTTTGTTGAACTTTAACCAAAGACTTATTTTTTTGTAAGATCGGGTTTATGATGTGAGAGGCCACACAGTTTGTTCTAAGGAGATCACCTGGTCGCACATAAGTAAATAAAGTTGTATCGTCAGCATAAATGATAAATTTCACAAGATTGGAGGCTAATGTTATATCGTTTATGTAAATCAGAAAGAGCAGAAAACCTAAAATTGATCCCTGAGGAATTCCTGTGGGAATGACAAAAGAATCAGATTTATTTTCATCACAAACAACGTATTGTTCTGTATCATTTTTTGGGGGGTTTGAATAGATTTAAAGCAATACCACTCACACCGAAATAGCGTAATTTGTTCAATAAAATTTTGTGGTCTAAGGTGCCAAATGCCTTAGAGAGTTCAATAAAAATACTAATTGGGATCTGTCCATTATTCATATCTAAAATTAGTCTCACTATAAATCTCATGGATGCCAACTGTGTGGAGTGCTTTTTGCGGAAACCATGTTGACTATCAAACAATAAGTTATGATGTTTAAAATACTGCATGGTAAATCTGATTGTACATGACTGAAAAAAAAAAAAAAAGATATCGCAGGCAAGACTAAAATAGGTCTATAACTCTTCATCAGAAATGGATTACCCTTTTTGAAAAGGGGTACCGCTTTAGCTATTGTTTCAATGTGTCAGGAAAGATCCCAGTGGAGAGCGATTGATTAATCATTAACGGAAGTGATTGTGACACTTCCGTTTTAACAAGTTTTAATAAATTCACTAAAAGCCTATCATGACCGTAACTATGCTTTCCTTTAAATGAGTCGATAATATCACGGAGCAAGTATTATTGCTCCATGATAATATCATTTACTGTTTCCTCTGTGACAAGATTAAAGACAAGATTATGCGGGACAGAGTTTAATAGATAATTAGTAGGGGAATGATCTGCGAGAGAATTTATTTGAGAGGCTAGATTGATGCCAATATTTGCAAAATATTTATTAAAATCATTTGCTTTATTTAATTTATCAATCACAATCTTACAATTTATTATTAAATACTCGGGAATTTTACTCTTCTTTTTGTGTCTGTTAAGTACATCATTTATAATAATCCACGTGTTCCTAATATCATTTTCATACCTGTCGAAGCAAGACTTAAAATAATCTTTCTTAGCAACACGGATATTTGTTTTCATTTTTTTTTTATTAGTTTTAAAATTTATAGACGGTAACTCGAATTCTTCACGGTCATATGGAATTTCTTTCACAAAATTATATAAGCGATCTCTAGTCGCAATGGATTGAATAATTCCTTGGGTAATCCAAGGTGTCTTTTTATGTTTATGTTTAAGGTATTTTCACCTGTTTAAGGGGAAAATGATTTTATGAGCGGTTTTGAAGGTATTTTCCAAACATTCATATGAAACATTAGAGGCAGTATTCAAGTCATTACTTGAATGATGAATGAGCTGTGCTCCTTTTTTTTGTGTCTCAAAATTATTAATCGCGTCTAAATGATGATCACATACATTAACAGACTTAGGTACAAAATCATTTTTACTTTGATATCTACACAAATAGGATAAAGGAAATGATCATAAATCCTAGAGGTCAAAATTCCGGTATTAGATAAATTTATGTTACAGATCACAAGTTTCATATGAAAGCTATCAATTATAGTTCCGCGTTGTTTCGAAAGTCTTGTCGGTAGTTTAATTTGGGGGAAACAGCTCAAAGACGTCATGGTACCAAAAATTGGCCAAATAAAGGTATAACGTGAAGTTTTTTTTCAATATTATAATCACCAGCTTGTATTACTTCACAATTTGTTCTTAATAGATTTTGTCACACAGGAGAAAATTCGTCCAAAAAAAAAAAAAAAAAAAAATCGTAGTTAAAATTAAGATCACGAGGAGGCCTATAAATATTTCCATTTATTAACTTTTTATCAACAGCTCCGGTTTGTACCTCAATAACCAGTCCTTCGTAAATATCAGATTGTACATAAGCATCTATTAACTTATAGTTATAATCATCCATAAGTTAAATGGCTAAGCGTCCTCTTGCGTCCTTGGGATATCAACGTATATCCTTCAAAAGGAACAGATCGGAATCACTATTTCAAGTTTCTTGAAGCCAAAGTGCACTAGGGAGGCAGTGATGCATTTTAATAAATAGTAATGTAAATATTAAATAAAACATCCATCATGTCACAAATCAAGTTATACGTTACACAAATCTGCCGAACAACGCAGATAGCTTCTTAACAAGGCGTCGATGTGGCACATTCACTGCGCTGATGTAATATATGGTTTAGTGGGAAGCATGTGGATATATATAATCATGTCTGTGTGCCAACACAGACATATTGTCTTTCTTTCTTTCTTTCTTTCTTTCTTTCTTTCTTTCTTTCTTTCTTTCTTTCTTTCTTTCTTTCCAGTCAAATTTGTCCGACATTTCATTTGAAAAGTATTACACATAGAAACTCCCAGCTTGGCATGGTTATATTTCCATACACGAAGTCTTGAGTTTTTGTCAAGAGGTTCAATGGTTTTGAAAATTAAACAAATTAGGGCCATTTGAAAATTTCAGTCTTGAATATCTTCAAAACTTTTATAGGTACAGGTAACCAATCCAACTTCAATTAATATGTTTGTAGCACTGCACATTTTTGTAATTTACTTATGACCCTGACGGTCAAAGGTCCAGGTCATTTGGACCTTTGAAATTTTCATCCAGCCATAGCTCGACAATTTTTGTAGTTATTGTAACACTGCACATTATTGTAACTTACATGTAAGATCTAAAGGTCAAAGGTCAAGGTCATTTGGCCCTTTGAAAGTTTCATCACCAATAGCTTGGTCAATTTTCATCTTATTTGGTTCATGTTGGGCTTAAATTGTAGGAATTGTAACACTGTTTATTTTTTGTAATTTACATGTGACCTCTAAGGTCAAAGGTCAAGGTCATTTGGACTTTGACATTTATCCAGCCATAAGCTTAATGGAGTGTCAAGTACCAAAGGACAAAAGTTGAAGCATTTAATGTTTACAACTTTTGAAGGCACACAGACAGATTTGCTTTGAAGTAAATCTTCTTTTCTAGTTTAAAATTATATTTATTGCATTGACGTATAATACAACCGCGTTAAAAATGAAAAAGTTAAAATTCACAATTGATTCTATTTTGTGAGCCCCATAAATACACAGACAGGACGTATGTCTTGTCTGATCCTGTTGAACATTTCAAGACTTTTATTTCAGGATTATTTATGGCAATGAGATGATACTTTATAGCTGATACACCCGGCCCGTGCTGTGTCTCTCATCAGATGCCGTTGTTTTTAGTGCGGGATAAAATTTTGCGTTTTCTTCTCAGGCCTGATATCTGTGGCTTCTTATACAGTTTGTAACGGGCAGACTATCTTTAGATAAGCTATATTTGACCAACTTTACTGACTCCCTGAACAAGTTATGTAAAATGTTTTTTTTCATTGATAATTTTAATCAAAACCATCAAAAGTTAAAAATGATTTTGAGTGTCGTGAACAGCTCACACCCGTGTGTGTGTGTGTGTGTGTGTGTGTGTGTGTGTGTGTGTGTGTGTGTGTGTGTGTGTGTTTTAAGTTTCTTGCACATAGTCTTTCAATATTGAGGGTAAAAATTTGATATGTCAGTCCGAAAAAATAATGCATGATGCTTGTATTGTGCAATCTTTTCAATATATCATATCGAGAGCAACTTGACCCTACACAAAGTGTTGTGGTCATAAGCCTGTCCTGGTTTTATGGGCCTACTATTTGATGAATGACGTTGATCTACTTCTTCACTCCATGGAAAACATGTTTTTCATAACTCGAATAATTATTCAAATTTAGTTATATTTATGTCCTAAAGATGTAGAGCTTTTGCCTTTGCCTGGGGGCCATTTCAAAATAAATATAGACAGTTACTGTTCTTGATATATTTTACTCTCAAGCACACATGTACGTCGGAGGTGGGATAGCCGGCCAGGACTTCATTCTCATCGCTTTTTCCTCCGAGGTATCCAATTGATATTTGGTTTCTTTCCCTACCATCATGTACCACGATAAGAAGTTATCAAAATATCTGTGCCTTTTTTACTCAGCTAACTTGACACCATGTTGCACTGGTGTCATTTTCTGATTTTGTAGAATTTTTAAGGATTAGTTAATGATAGATAACAGTGCAGGTCAAAGTGGTTACTATGGTGATACCAGATCAGTATATTGGTATATGGTTTTCTCAAAACCGTATAACAAATCAACTTCAAACTGGTGGGGATATACATTGATTAGGTCTTTATAAATGATATTAAATACGTCGTGCTTCAGTGAGTGTCATTGGTTTTTATTAGTCTCTCTATTATTTGCTGTTTGTTTGAGTTTTTTGTTGTTGTTGTTGTTTTTGTTGTTGTTTTTGTCTTTGTTGTTTTTTGTTGTCCTTGTTTTTTTTCAGTTTTTGGAAATCCTTTAAATTTATCCAAACCATTGACCATTTGCTTTGAAATTCCAAAAGGGCACTTTTGCGTATGCCTGGACTAAAATACACTTGCGACTGCTGTTGAGCCAAAAGACGCAAAAATTAAACTAGACGTGATTTATTCAGACGTATGTCTGGTCAATGGCGAGATGATAAGATGACAGCGAAACTGTATGTATTCACAAAAGAAAAAGAATCCAGCACCCATTGACCCAGATGAGGTTAACTCCTTACTATAAAAATGATTCTGAGTCAATAGTTTTGTGGTGTGGGTTTTTGTGCAATGCCTCAACGAAAGTTGTTGACCTGGGCATTTTATCTTCACTTGGCTATTACGATAATAAGATATTATTCATCACATAAATTGAAGTAGAAACATTGAAAGCAGACGATGTTTCTTCTTTTGGGCGATGTTGGCGGGAACGGGTTAAAAGTAGAAATAATCGCGTGGAATACAAAGAAAGCAATAGAGCCTGCTGAAGTATTAGCCAAAATAATATACATACATTAACCCAGATAGCACAGCCAGCCGGTAACCACTATCTTTAGGGAGTCATTGGATAATTCAATGTATTCAGGCCATCTTAAAATTTCAAACGTAATCACATAAAGTGAAAAATTAGGGAAAAATGACCCAAAAACTATGGGCCACCATGAAACTTGAAACTTTATTGCTGCATTAAACATGCAGACGTGATATTATGCAATATGTACAACCATCCACACATATACACACAAGTTACATCAACATCACATTTTGACAAAATCAAACGTATACACGGTAATGCAAAATACATAATTACTGGCAAGAATAAGAAGCATGAACAAAAAAACCCCTGACTAGAAAGAAGAAAAAAATCAATGTTCCTGATGCGTCATTGATGTTGTTGGTAGTTTATGTTCAAAAATTAGAAGGGTCCCCTCTGCTCCATGATAGCTGCAAAGAAAATTTCAATATATTTTATTTTTTCTATATCGTGTAACTTCATCAAAAAGATAAATTTATCATTATTGTCTAGTGATGAGAAGAAAGGGAAAGTATCGGCCATTTCCAAGAATAGTTTTTTTTCTCTCCTTTTCATATTTTTTGCAAAAAATGATGACATGAATGAATGAATGAATGAATGAATGATGATTCTTTATTTGCTGCACCTCAACTTACAGATGGAGGCATTTTGCCAAATACAATACACAACAACAAAATATGTAAAAGAAACAGAAAAAAGAAAGAGGAAAAGTTAGGAAAACTAACTCTTGTCCATCGTAAACAACCTTGCTTCGTATACAGATTGGAGAAAAATACTATAGATCACCCCTTATTTTAGTGGTTTCGGTTAAATATTGAGCCAGAAGAGTTATTATTTCATAATCGTCACATTTCATAATAAAAATAAATTTTTCTTCTAAGTCCAATTCTCCAAATGTAACAAATATCTCTGACAATTTGTCTAAAAATCGTTTCCGGGGCTCATCAAATTTTTCACAAACTAGAACATAATGTATTTCATCCTCTACTAGGTTACAATGGTTACATAGTCTTTCATGCACAGGTACTTTCATGGGTCTTCTGTGTCGACCTGTTTCAATATATAAATTGTGTGAACTAGTTCTGAGTCGTACAAAATTTTTACGGATATTAAAATCCTTTATCATAGTTAGGTAGACTCTATTTCCAACTTATTTTTAAATTTTACATAGGTTCGTAATTTTTTATCTGATGACGACTGCATTTCCATTGTTTTTTCCCACTGTATAACAAATTTTTCTTGCAATAAATTTTGTATGACGCCGGCAGAAAAATCAAAAGTTTCGTAAATAGTTCTGTTCCAATAATCTTCACAATTTACAATGATTAGTGTATTTTTAACTGACGCTAACCATTGGGATTTATCGGTCGTCAAGTCATAGTTACATTGAAATGTGTCGCCCAACAAATGTATTTCATCTTCCAATATATTACATTTGTCACAAATTCTTTCTTCCATAGGTGTTTTTTGTGGTCTTCTATGTCTACCTGTTTCGATTTTAAATTATGTGCGCTGATTCTAAAACGTGTTATATTTTTTCTGATATATCGATCTTTTATTGCTAGTAAATATAGTTCTCTTTTGAATTCTTTTTTAAAATTAGTGTAGGTTCGTAACTTTTGATCAGCTCCTGAATTAACTCTCATATCTTCTTTCCACTGTTCCAAGAAATATTTTCTAATCTTTGACCGAAATTTTAATGTCGGAAAATTGTCTGTCAATAGGCCGATATTTTCTCATATTTGTGTAAAACCCAAATTGCAGAAAGTGTCTCGTATTACTGTTATCCATTGAAATTTTCCCGTATGTATATTTTCTGCATTGCACAGAAAACCGTCATAAAGTAATGATTTTGGTTCCATGTGGACTATTCGTAACCAGTTCTTACACATTAGAGAAAATATCTTTAAAGCTAGTGGATATTTACCAAATTCACTCAATACAACAATATTGGTTCATTTCTTATGCACACCCAGACAAAACCGCAAAAAACTAAGGTGAACTTTTTCAAAAGGAAAACAAAGATATTCGCTGATTTCTCCCTTTGAAAAACATTTGGCTGCCGATAATATATATGGTCCCCAAATTTCACTTGCGTATAATAATATTGGTGATATTAGGCTATGAAATAAACGTAATAGTATTGGTATAGTTATTTGAGTATTGAAAAATAATCATTTAAGTCTACCGACAGCTTTCATTGCTTTATTTGAGAGAATTTTGATTGCATTACTGAAGGAACCGTCAGTTTTTAGTTCTATGCCCAAATAACAATACGTATGTGTTACTTCGAGGATTTCGTTTCCTAACGTAAAACATCGTTTTAGCTTTCGACCGGATTTATTGAAAATCACCACCTTAGATTTTTGCATATTAATCGTCATATTCAAATCTACACAATATTGTTGTAATTTATCTAAACAATTTTGTAGTCCACATTCGTTTTCAGATAATAAGATTATTGCATGTATGCTGCACTGCTTTAGTAAATTGTTGGAGAGGGGAACTCCTGCATAAAATTTAAGACTATATCATTTATTACTAAGCCCATCATACTCTATAGATGTCAGTTTCGCTTGAAACATAAATGATCAACCTCCTTAGCACTGATAAAAATTACTGACAACGTAAGACAAACCTGCTGGACAAAGGTTATGTTGTCTTGGGCATTCATACAGATTTGGCAAATGCTTTTGACGGCATAGGCCACAACATTCTTCTTACTGAACTGAAATACACTAGGTTCACGGGATAAACGATACATTTATTTTCATTATTTAAAAAACGGTAAATAGATCATGTATATTTGAAGATTCAAATTTACATCTAAGCACGCCTTCACAAGCATACCAAATGTACACATTTGCTTATCAAAACCCCTGCGATATTTACTTGGGATTTTTTTTTAAGGCACCCAAGTTGTGTTTAATTTTATGTTGATGAGGTTTGCCAGTGCATCCCAAAAACAAACTTATATCTGTTTATTTGTGTATGATGCTGACATTTCAATGTCAGAAAAAAAATTAATTAATTAAAGAATGAGGGCAGGGGTCCAAATTGTCGCTAGCTTTCCGGCCCAGGTATAGAGAAAAGGCCTTGAGCCAGTCTTAGCTGACAAGTACTGGGCGGTCGGGCTAGTACATTTTTTTACCCGAGAGTGTGGCCTGGTACTGTTTAGCTGCTTTAGGCTGACTTTTAAAAGTCATCTTTCTCAGCGTATTTATTGTAGGGTCCAGTTGTTTCATTTTTCTTCCTAGGAATGCGACCTGTATGAGGAAAATTATTCAATTCATATATTATTTTTCTGTCATAAAGAACACAGGTCTATATTCATATTTGAAAAGCATTTTAATCCATTATGTGAAATGACATCCATCAAAACACCTGTTTGATTGAAATGTCTTTCTAAGATTGACTTCATTAGCACCTGATGAGTAACAGACTGTGACAAGGACTGCAGTGAGTCTTTACTGATTCTCAAATAGCATTGTTCTCCTTCTTCTAAAGTTTTAAGTGGTAATATACCGTCACATTGTGTGCGCGTACACATCTTTTAGCAATTGCAATTACTTGGAGCTGAATTCAGGTTGCGCAATGTAATACAGACGTCAAGAACTCCATTTTAAAGAATTGGTTTTGCTGAAAAAAAAATTCTCAAAGTTAATCATAGTATGCACTTTGTTTATTTGGTTATAGTGATACATGTTATAATTTTGAAGACTGTATGTCCATGGTGTATTATGACCGTATACTGGTCTGTTTACCCTTGCAGTGCCACATTGTTGATCTAGACTATTGTATTCTAGGTTCCTACTGGCAAGCTGGTATTTCAATGAACGGTCTTTTTACAAAGAACACGGATATATCACTCTTATTATAATCCAGAACAGTTCCTTTTTTAGTCCGACTGAAGTTGCAGTTGGCACTGGAAGAGTTAAGATTTAAATGAAATGAAATGGTTAAAACTTACGTAAATGTATGACCTATTTTGTCTGGCAGTAGAATTGCTACAATCTGCCATGTAGTTTGGAACTTCCTGCTTTGTCAGGGATTGAGAACATGTAGCACGTTTACGTGTTGTGATAAACGACATAAATTATTGCAAGTCCATCAAAATATGTCTTCTAATATACTGTGTAAATATTATACTATACTCTTATGCATCCCAGAATATCTTCCTGTATACAGAAAATATATGGAAAAACAACCGAATCAAATCTCTGAAAATTATGAACTAATAACACCACATCTTTAAAAAAATCTTTTCAAATCAGTTCCCGCAACCTGCACAAATGATATACATAAGCAGGCAGAATTGTCAAGAGTCTAACAAACAAATCAACAGTAAAGTATCCTCTGTCTGTAAATGTTATTTTATTTGTATAACCAACTAATCAGCGCAACATGAGACAAAATGCAAATTTGGGTACTGGTATTCCCCATTTCAGCTCTACACATCCTCATGGAACAGACTTCCCAGTAATTTCACAAGAGTTGCCAATAAAATGCAATTTAAAAAGAAACTAAAGCATTTGATAATCTATAATTCTGAGCTGCGTTTTCTTTTGATGTGAAAGCTGGGGATTCTTTCAACTAGGCCATCAGGTGCATGGTGACAGTATCTGGTGTTGTAACCTTTAATTGTCAAAGGAAACAAAAGACGTAGCTTGCAAGTTTAATGTATTACTATCATATGATTATCTCTCTCTCTCTCTCTCTCTCTCTATCTCTCTCTCTCTCTCTCTCTCTCTCTCTCTCTCTCTCTCTCTCTCTCTCTGTGTGCTTTACAGCGTTTTTGTTGCACACCGTAAAAGTAACAGATTTGAAAATTGGTGGGCGCACTGCATTTTATGGCATCTTAAGTTGAATTATGATGAAGTTAAAAATTATGCAAATTAGCCACAATTAAAAATTTCATATCTTCCAAGCTATTGTAGATGGACAGTAAAGTATCTGTGCATTCATTTCAATCTTTCAGTCCCAAGCTAAGATTGAGTCATGCGCTATTCTCAGAGCAGTTTGAAAGCAATGATTCCGAAGCGTGCTGAGGAATGATAAATCCAAGAGAAATTTATGCCAAAACTGTGTGCTGGGACGCAATGCACCGTTATGAGGGGTCAAAAGAAGCCATATAAATACTCCCTTTTCTTGCCCCAGAAAAAAAAGACCAGATCAACTGGCCACCGAAAAAAGGCATAAATAAATAAAATTCAATTGACATGTGTATAAAAAATATGCCAGTTTTGGCTGACATTCAAACACAACTCAATATTTATCGACGGAGACGGGGAAAAATAGCGCTAGTTAAGGTAAAGACGTGGGAAAATAAGGAAAAAAAAACTAATCGACTTTGTTGTTATTGACATGCTCAGTAATTTTACTTGATCTTGTTGATGTAGGAAAACATTTACCCTACTATTTGCGAATAAAAAATTATCGTGATGTAACACATTTGGTGAAAATTTAAATTTTTGAAGAAAGGTCGAGTATCCCACTTGATCTTGCATTTAGGGCCTAAGATTAGCTAAAGTGGGACACGTCTTTTCTTTAAAAAAGCGTGTGTTTGTGTGTGTGTGTGTGTGTGTGTGTGTGTGTGTGTGTGTGTAAGAGAGAGAGAGAGAGAGAGAGAGAGAGAGAGAGAGAGAAAGCGAGAGAGAGAGAGAGCGAGAGAGAGAGAGAAGAAACAAGACAAACAAAAAATCAATCGTTCATAAACAATGTGGAGTAAACGTTATTCTTGATTTCCTTTATTGCACGTTTAATGGAACATATATAAAAGAAGGTACAGGAAGAACCCAAAATACGAACGCCATAGTTTATAGTTAGGCCTAATAGGTAAAATATTATTACAACTATCACACGTAAAGTACCAATAATTCAGAATGCAGTCTTCCTCTGTGCATGATTCATGATAGCATGTTGATATTTTCTGAATTCTAGCCAATTATAGTGCTACCTTTCCTTTTTCGGGAAATTACTTTTGATGTAAGAGTGGCCACAAGCACATTGTTCTGTTCAAGACGATTGTTTTGTTGATATATGTCATACCACATTGTCACTGGATCATGCTTTCCCCCTTTTTTGTTTAATTTCTCTCGTATAAACGAAAATGGAAATTAGTGGTGAGTACATTTACTTCATCTTTTTTAATCTATTTTTCTTCTTTAGACCAACTCACATTTTTTATAAGAACTACGGTAATCATAGTGTTTGCAACACCAGTATTATAGGCGCTCACATTGAAAATCAAAATTACAAAACAAAACACAAAAGTTTTTTATGTTGAGGCTTTTTTGTATTGAATTGAGATGGAAATATGTTTTTGACGTTCCATGAAGTATTGTTATCATTTAATATAATTAAATTTTGCCCTGAGACTTAACTGCGTTAATTTGATACTTTTCAATGTGATTTTTGTTATTTGGGCACTACCAAATTATTTTCCTGTTTCGCATTTTCCCCACAAAACATCGTATCGGGGGTGGGGGTTGGTGGGACGATTTTTATTATTTTTATTACCCAAAGTATGAAAAGGTGTTTAAACAAGAGGACTGTGTGAACAGCCCATGCTCAGCTGACCTAGAAATTCATCACACTTGTGTCTTTGTGAACTTGGGATAGGATTAAGGTCACCCATATACTGCGTAAGTCTGACTTTTTTGGAAGAACACTAACCTCAAGGTCCCATTTCAAGTAGTTCTCAAGTTATAGTGAAGAGTAACATTTATGTATCTTGTACTGTGACCCCAGAAATAAGGTCAAGGTCACTCATGTACTGTCTTGGCGTGACCTTCATAGAGAAACATTAACATGTGCAACGTCAAGGTCCTAACTCAGAACAGATCAGAAGTTATCAAATGAACGGTAAATTTTATGTCAGTTGTCCTGTGACCTTGGGAATGAGGTCAAGGTCCCAAAATAACTGGAGCATGACCATTTGCACAAAATAAGCGGGCATTTATATAGGTTTTGGGCCAGTAAATACGCCGCGGATGCAGCTGTGTCAGAACTTTCAGTCACGCAATGAATACAGGACCTCAGGTGACAGGCTATTAAAAATTAGGAAGCAGAGACACTCTTATCCTTTTCTTGTCATATAAAGGGAATAAATATGCCTGATTATCTGTGGATTTGGGAAGGGTGTCACTTCAACATTTAATCCTTGAACTCGAAATCTTGTTGGGCTATTATTTCACCAAGGTTTGCTTCGGAACTGTAACTATGGAGGAGGCATACACAAATGCGCGAGTAGCAAAAAAGTTAATCGGTTTTGACCCCATTTTCTATTGATAATGTAAGTGTCATTGAAGTAAACTTTCAGAAAAATAACAGGTATAGTGTCAACGAAACTTTTAAATGTCCGAGACAAGCTGACAAATATAGCCAATTTAACATGTAACTCTATTAGGTTTGATTTACTGGTCCAAGACCTAAAAGGTACAGCCCTAAAATGCTTGATACAAATCTGGCAAAAATTATTTAAGTTAGAACCATAGGAAGAAATTTCCATGTTATTAAAAGTTTTTTTAAAGATTTTGCCAAAAATAAATAAATAAATAAATAAAAAATCACTAAAGCGTGATCATTCGAACAAACTTGGCAGAGATTCACCCAAGGTACATTGCCCGCAAGTTTGTTGTAAATCTGACAGACAGTTTCTTCAAAGAAAGTCCAAAATGTTAATTACCATTAGAATGCCCATTGACTTACATAGTAATCCATAGGAAAGGTGCATTTGCTGATAGGTACCGAATTTTTAAAAAATCGTTAAAAATCAGGATATCCAGAGCAGTGTCACCTGGTGAACAACTTTGTTTGACCCTTTCACAAGGAACATATCCACATAGTTTCAGCTTAATCTAAGCAACGGTTCTGTAGAAGTCGAAAATAGCAAAAGCACACAAAAAATCATAAATAATTAGGAAAAATGGCAGCACCACCAGGTGGAGCAATTAAGAACTGGATGTCCCTAGCAGTATTCCTGTGTAATATCAAAGTAATTGGGTAAGCGGTGTCGGAGAAGAAGATTGTTTAAGATTTTCCCCAAAGAGAACCACCCCCCCCCCCCCAAAAAAAAGGGGGAAAAATCATTAAAAATCTAAACGTCATTGGAGCATAACTATTTGTGCAGAACTGGTAGAGAACCTCCCCAGGTTCATCGCCACGAAGTTTGATGTCAATCTGGCTGATGGTTTCGATGAAAAAGACGCAAAAGAGCTAAAAAAAAAAAGAAATCACGTGGACAAAATATTCTATTTTACTTGATTAGATAAAATCGAAACTTTCATATCAAAACTGTAGGGCAGGCGGTGATGAAAACCTGAAGTTTATTTTATAGGACCTTGTGTATTATAGTCATTATTTATTTATTCGTCTTTTTTTACCCAGGGACCCCTTCAGTGATCAAACACTGTTCTCCCAGGGGTCCCTGAAAAAAATTAAAAAGTATACATACACAGAAGAGACACAGACAATATATACACTATATACAATATTTAAAATATGCTACATCATATAAAAAACAGTGTTTCAATTCACTGATATTTCTTCTTTTCAATGTCCTTCATACAAAGTCTCTTGAAAGCTAAATTGAGGATGCTTGTCTGGTGGTGTCACTGAGACTATTCCACTCCAGGCAGGTATCAAAGTGAAACATTCGTTTGCCGAAATTTGACCTGACTTTGGGAAACGTTAATCCATTTGAAGTGGCATGACGGGAGGGGTAACGATGATTTTGACGACTGAAATAAATTTCATATTCCTCAGTCTAATTAAAAAGACTGAGGAATATGAAATTTATTGTCTCACTTTACAGAAAATGCACTGTCCCACTAATCCACATGGTGTTCAGGTAAAGCGGGACACATCAGATGACGTGACAGATAAAAATGGATCCGCAATATTGACAAGTGCACAGTGATCCAAAGGGTCTATGTTCCCCGTCACAATATACAGAAAAAAGCTATACAATGTATACAGCATGTCTGGATGCCCAAAAAATGATATGTTCTTGGGCCATGTGACTTTCAAAATAGGTCAAGGTCAAAAGTAATACATGGCGCACATGCCCTTGGAACGAATGCGTCTCTGGTATAAACTTCCTTTTTCTATCTCTAAGGGCTCTGGATATATGCTGCCAGACACACGAAAGTGGATGTGTTCTTGGGCCCTGTTTTCAAGGTCAAAAACAATACACTGCTCACATGCCCGTGGTATGATGCATCTCTGGTGTAAATTTCATTATTCTACCTCTTAGGGTTCTAGAGATATGCTCCCGGACGGACGGACGGACGGCAACGGCCCCTATCCCTACTAATTCTATGTCTCCCTATGCCACCGTCGGTGGCGGGGGACAAAAATGACAACCCTATATGAGATGAGAATTGTACCTGTTTTACTGTGCACAAGAACTAAATACATGTGTTGTTTTGCACTTTTCTCTGCAGCAGCAAACAAAGGGCCCGTCACGGGGTGGGGGTGGGGGTGTCAAACCCATTTGACTGCAAAAAAAAAAAAAAAAAAAAAAAAAAAAAAAACATTTGAAAGGGGAAAAACACCGACAAAGAAAACAATTAAACAAAATCAGCCTCAGTGAGATGTATCTGTCATTTTTACTGGACTTCTAAACGAGATTCTGTGAATCGTTTGCCCTTATAACAACACTTCCAGCAAAAGGCTCTCTGCCTGTCCATTAACTGCACTGGTTGTATATATTAGCAAGCTGATTTAAGAAAAAAGTTCTGCAAAATTTTTTGCGAAAAATACAGTTAAATTCATGTGTCAATACTAAAATGGAGTCTTGTCGTATATATATATATATATATATATATATATATATATATATATATATATATATATATATATATATACATATATATGTGTGTGTGTGTGTGTGTGTGTGTGTGTGTGTGTGTGTGTACAAGCTCTTTTCTACACTTTGTTGTGCGTGATCCTGACCAAGGGGCATGCCTTATAGTACTGAACTACCTGCACTACTAATGCAGTGCTTATTGATTCGTACCAATGAATTAATGATATAAAAGCTGAGTGACTTGCTCAGGAAATGGACAGATTGTACTTTATATTTGTTTCTTTGGATCTTTAAATGATCAAATCTGAAATAAAACGGAAAAAATAATACAATTTTGTCTAAAAGCTTGTTCTTATGGACCATGTAGAACTCAAATACTTAGATACTGATGTTAAGTGCACATTCGTGAGGAAATATATCATGGGCAAATTAGATAATTAGCGTCATGTCGGATTAACCCTTTTTGTGCCAACTGCGACTTAAGTCGAACAACTGAAGCCGATCTCCTCTGATTTATCACAAGCATACTAGATGTTTTTCTTCTTTGTAGAAAGACATTTCATTCAAATACCAGCGAGCTTCGGGCGCATTAAAATATTCTGATGAAAGTGTTTATGTTTATAACTTTTTGGTCTAAAAATCATTCATTAAAAGAAAGTATACTTGATATCATGTGTCCATTTGAACCCCTCTGCGAAATGGTAAGTTTCCCTCTTTGAAATCTTTTCTTCAGAAATGTACTTTTCGTTTAACCTCAAAATATTATTTTACCCTATCTCAACATAATGAAATGAGAAGGTTGATATATTAAGCAAGGGCTGGTGTTTTACCTTGTTTTGCAGTTTTATCCTACAATGAGATACAGATAAAATTTGGACTTGCATACTTTGGTGATGGGCTTTTGATAACAGAAGTTTCATCGCAATGTAACCAATAACAAAATCGAAATTAGAACGATAGGACCATGGTAGACAGATCAGATTTAAGATTTTACAAGTTTGAAACA
This sequence comes from Hermodice carunculata, assembly GCA_964020975.1. Lineage (NCBI taxonomy): Eukaryota > Metazoa > Annelida > Polychaeta > Eunicida > Amphinomidae > Hermodice > Hermodice carunculata. The sequence goes on along the minus strand of CAXHWN010000244.1, from coordinate 816,881 downwards.
GATGGGACAAAACATAAAACTTTCTGGCGAAAATAAAATTATGTTTTTCAAGTGACATTTATAAACACAAGATGAGCATCCATTTTACATCAAAATCGACCACACTTAACAAGAAATATACTCCCTGATATGTGTAGTCATCTGTAGATCCACAAAATTCTAAAAATAATTACTTTCATAAGATTTTCTGAACAGTAAATATTTTTGTGAACCATCAAACCCAAAGACCTTTTGGTGACTGAGCTTTTCATCGGCCACGTAAGGCCCATGCCTATTGCATGAATATCTTGAAGTAAATGGTAGATTCATCTGACAATTGTCTAATTTGAGCTGGATATGGTATTGCTTTATGGATAAAGATTTGACCCAAACACTCCCCAGAACACACTATTTTGGTTGCTATTTTCCCAAAGCTCCTGCCTTGGGACGGTTCCCTCCTCCCGTAGTCTCCGTCCGCTCGGATGCAGACGAAAACAAAACGCCAGCTAACTCGCGCTGGCTCAGACTGTCTTTGGAGAAATTAGCATTTTTTTCATAATTTCACTCATTCTATCATTCGAATTTTCTTTCTTGTATTCTCTGACCTTTCTCGGCTTAATTTCCTTTTGTTGTGTTGTTTTCTATAAAGGGCATTTCTTTTTTCCTTGCAGGACTTTTGCTCAGGCATCATTTCTTTGCAGCCTTTGTACTTCGATGTACGAGACAAGTTTTGACAGAGACAATATAACAAAGAAGTACTAATAACTTAGCTTATTCTGTTTGTTCATTCCACTCCCATCCCCTCATCACTCTTCTGTTATCTACCTCCGCTTGTCTCCTCTTCGGTTCATCTCTTGCTCTGTGTTGAAACTTACTGCATTTTAAATGTATAATTTCTTGTAAATGAAAAAATCCCACGAGTTTATAACTTTATAGACCTAACTTACGTTTATTTTAAAATCAAGAGAAAATTTCAGCACGTGATCCATGTCATATCTACAAATATGTAATTATTTCATTGGGGCATCAGATGGAGACACCGCTTATATAGATGGATCTACTCCGTTTGCGATCTATTGCCTCGATGCCATATGAAGATATGAGCCAGGTTTCAGCTGTTGCCGAATCGAACCAATGGTCCAATCTATCCTGTGCATACCATCAAAGGTCAATGGCCCAATTTTCCTTCATTTCATCTGTGTATTTTCCTCCAATAAATGATCTATATTTTTCATTCAGGCATTAAATGAAACTGGCTATCCTAAAAGTTATCTCTGTGAAGAATGCCATATGTACATGTGCATCGGTTGCAGAAAATGAAAGAATACTTTCGCGTGAAGCAACGCTTCTGAGGCAGCTGCTCAGGAGCGTCATCTAGTGTGGAATATGTGAACTTGCAAAAATAATGCTTGCACTTGGATCTGTCCAACACTGGAGACACAAGTTTGCATTACAAATAGTATAAATTTGAAAAAAGAAAAAGAAAAAGGGAATCAAACATTGATAACAACAAATATACCAAAAAGATAGAAAAATACATAAAGTCATAAGGTCATGTGTACACATGTATAATATTGTTTATAATTATGGCTTTTACTGCAGTTCACCCTACATCTACACCCTTGACACTTTGATGACCTAGATTTTTAATATGTAGTAATGTAAATATTAAATAAAAGATCCATCATGTCACTTATCAAGTTAGGTTACACAAATCTGTCGAACAGCGTAGATAACGCTTTAACAATGCGTCGATGTGGGACGATCACTGTGCTGATGTGATATATGGTTTAGTGGGTAGCATGTGGCCATTTCATTCAGAATTAAATTCATTGCATTGACGCATAATACAACGAAGTTAAAAATGTGAACATCAAAATTCAACAAAGAACCAATATTGATCCCTTGATATATATATGTGTGTGTGTGTGTATATATATATATGTATGTATCTGTATATATATATTATATATATATATATATATATATATATATATATATATATGTGTGTGTGTGTATGTATCTGTATATATATATATATATATATTTTATATATATATATATATATATATATATACATATATATATACATCACAAATTAAATTTGGACACTTCAATACATTTCGTGGTGGATGTCAATATCCTTGTTCACAATTGATGCTATTTTGTGAGCCCCATAAATACATGGACTACATATGTCCTGTCTGATCCTGTTGAACATCTTAAGACTTTTATTTTAGGATTATGACAATGGGATGATACAGCTGATACAGCTGATACACCCGGCGCGTGCTGTATCTCTCAACAGATGCCACTCTTTTTAGTGCGGGACTGAGTACTGCGTTTTCTTCTCAGACCTGATATCTGTGGCTTCTTACAGTTGGGAACGGGGACATTATCATTAAACAAGTTATAGCCTATTTGACCAACTTTGTGATTCCCTGAACAAATTATGTTAAACATTTTTCCGTTCATAATTTTAATCATAATCATCAAAAGCAATGATTTTGAGTGTCGTAAACAGCTCACACCGGTGTGTGTGTGTGTGTGTGTGTGTGTGTGTGTGTGTGTGTGTGTGTGTGTGTGTGTGTGTGTTTGTTTTAAGTTTCTAGCACATAGCTTTTGAATATTGAAAGTCAAAAACTTGGTTTGTGAGTCCGCAAAAATGTGCATTCTGTTTGTATCATGCAATCTTTCCAATACATTATACCGAGCCACTTGACCCCACACAAAGTGTTGTGCTCATGATTATAAGCCTGCGCTGGTTTTATGGGCCTACTATTTGATGAATGACGTTGATCTACTTTTTCACTCCAAGAATAACATGTTTTTGTTGATAACTCGGATAATTATACAAATTTAATTATATTTATTTCCTGTAGACTTAAAGCTTTTGCCTTTGCCTGGGGCCATTTTTTGAATAAATATAGACAATTACTGCTCTTGACCTATTTTCCTCTCAAGCACACATGCACATAGGAGATGGTATAGCCTGCCAGGACTTCATTTTGATCGCTTTTTCCTTCGAGATACCCAATTGATATTTGATTTCTTTGGCTACCCTCATGTGCCTCAATATGAAGTTATTAAAATATCTGTGCCTTTTTTACTCATCTAACTTGACACCATGGAGCACTGGTGCCATTTCCCCATTTTGTTTTACTCTTTTTAAAATTTGGTTAATGTTATATAACAGTGCGTGCCAAAATGGTTACTATGATGATACTGGATCAGTATATTAATATATAGTTTTCTCAAAAAACGTTATAGCAGATCAACTTCAAACTGGTGGGGATACATATTGATTGGGTCTCTATAAAAGATATTTAATATCAATTACTATTACTGTTTTTTATTAGTCTTTGTTGTTGTTTTGTTGTTGTTGTTGTTTGTCATTTTATTTTTCATGCGTGGGAAATACTTATTTTTTCTCCAAATCACTGACCATTTGCTTTGAAATTGCGAAAGGACACTTTTGTGTATCCTTGAACTAAAATCCACTCGCGACTGCTGTTGGGCCAAAAGGCGCAAAAAGTAAACTGGACATGTGATTTATTCAGACACTTATGTTGTCAGTGGCAAGATTGTAAGATTTTGATAACCTCAAAACTGCATGTCTTTCACAAAAGATAAAAAGTCCAGCACCCATTGAGGGGGGGGGGGGGTAAAGTTAGCCCTTTCCTGCATGGTTAGCGTAATACAGTCAATGGTTTTCTCGGGTGGGTTTTTGTGCCGTATGTCAAGGAAAGTTGTTGACCTGTTTATTTTATCTTCATTTGGTTATCACGATTTCCCTATAAAATATTTTTCAATCAAATCAATTGAAGTAGAAACGTTGAAATCAGACGATATTTTGCTTTTGGACGATGTTGGCGAGAACGGGTTAAAAGTAGAAATAATCGAGTGGAATACAAAGAAAGCAATAGAGCCTGATGAAGTGTTAGCCAAAATAATATACATACAGCAACCCAGATAACACAGCCGGTAATGCACGATCTTTACTGGGTTATTGGGTAATTCAATGTATCCAGGCCATCTTAAACTTTCAAAAGTAATCACATAAAGTGAAAAACCAGAGAAAACAGGAACCTAACTATGGACCACTATATATATATACTGTACTGCTTCAGTAAATTGTTGGAGACAGAAACGCCAGTATTAAATTAAAGACTATACTCATTTATTGCTGAGTCCATCTCACTCTGCAGATATCACTTTGGCTTGAAACACAAATTATCAACCTCCTCAGTACTAATAAAAAGTACTAACAACGTATTAAAGAGAAACCCACATCGACAAAGGTTATAATGTCTTGGGTATTTAAGAGAAAACCTGCTGGACAAAGGTCTTGGGTATTAATCAAATTTTGGCAAATGCTTTTGACTGTATGAGCCAGAGTTAAATGAGAAGTACTAGAGCGACTCATGTTTAGCTGCTTTAGGCTGACTTTTAAAAGTAATCTTTCTCTGCGTATTTCTGGCAGCGTACAGTTGTTTACATTTTATAAAGAGAAATGCGATCCGTTTGAGGGAAACTATTTAACTAAGTCTGTGTGTGAACACAGACTTGTTATTTTTCCTCAAATACTTAATTCTTTATCTATGTATTTATCTATCTATCTATCTATCTATCTATCTATCTATCTATCTATCTATCTATCTATCTATCTATCTATCTATCTATCTATCTATCTATCTATCTATCTATCTATTTTTGCCAGTTTTGTGGTCAGTTTTTCTTGGACACCATTGGCCCGAAAAGTGCCAAACATGACATGGTCATAGACCTAGTAGTGAAATTGTGTATATTGTTTGGAACAGTCACGATTTTTAAAAATTATGCAAATTAGAGGCATATTTGTGTAAATATTAAATCTCACATATCTTCAAAATCAATAACTTATCATACATTTATTTGCTGGGTGGGGTGTGTGGGGTGTGTGACAAGTCTGCTTACTGAACTTTGCAAGGGTTTCCCTTGTTTTTCTTCTGACAGCGTGCTGCACAAAAGGTTGTGCAGAAGCAATACTGACCAGTCAGAGATTTTTGCAGTGCTCACAGGGGTTGTGGGCTTTTTTTATCTGCCAGTCTATTTCAATTAAAATTCCTAAACAAAATATTCATACAAACATAAAATTGATTGGTTTCTCTCAAAGTTTATTTTGCAAGTGAAACTCAAGCAGCAGTTCTATCATGAGAATTGTCTTCCAGGAAATAAACAGGCAAGGGGGTGTCCCTCTGTTGCTATACTCAGCTTGCTCCATGGAATACAGCATGTGAGTGTGGCCAGCATTGTGGGTAGTGGCACTCCCTGGGTTCGTTTAATCTTAAGGAGTCTTTGATTGCATGATAATGACAATTTGACAAAACATTTTGAGTTGATTTATAACCTATTTACTCTGTACATTCACCCTATGTTGTCTAAGATGTGGTTTGGGACTGTAATAACGAGAGATCTGGTAGCATGGTGCCTAACTGAAACAACAGACAGTGCAAGGACAAGAGTGAGTCTTCACTGAAATGTTTACAGTTCAGTGCCAAAAATGTTTTGAAGCCTTTAATGCTGGGTAGCACTCAAACGCTGTGGTGCAGAGGGCCACAGTCTCCCATTTTTCTCCCTTAGTGAGGTGTGATCTCCCTGCTATGTGTTACCATCAGTAGCTTGGTTGGCTTCTGTAAAAAAATTGGCTAAACCCTGCGCTTTATAAAGGCCGTTATATGAGAGAATAGTGATGGGTACCTGGCCAAAAAAACCCGGATTCAATATACCCCAAAGACGTGACGGTAAAAGTGGAAGTACATAATTCAACATTTTCATGATTTGCATTTGATACTGTTTTAAGTATATTATGACATTGTGTGCGTATCTTTTAGCAATGCAATTACGTCGAGCTGAATTCAGGTTGTGCAATGTTATACAGACTTCAAGAACTCCATTTTAAAGTATTTGTTTTGCTGAAAAAAAATCAAAGTTAATCATAGTATATACTTTGTTTATTCGGTTGTTGTGATACATATTATATTTTTGAAGGCTGTATGTCCATGGTGTATTATGACAGTGCACTGGTCAGTTAACCAATTCACTGCCACGTTGTTCATCTGGACGATTATGTTCTAGGTACCGACAGGCAAGCTGGTATTTAAATGAACGGTCTTTTTTTTCAAAGAACACGAAAATATCACTCTTATTACAATTCAGAGCAGTTCGTTTTTAGTTCGACTTAAGTTGCAGCCTGCACTGAAAGAGTTAAGATATAGATGAAATATAATAGTGAAACGTAAGTAAAAGTATAATCTATTTTGTCTGGTAATGGAGTTGCTACAATCTGCCATATACTTGGGAATGTCTCACTTTGTCAGGGCAAGAACATGTCGCACATGTACGTGTTCTGACAAACGACATAGATTATTGCAAGTGCATCAAAAGATATGGCTACGTGTCCGTTCATATGCCGGGGGGGGGGGGGGGGGAGGGTCTAGAGTTCAATCCCGGCTCAATCCAAGAGACTTGTCTCTGGCTCTCAATTATACCAGTGGTCTATAACTGGTTTATCAAAGGCCATGGTATGTGTTGACGTGTCTGTGGGAAATGCATATAAAAGACCCCTTGCTGTTTATCGAGAAGAGAAGCTGCTTTAGCGGCGACAGCAGGTTTCTGTCTGCAGAGAGGACCCCACTGGAAAGAAGTCAAATCGACTTTCGTGGGTTATCCCTGCACCCTAAGTGCTAAATGAAATACATACATACATACATACATACATACATACATACATACATACATATATACATACATCCATCCATCCATACATCCATACATCCATCCATCCATCCATACATACATACATACATACATACATACATACATACATATCCTCTTATGTACTGTATAAAAATTATACTATACTCTTATTTATACCAGAATATGATACGGTATTTGGAAATTTTATGGAAAAACATGCAAATCAAATCTCAGAAAATTACAAACTAAACACACCACATCTTAGGAAAAAAAATAATTTTAAAATCAGTTGTCCACAACCTCCACAAATGATATACACAAGCAGGCAGAATTGTCAAAAGTCAAATACATCACCTAACAATTTGTACACAAACAAATCAAAAGCAAAGTTATCCTCTTTCTATAATAATTATTTTATTTATATTAACGAACTAATCAGTATAACACGAGACAAAATGTAAATTCGTATCATGGTATTCCCCATTTGTACTCCACACATCGTCATCGAATAGACGTCCCAGGTAATTTGACAAGAATGGCCAATAAAATGCAATTTAAGAAAAAAAAACTAAAGCATTTGATAATGTATACTTCTAATCTTCGCTTTCTTTTTATGTCAAAGCTACATGTACAGACTTATATACTTATTAGACGGATTCTTTCAACTTGGCCATCCGCTACATGGTGAAGGTATCTGGTGTTTGAACTTTTAATTGTAAAAGGAAACAAAGTACACAGCTTTCAAGCTTAACTTACTACTGTCATATGATTAGGTCTCTCTCTCTCTCTCTCTCTCTCTCTCTCTCTCTCTCTCTCTCTCTCTCTCTCTCTCTCTCTCTCTCTCTCTCTCTCTCTCTCTCTCTCTCTCTCTCTCTCTCTCTCTCTCTCTCTCTCTCTCTCTCTCTCTCTCTCTCTCGTTTCGATAAAGATCACGAAAGTTCGAAATTTTTAGAAAAAAACACAAGAGGCCCTAATATAGGCTGGTGAGCCTGTCGGCCAATTGTGTTTCCAAATGAAATATGTTTAAACCAAAATTTGAGGTTATAAACCCGATATTTCGAGATAAACTGAAAATTTTGACATGTTAAAGTTGATATTTCTATAAAAAGCAAGAAATTTGGATATGTAAAACCCAAAATTTCGAGAAAATAACTCGAAATTTCGACTTACGTATTTCTATTTTTTCTAGTCCTATTAGGCTTCGGTTGTTTCCAGTCTGTCTCTTCCTTGCGTTTTTAAAAGTTATGGCCTACATCATGTATACTGTTAATTTTGATTATGTGTAAATATCAATATTTATGAAGTTTCGTGGCATAGCAAACTATCTAAAATTTTTTTAAAGTTTTCCACACCGTTTTAGTGGTCATAGTGAAGAGGAAAAACCGTTGAATCTAGAGATATCAAGGAGGGGGGGGGGGGAGGGGCTGGTTGGGGTGGCAGGGGAAGCAGGCCTATAATGAAATTAAATAACTGAATATATTTGTATATTGAAATCACAGGGAGTAATAAATTAAATAACTGAAATATCTCGTAATCAAGTCACAGAGAGAACTAGGACCTGTAGAATTCGATCCACGCGACTGACTTAGTATGTCAGTCTGTCTTTGTTTGTCCCAAGGGTGCCCACTGTAGAGAGGTTTCACTTTTTCTTTCTTTATGCGTTATTGATCAAAGTAATCACACGTCAAAGGTGATAATTTTGCGACATCTGCATGTACCTGCGATAAATAATAGTCGATAGATATGATTGAAAATTCAACATGGAGTGACGAATTGACTGTGATCTGTTAAAGGGGTCTCGAGATTAACTGCGGCCTCGCCACTCGTCTGACAGACGAGTCCAAGTGAACAGGTTTTGAAACGGAAATGCTGATTGTTTTAGGTGATTCCTCGTTTCATCCAAGAGGCTGACCGGAAAGGGGTCTTGGTTTGATAATAAGGGCTGTAACAGAAAGTGTTCTCCTGTGTTTCTGTACCCGCATAGGATATAGGCAGTAGTATGTCCAGGATATGGAGGGAGTCTAGCACTAATTTTCCTGGAATATAAAGCCAAAAGACAAATTAAGAACTTAAAATATATTTGGGATCTGGTTTTTAAAAAGGTTTTCCACAGTGGGCACCATGTGACTGACGATTTCCTGACATGTTGCCATCCTTGAAAATGTGCAATTTTGCAGGCTGACCGCTGAATGCGAATAAATTTGCGTCCTAAATCCCACCAGCATTCGCTTTTTTATGAGGTTTTAGTTTCTCTTCTTTAGTTTTATCAAAATCACAATTAAAAAAAAAAAAAAAAAACTTCATAGGTGATCGTCTCAACAATACCTTTCATTCCGTTGAAACGCACTTCCATGCAATCTATTACATTTTATATTGTTTTTATACTCACCTGATTAATTAAAATTTTCTACGACATTTTTACAAGTTGCAAATGATAGAACATATTGACGCAATTGTTAAAATTGCCGCCGCATTACAATTTTCTGTCTTTTTTCTAGTACAAGTTATTACAAATTGCTGCATAACGGCCAATCACGATTAGGTTAACAAAGATCCGATTGCTTATTTGGATAATGCTGTTTTCCCATTGGATGATATTTTTATGATAATAATAAGTAAAACTATGATAATTTTATATTCATAAAGACTATATTGCTAGACATCGATATCATCACTAAACTTTATAAATTTAATAGACTTGCATATTTAAATTTTTGCACATTTAAAATATTGTCCAATGCACTTGGCTTGTAGTGCACTTTGGCGATGCTGGGGACTCATCATAAGAACTTATAGCTATATAAAAATCAGCATAGTACATCCCTGCTCATTTTTATGTGATTTATATCCAACATTGATGGATCTATTAAAACAGGCAGAGAGAAAGTACAACAGAGATTTTTAGATATTGAAGCCCGATATGTGGGTCCATAGTGGGTTGATTACCACCAAGAACGTCGTTCAGAAGGCGATGCATATTATTATTATTGGTAGTGACCATTTGGTGGCTCCCATTTACGGTTTCCATTAACCAACTTGGTAGCACACCGTGTGAAATTTTACCATTTCTTTTATTTCGCACGAATTCCATATTTTTGATTATGAGTCTTATTTAAATATGGTGTCTAAATTTAGCAAGTTTATATTTTATATAATCTCATTCTTCCATGAGAGAATGGTCTTGGTTTCGACCAGGGTATACCCAAGTGCACGCAACGAGAATTTCATTATCATCATTAAATTGTGAAATAAACCAGGTGGCTACTGTACATGTCGAGGCTGAGGTTGTTCATGCTTGCTCGTGTATCATGCATAGTTTTAATGTTTAGCACAATAATTACTCCTTTTTTCACCCATTGCCCTGCCACTCCTATCTTGCATGCATTACAGTTATAATGTTCGTGTTGTCCCTATGGCAATGATAAGTCTTATTTTTTTCACACATCAGCCTTGCTACACACACACACGCACGCACGCACGCACGCACACACACACACACACAAGAAAATAAACAAGTTTGACAGTTCATCATTTTACACATGTTTTATTAGAATAGTTTGTTACAAGAACACATTTTCACACTGCTCACAGCAGCCACCTTAGATTTAGAAGTAGAAGCAGCAAATGTTGTTCATGCAACCCAGACCTTCCGTGGCAAAAAGCATAGGGACAAATCCCCTGCATTAAAAACCACCAAAAGATCATTACCATTGCATATAGCTGGTGAACAACATTAGTTTATATTCCGAAATGTCTATTAGCTTCAACGTCTCCGCGACACATTTTGATTCTCATCCATATGATGAAGGATGGTGGTATAATTTTTAATGACAATCTTGATAAATTATTCAGGATAATATTTACCCCGAGTGAACATGTTTCCTCAACCACCCTGGTCGTTAAGTGCTAAGACGACACCGTTCATTGGTGTACATCTGAGACAGATACATCCAACTGTCTCTTGTTGGTGAATGTGACGATGTTTTTAGTAAACTCATCCTGGCAGAACTTTACACTGCGTGCGACAGCAAGACTTTTAGACGACTGAAAATTACGCATGTCATTTCATCTCAAGCATCAATCATAACGCATATGAGTTGCAGGTCAATGCAAATACCACCTTAGTCTTACACGTTTACTTCTTCGAGTGGCCTCAAAGCTAAGGTCCACATGGCGATGAGTTTTTTTTTTTTAATAAATACGTCCAGGCAGAACTTGCCACTGCGTTCGGCAGCAAGACAAGTAGGTGATTCAAAAATACCCGTGTCAGTTCACCTTAAACATCAACTATAAATTATAAGTATAATGCATATGAGTTGCAGGTGGATGCAAATACCACCTTGGCCTTCGACTTTTACTTCATCCTTAAGTGGCCTCAAATAAAACGATGGTCCACAAGTACGTGGCTCTTGTTGGAATGGTATTGAAGGGCTATTTTTTCTTGTCTTTAGGAAATCTTACGTGATCACCACAAACACGACTTTCGTGGCAGATTTGAAAGCTAAATGCACCAAAAACACGTATTTCAACTTTTTACAAAAAATATATATATATAAAAAAAATAAACTGTCAACATCTCTCCCTTTCTCTAGCCATCTAAATAGTTGCTCATCTACTTCTGAGTCTTGTCTAAATAAACTCAAGTCTGCAGCTATGTGGTAGGCCTATAGTACGGTCTAAATCTACTTGCCTTTCAATCTATAAGTTATAACTGCCTACTTCCGTGCCTGTGAATCCGTAGTTATCTACCTGGCTATCCATTTACAGCTACCTGCTGTTTGTCCACCTAAAGCTACCTACCTGCCTGCCCACCTAAAGCTACCTACCTGCCTGTCCAACTAAAGCTACCTACCTGCCTGTCCAACTAAAGCTACCTACCTGCCTGTCCACTTGAAGCTACCTACCTGCCTGTCCACCTAAAGCTACCTACCTGCCTGTCCACCTAAAACTGCCTACCTACCCGTCCACTTGAAGCTACCTACTTGCCTGTCCATCTATAGTTACTTATCTTTCTGTCTCCATATCAAATTAAAAATCTAATAATTAGATAAGTAGATCCAGGAGAGAGATGAGTGTAATAAAATCAATACAATACAATGCATGGAATTTGTGGTGAAGAAGCTAATCAGTGTTACACTTTTAACCTTGTCATAGCTCAATGTGCTCAGGATGAGCATAAAGCCTTCAACATTTGCAGTTATAACTGAAACCTACCACTCCAACATTGAGACAAGTACACTGTTTAACCATGTAACGCCCGTCTACAGCCGGCGAGCAATATTTTAGAAAACAAACAATTCTTTCTTCATAGAACTTTTTGCCTGATTTTTAAAAATTTTCTGACAGAATAAGACCACATAAATATAATTCCTCACAAAGGTAAATCTTTGACATCCCTTGTGCACTCTACGACCATATCAAAATGTGGAAAACTGTTTGCAGGGTGTACATCCCCGTAAGGGCACTTCTCAGATTGTCATTTTTAAAATGCATATCGCCACCTGTCGTCTGCTTGGAAATGACGAATATGTCGGAACAGCAGAATCCATTACGTCAAAGAGTGTCATCACAGCAGTCGATCGTCACCTATAAAAGATACAAAACCAAAGGCGAAAAATATATCCGGAAATAACAGGGTAAAAAGAAAGCTCTGATCCTGTAAATAATGAATTAGAAATGTATGGTGAAAATACCGTATGACGACCGTAGGTCTAAGCCTGCATACAAACTATAGCTTTCCTTTGATTTCAAACTTTTGAAGCAAATAGATTTATAGAAAACTGCGCATTTTTTTTATTACAGTGTTTCGAAATGCAACGGAAAATCAATATAACAGGATAAATACATTTTCCGCATATCTTCATTTGCTTTTACTTGATATGTAGATGTAGAAATTGTTTATTGGAGGAGTTACGCCGCAATTATGTCAGAACAAGGAATGCTTTCTTCAATCTTATATAATCAAACAAACTCAAACTTACATAGTTGCATTTTTCACATTTTCTGTTCAACTATGGTTTAATTTCGTTATGCCTTGGAATCTGCACCTGCAATGCCAAATTAATATACTTCAAAGTAATTGAGTCAAACAGTAACCCAATCAGATATTAGACCATCAGAAAACACATGCTGATAATCTAAAACTTATCAATCTAGCAAGAGACCTGGTCTGGCACTTGGGGAGCAGAGATTTTGAACCAACTTTCACGTGTTCTATACCACAGCTTCCATACAAATTACAAATCACCGAGTAGAGCATTTTCTGAAAGAAACCTTACTTTGTCTACCCCTTCACAAAAAAAAAAACAAAAAAAAACCAGGATAATGCGCACAGACAATGATAAGTCTCAAATCCTCAACGCTGGACATATAGACTTGAAAGTTTACACCGTTAAAGCATAAATAAATGAATTGTACCTTAAAAAGCCACTTAATAGTTTTTAATTATTCTCACCAGTGGAAAGTATCTATGCCAATTTTAAGCTAGTTCTGCTAATCCATTTACGATATGCTTAACAAGAAACGGACACAAAGACAGATAAGCCAAAACATAATGTATCCTAATAGAAAACTATCATCTGGCGATGAAGGCGTTATGCTGCATTTATGTCATAAGAAAGCGTGCTTTCTTCAATGTGGCATCGTTAAATCAAAATTAAACTTACCAGGTTGCATTTTTTTTCACATTCGTTTCTGTTCAGCCATGGCTTATTTTCGTTATCCCAAATAGATTAAATATTAGACCTCCAGAAAGTACATGATGTTGATAATCTGTAACGTATCAATGCAGCAAGACACATGGTCTGGCACTTGGAGCATCAAAAAGAGATTTGGAACCAGTTTTACGTGTTCTATGCCACAGCTTCCATACAAATTATGAATCGTCCAGTAGAGTATTTTCTGAAAGAAACAATAATACGTGTGTACCCCTTCACAAAACCATGATAATGGGCACACAAAGTAGTACAGACAATGATGTAATGATAAGTTTCAAATCCTCAACGCTGGAAATAGACTTGGAAGTTAACACCGTCAATGCACAACTAAATGACTTGCCACTTAAAAAGTCTAACAATAAGGTTTAATAATTCTGATGAGTAAAAGGTATAGGAAAACATACTAAATGGCAATACTCACTAAACTGTGGCAATATCTACAAACTTGATAGGATGACATTCTTAATGAATGTGTATACAGTAATCAAAATTGAAATATGATTGCCTATATTCCGGTGAATAAATTCAGTCAATTCATAGTTCTGCTTAGCCCGCTACGCTTTTTAAAAGAAATTCTTTCTTTGTATGACAGAAGTTATTCTGAATGTCATATATTAACAAAAACAAACAACATAAAAAGAGCTGGTGTAGATCTTGAATACCATACCTGGCAATAATGCTAATAGGCCACTCAGAAAGGAAAAATCCATTGGAAATGAAGAATCCATTTGGTCAGAGTAACATCACATCTGTCGAACTTTATCCGGAAAACATAAATGCAAGAACAGTGAAGAATCCTTTGGAAACTGAGAATCCACTTGGTCAGAGTAACATCACATCTGTCGAACTTTATCCGGAAAATATAAACGCAAGAACAATGAAGAATCCATTTGGTCAAAGTAACATCACATCTGTCGAACTTTATCCAGAAAATATAAACGCAAGAACAATGAAGAATCCATAGGAAACGAAGAATCCACTTGGTCAGAGTAACATCACATCTGTCGGACTTAATATCAACTATAAATATAAACGCAAGAACAACATGATGAGATAACTGGAGACAAAGAAAGCTCTGTTCAATCTAACTATTAGAAAGCTGTGGTGAAAAGATGGTTAGGATGCCCCAATGTTGGCCTAATGTTACATTACATTAGTCCAAGATTGGGCCAATCTTCATGGTTTGCTGGGAATATTTTTTTTAATTGAAGCAAATTGATTTTTGAAAACTACTCGAAAATCAAACTGTTTTGTTCCAAAATGCAAAGCAAATGCGGTTCATAACAACGCATTTTCCGATACCGCTCATTGGCTTTTCTTTGATTTACAGATGATTCAAAAAATCCATCGGACACGAAGAATCCACTTGGTCAGAGTAACATCACGCTTATCAAACTTCATCCAGAAAATATAAACCCAAGAACAATGAGGAATCCATTGGAAATGAAGAATCCACTTCGTCAGAGTAACATCACATGTGTCGAACTTTATCCAAAAAATATAAACGCAAGAGGACTGAAGAATTCCTTGGAAACGAAGAATCCACTTGGTCAGAGTAACATCACATCTGTCGAACTTTATCCAGAAATATAAACGCAAGAACAATGAAGAATCCATTGAAACGAAGAATCCACTTGGTCAGAGTAACATCACATCTGTCGAACTTTATCCAGAAATGTAAACGCAAGAACAATGAAGAATCCATTGAAACGAAGAATCCACTTGGTCAGAGTAACATCACATCTGTCGAACTTTATCCAGATATATAAACGCAAGAACAATGAAGAATCCATTTGTAACGAAGAATCCACTTGGTCAGAGTAACATCACATCTGTCGGATTTAATATCAACTATAAATATAAACGTAAGAACAACATGATGAGATAACTTCAGACAAAGAAAGCTCTGTTCAATCTAACTATTAGAAAAGTGTGGTGAAAAGATGGTTCGTGTGGGTCCAGGTATACATACAGACCGTTACCCCAGCAAACAATGAAGGTTGCCCCAATGTTGGTCTTATGTTACATTACATTTGGCCCAAGATTGGGCCAATCTTCATGGTTTGCTGGGAATATTTTTTTTTATAACTGAAGCAAATTGATTTTTGAAAACTATTCGAAAATCAAACCTTTCTGTTCCAAAATGCAAAGAAAATGCTGTTCATATTAATGCATTTTCAGATACCGCTCATTGGCTTTTCTTTGATTTACAGATGATTCAAAAGATCCATTGGAAACGAAGAATCCACTTGGTCAGAGTAACATCACATCTGTCGAACTTTATCCTGAAAATATAAACCCAAGAACAATGAAGAATCCATTGGAAACGAAGAATCCATTTGGTCAGCGTAACATCACCACTGTTGTCCTTCGCCAAAAAAATACAAAAGAACCAACATTTTTGAAATACCAGGGAACATAAAATTTGAGCAAAAAAGTTAGAAAGTGTTGGAAAATTCTATGGCCACTGTGGGTCTTTCCAAGTCTACATACATATAGAAACTGACTAAGTTTTTGCAGCCAATAGATTATTAAAAACTAATCTGTCTTTATACAAAGGCGTTCCAAGATGCGAAGAAAAATCTGATCAACATTTTGGATCGATGGATTTCCCGAATGTCTTTATTGGTTTTTCTTTGATGTATAGATGACTGAAATAAATATCTGCCGATTAAAAGGTTACTAACCTCACAACCAGGCGTGATACTTTCCATGTGTTATAATTAAAACAAAAATATACGCGGTTGTATTTTTTCACATTTATTACTTTTAGCTTGATGTAACTTTCGCTGTCCCATGGAATCTGCGTCTGCAATAGGAGATTGCAAACATTGCAAAAACCAAGTTCATGATTTTCCATTTTCTGCAGTGTAGAAAATTTCCATTTGAACTCTCAAATTGCTGATACTCCTGTCCCGTGTGGCACCAACCCACCCACCCACCCACCCACCCCGCAAAAAAAAAAAAAAGAAGATTTTTGGGGGATTTACATTGAGCGAAACTCTAAACTAAACCGCACCTCTATTTAAGGAATTGAACGTATTAAAGGTCAACGATATTCTGTTACAATCTAACTTAGTGTAAATATATCTATATTCAGTATACTCTGTTTGTCCCAATAAGTAGTCTATGGTGCAACTTCTTGACAAATACATGGGGGGGGGGGGTAATGAGTTGCCCAAATGATAGCGGATTTTAAATCCTTAATTGGGGCTCATACTGACTTATTGTATTAAAATTAAATTCAATTATCTCCGGTTTAATCACTTAGTTATATTTGTTGTAATTTATTTTGTATGTTGTTTGAGTCAAATACATGTATAGCGTATCTGAATCTTGAATCATTTTGAGAATATTTCACAGAGCAATTCGCCATCCAATGATGTGGCCTGGACATGGAAACGAGGCACCAAGGATCGTGGACGTCCATAGAAAACTGCGGAACATGCAAGACTTTTTTCTTGTTCTTTTGAAAATCAAAATGTAACCGCAGTAAAACTGGCACAGAAAATTATCTGACCTGAGTGGTCTTCTAAATCAATTTGACAATGACTTCTTGTGGATACTCGACGGTCCCGCATTCCAAATGAATATCCAATGATCCAAATCGGCACACCAAAGCCACATTGAAGATACTCATGAAAGAAAAAATCATAAAACGGTTGTTAGAATTCTCCAATGTAACCATATTAACACACTAATATTTTTTGTTAAATTGGATGAAAATTCGGACATACAAACGCCGGTCTTTTACCCACCCCAACGTTAAAAAACTCGGGTATATCATTGTACCTGTATTTAAAATAAATCATTGGTTTTGCATATGTCTTGTAGCACTTCCGTGACACATTATAGGTCATTTATTATTTATCAACCATATGACGACGGATGGTGTCATATTTTTTTAAATGGCGATCTATGGAGAACGTTCACGATAACCCCACCCCCCCCCCCCAAACAAACAAACATTTTTCTTCAGTAACTTCTGGTCGTTAGAATGCTCGAACGACATTGTTCATTAATGTGTAGCACAGACAAATTTCCATGCAACTGTCTCTGTTGGTGGATTGATGGTGTTTTCCATAAAACTCATCAAGGTCGAAATTGACATTTCACTGTTGAAAATTTCAACCGCCCACAGCAAAATTGTGCGCAAAATATTTCAGTTACAAAAAACTACACTCACATGTACCAACGTTTCTCTCTGTCTCTACTTATCTAAATACTCGTGTGCTTCCGAATTTTGTCTGAAACAATCTACATCTTTTCTGGAGCTACTTACGTACCTGCCTGTCCATTTATACCTACCTACCTACCTACCTACCTACCTACCTACCTACCTACCTTCCTGTCAATATATAGCTACATACCTGCCTGTCCATCTATAGCTAGCTAGCTACCTACCTACCTACCTTCCTGTCAATCTATAGCTACATACCTGCCTGTCCATTTATAGCTAGCTACCTACCTGCCTGCCCATCTCTTCTAGCTATCTACCTACCTGTCCGTCTATAGCTACCTACCTGCCTGTCTATCTATCGCTACCTACCTGCCTGTCTATCTATTGCTACCTACCTGCCTGCCTGTCTATCTATCGCTACCTACCTGCCTGCCTGTCTATCTATCGCTACCTACCTGCCTGTCTATCTATCGCTACCTACATATCTTTCTATTCCTGCCTATATATGAAATTAAGAATCAAATTTCTTAGATAACTAGACCAGAGAGAAATTGGTGCAGTGAAACTCGTACATTATAGTGCCAAAAACTGAAAATTTGCAAAGGACATTGTTTAACCATGCAATGTCCATACAGCTGAGCGCCACTAAATTGTAAAAGAAATGCTTTCTTCATATGGTACATATATTGAAAAGCCAAATTTGTAAGTACCGTTAGAACACTATCAAATCACACAATCAAAGACCAAAGTCATATTCCGTACCATTCACTAAAAAAACGGTAGAGTTCTAAATCATTACATGGATTAACAATTAAATTTGTTTCAGGAACAAATCATATTCATAATACTTGGAATTTAGAAGAATGTTTTAGGCTTAATTAGCCCATATTTTTAATTCGGGTCATCGGCTGGGAACCAGACCAAGACTTGTTTCGGTGCCAGTAATCCCCTGACAAGTCATTCTGCTAAATAGGTGCACCGTGCTTGTCTCTTTAATACAAACATGTATTAAGGAGTGAAGCGAATATGATGTCCCTTAATTGATAGGCTTTACATGAATCCATTGTGAAAAGATTCTTCATTTTACAACAGACGGACGCACATTAAAATTCTCAACTGTCAATCTCAGATATTTCCTGTGCACTCCACGATCAGAACAAACTGAGAACACTGTTTACAATGTGCATGCACCCGTGAAAGCACTCCTCGGATTGCCACTGTAAACATTATGTCACCACCTGTCTCTTCTGGTGCTTTGAAAAGTATGGAAAAAAATTAAGACTGACCGACTAAACTTTGGCAATATCAAGAAACTTAATAGGATGAAGTTTTTAATAAATGTATGCAGCATTATTGGAATATGCTGCATAGAAAGATTTAAAGACAAACTGCAAACGATGGGGCCACAAAAATATTATAAAAAATATGGACAGAAACATCTAAAATTACAACAATCTGAGAAGAAACCTACATTGGCAGTAATTAAATGGGTCCAGTTAACAACTATTGGAATTTTTGCAATAAGGTTATCTGAAACTTTCTCACATTTGAATATAGATAAAAGTTTCAAGAATTATACAAACTGTCAACATCTATGCTAGTACAGAAAGAATTAAAGACAACATTAACATACGATAAAGATAACCCCGGTCCTCTATTGTGAAAAAATATCAACAGAAACGTGGACTGGCCTGAGTCAGAGAGGAAACGTGCATGGGGATTTTCGGATTAAGGCCACATGAAGTGTTACTGCCATTCGAATGCAGATGCAATGCAAACAGTAAATACAAAAGTAATTCTAGCAGAAAATAAGTAAACAGACTGTGCAACATGTCACAAAAATTCCAAAGCCACCTATCTTTATGATATTTTCCATGGAGATATATAATCGAGCACAGGGTGTCCCATGCAGGTCAGGGTCCAGGCAGGTCAGATCCTGTTTGGTGCTATGTCCGTTCAACGTCTTGCCCTCACAGAATGCTGTAAAGAAAAATTCCAGTTAGCAGTTGTTTTATGTAATTCTTAAAATATCAATAAAAATAGCTGAATACATTTGATTAACCTCTTGACATCAATCGGTACTTTAAATCGTCTCCCTTTTTGTCTCCGCAAGGTTCGCTTTTAAAATGACGAACATTTGTTAAGTGAAAGTATCTCTTCAAGTCACATTAGTCTACTTTAAGTTTCATGACAGCTCTAAAACTCGAATGCACTTGCCGAACACCAGACATTTCACGATCTTCCTCTAGCATTTAAGATCAAGCAGAGGTTCCAAAACTCCCGAAATTTAACACATTTCTTTAAAGTCTGACGATCTCCCGAATCTTGAAAAAAAAACCCTCCAGTATGATCAATTTTTGTAGAAAAAAAAGTTGACATTTTGCATAATCTGTTTGTGTTGTGACAGTGTTTTTGTGTATTTACTTCTAACTGACTGTGGTTAACAGCATTTTAAATGCGTTCTCCTATTCCCTTTCTTACAGCTGATTTCTGAAATTTAAATTTATTATTTTACGTGCCTCACAAGTAGCAGACGGGCTGTGATGATCTCCTGCCCGGTTGTCGTCAATGCCTTTGAAATAAACTGTGACCGACTGCAAGCTTACCGTGTCAAATATCACATGACTTTTCTGATCTCTCCTGAAGTCTCACTCATACTAATAAAACAAAAGAGCGACCGGTTGCATAGTTGCAATGAAAAATACGATTAACTGTAGTGTACATTTCAGTGTCAGTCCGACATTTGACCTGCGATATGCAATTTCTCAGAGCCCAAGAAGTTGAAAAAAAAGGAGAAACTACAAATCCATTATCGCTACAAGGGTTTTCAGCGCTGACTTAAATAGTTACCATACTTGCGTACTTCAAGACCCTTTATTTTCCGTTCTTAGTACTATTCAATTTTATTTCGATTTTTTTTCCTGTGCCTTGTACTGGGGCAAAATTTGTATCTGTACCATCAGTCTGCGACCATCCCCATCGTTACCCCCTTCTGTCCATACCTATATTGCAAACTGAAAAACATAATTTGAACATATTAGCAGCACATTAAAACAGTTGTGTTCGTCTAAACACACGCATTTTATTAAATTCATACATTTTTTCCGAAAAAAATGTTTTAAAAATTTCATCTTGACTATAAACTTCAGTGTAAAATTTTTGCTTTTCCCATCTCTGGAACATATTCCTTTTACTATATTTCAAAACAAACCACATTATCAGAGTATCAGCTCGAACCTACAATATCAACCCCGACAAAGACGGACACCTGATTCTTAATCGATGTATGAATACATACACGTCATAATTGTGAACATTCATAACATGAACTCAGTAAGGTGCACGTGGCTAACGTAGGCATACATAACTTGACAAACGTGAACCTGCCTTAAGTAAATATAGTTTAAGGACACTTACCACAAACCACCTAATTTAAAATATTGCTACAAGATGCACATGTCTGGAATAAAAAAACCATAAAATTACACAAACGAAAATGTATGAAATAAATGCAGTTTCATTACACACAATTACCACACAACTGTACCCATTACCAATGTCTTGTTAAAACTGTAGCATTTCTATGAAGGTATTAAAGACATTTCAAAACATGCGGAAAGTCCTTCAACACTGAATGTGCACCAACGGTAGTACTTGAAACTGAACTATATTGGCCAAACACTGAAAATAAACCCCAAGACCAGTCTTATCAATTCATTGGACAATAATGAGCACTAAGTGCACCTACAACTATACAGGGATAATCTAAAACCGGGCCACTCCCAAAATCATAACGGGGACAAACCATCTCCCTGACCTGGTAGGAATACAACAGTTTCGCCCTAGATTGGGATAATAGATTGCTCTTTCCCCACATAGAAAAGCCCACACTTCATATCAAACTGCCCAACAAAATGGAAATACATATTTGGGGTTAAATCACATTTCCGTCAAACACCTTTTTAGCACCAGAGCCATGCCCGGGGGGCATGGCTGTCTCACCAGCATAATTCAAGCCACTACCAAGTTTCTTGTTTACGGACGGATGGACACATGGATGGATGGACAGACTGATGGAAGGACTGACAAACGGACAGATGGACGGACATCCGGAATGGGACTGCTTAGTCTCGCAAACAGCTTATGCTGGCCAGACAAAAAACATCTTTCTATGGAAATCATGTAGTGCACATTTAGTTTTAGTAACCCACAAATGAGCGACATATTCAACACCATCTGTTTCCACAAGTCATTTAATACAAAATATTGTAACAAAGAAAATCTCAACAGTGCAGAACTTTCAACATTAACAAAAGCTTAAATGCAAAAAACCGTCTAAAAGGTCCTTTATTCCCAAATGGGAACAAAAGTATGATTCACCTAAAAGCATTAAAAGATTCCAAATATAAGGACAAACTGAAATAATTAATACCTATATACAGATATATTCCAGTATGAACTGTATAAATAGCACCTTAAAAGCATAAAAGTGCTAAAACCCTCAACAACAGTAAAATGTCAGTCACTTGCTACATCATACGAGCCCACATTAAAAAAAAAACAAAAAAAAACAGTAAAATCCTCAGTACAGGACAGACTCTTGGAAACAACTAACTCACATGTAATTGAAGCTTCTATCATACAAACAGCAGCAGCAGTGTGTTATGTCGACCTTGAACAAAAAACAAAAACAAACAAACAAACAAACAAACAAAAATACAAAAATAAAAATAAAAACTGAAAAAACAAGGACAAAATAGAACAAACCAATCTCTCAGCGCCCCTTTACCAATCATGCCTCTGTCTCAGCCTAAGCCTGTAGCCACATTTATCACTATTATCACCTTCCATGCAAAATTTTGAAAATTCAAGGCTTCAACAGCCAAACGAATTCATCAATGGGTCATCACTGGGAAACCATCATGCATGTTTGACAGCCTTTAATTCCCGGACATGCATTTTTTGTGATGGCTGTTGCTTGTCTTTGCCTTATATTTGTTGAAGACAACCCACTTGAATTTTAAAAAATGTAAGAAGGTGAAATAATAGCACATAACTAAGCAAATAATGTAGCAAGTTATTGCTTATAATAGCAAGTCTTGCTGAAATTATATGAACTAGTATATGCACAAATATTGGCAAAAACTACCAAAATTCCAGTATTCACTTATACTGAGGAAAGGGTTTCATATTTATTCATGAACCTTCTTAGAAAGGAAACACTAAATAAACTTGACTGTCCAAAGGTTTCAAAACAGAATGACTGCTTTGAACTTGAACTTACAACATCAACACAGACAAGCACAAGACACCTCATATCAAAAAGGGACATGTACTTCATAGACATCCAATGAGTATGGAACCCTGAAAAAAGGAAAATAGGATAAAGAACAAACTCCATAAAAACCCACCCCTGCTACAGTGCCACCAAGTTTGAATTGATTCTGGATGACAATTTTGCAGAAGAAGCTGACAATGTAATTGTGAATGGTTGGATGGACGTACGGATGGATGGACAGACAGACGCCGAACGCTGGAAGACTGACCTTCCTAAAAGCTAAGCCTGACTAGTACGTCAGCTAAGCCAACAACGAATCAAATGATCAACAAAAAAAAAACAAAAAAACAAAGCAGCATTATTGGACAAATGAAAGAAGCAAATTGTATACCCCTTCATAAGATATTAAATGCAAACAAAAAAGCTTATATTATTAATTAATGCATGAATAGATACACATCCCAACTGTAATTACACTTAACTTCAAAAATATTAACATGAATAAAATAAATATACATAAACTTACACAGATGAACATGTCTAAATAAATAGTTTCATTGCACTCAATCACCAAACAACTTTACCCATTACCAATGTCTTCTTAAAACTGTAACACTTCTATGCAGGTATTAAAGACATTTCAAAACATGTGGAAAGTCCTTCAACACTGAATGTGCACCAATGGAAGTACTTGAAACTGAACTATATTGGCCAAACACTGAAAATAAACCCCAAGACCAGTCTTATCAATTCATTGGACAATAATGAGCACTAAGTGCACCTACAACTATACAGGGATAATCTAAAACCGGGCCACTCCCAAAATCATAACGGGGACAAACCATCTCCCTGACCTGGTAGGAATACAACAGTTTCGCCCTAGATTGGGATAATAGATTGCTCTTTCCCCACATAGAAAAGCCCACACTTCATATTAAACTGCCCAACAAAATGGAAATACATATTTGGGGTTAAATCACATTTCCGTCAAACACCTTTTTAGCAACAGAGCCATGCCCAGGGGGCATGACTGTCTCACCAGCATAATTCAAGCCACTACCAAGTTTCTTGTTTAAGGATGGATGGACACATGGACAGATGGACGGAAGGACTGACAAACGGACAGATGGACGGATGTCCGGAATGGGACTGCTTAGTCTTGCAAACAGCTTATGCTGGCCAGACAAAAAACATCTTTCTATGGAAATCATGAAGTGCACATTTAGTTTTAGTTACCCACAAATGAGCGACATATTCAACACCATCTGTTTCCACAAGTCATTTAATACAAAATATTGTAACAAAGAATATCTCAACAGTGCAGAACTTTCAACATTTACAAAATCTTAAAAGCAAAAAACAGTCTAAAAAGTCCTTTATTCCCAAATGGGAACAAAAGTATGATTCAACTAAAAGCATTAAAAGATTCCAAATATAAGGACAACCTGAAATAATTAATACCTATATACAGATATATTCCAGTATGAACTGTATAAATAGCACTTAAAAGCATAAAAGTGCTAAAACCCTCAACAACAGTAAAATGTCAGTCACTTGCTACAACATACGAGCCCACATTAAAAAAAAAAAAAAAAGAAAACCGTAAAATCCTCAGTACAGGACAGACTCTTGGAAACAACTAACTCACATGTAATTGAAGCTTCTATCATACAAACAGCAGCAGCAGTGTGTTATGTCGACCTTGAACAAAAAACAAAAATAAACAAACAAATAAACAAACAAACAAACAAACAAAAATACAAAAATAAAAATAAAAACTGAAAAAACAAGGACAAAATAGAACAAACCAATCTCTCAGCGCCCCTTTACCAATCATGCCTCTGTCTCAGCCTAAGCCTGTAGCCTCATTTATCACTATTATCACCTTCCATGCAAAATTTTGAAAATTCAAGGCTTCAACAGCCAAACGAATTCATCAATGGGTCATCACTGGGAAACCATCATGCATGTTTGACAGCCTTTAATTCCCGGACATGCTTTTTTTGTGATGGCTGCTGCTTGTCTTTGCCTTATATTTGTTGAAGACAACCCACTTGAATTTTAAAAAATGTAAGAAGGTGAAATAATAGCACATAACTAAGAAAATAATGTAGCAAGTTATTGCTTATAATAGCAAGTCTTGCTGAAATTATATGAACTAGTATATGCACAAATATTGGCAAAAACTACCAAAATTCCAGTATTCACTTATACTGAGGAAAGGGTTTCATATTTATTCATGAACCTTCTTAGAAAGGAAACACTAAATAAACTTGACTGTCCAAAAGTTTCAAAACAGAATGACTGCTTTGAACTTGAACTTACAACATCAACACAGACAAGCACAAGACACCTCATATCCAAAAAGAGACATGTACTTCATAGACATCCAATGAGTATGGAACCCTGAAAAAAAGAAAATAGGATAAAGGACAAACTCCATAAAAACCCACCCCTGCTACAGTGCCACCAAGTTTGAATTGATTCTGGATGACAATTTTACAGAAGAAGCTGACAATGTAATTGTGAATGGTTGGATGGACGTACGGATGGATGGACAGACAGACGCCGAACGCTGGAAGACTGACCTTCCTAAAAGCTAAGCCTGACTAGTACGTCAGCTAAGCCAACAACGAATCAAATGATCAAAAAAAAAACAAAAAAAAAAACAAAGCAGCATTATTGGACAAATGAAAGAGGCAAATTGTATACCCCTTCATAAGATATTAAATGCAAACAAAAAAGCTTATATTATTAATTAATGCATGAATAGATACACATCCCAACTGTAATTACACTTAACTTCAAAAATATTAACATGAATAAAATAAATATACATAAACTTACACAGATGAACATGTCTAAATAAATACAGTTTCATTGCACTCAATCACCAAACAACTTTACCCATTACCAATGTCTTCTTAAAACTGTAACACTTCTATGCAGGTATTAAAGACATTTCAAAACATGTGGAAAGTCCTTCAACACTGAATGTGCACCAATGGAAGTACTTGAAACTGAACTATATTGGCCAAACACTGAAAATAAACCCCAAGACCAGTCTTATCAATTCATTGGACAATAATGAGCACTAAGTGCACCTACAACTATACAGGGATAATCTAAAACCGGGCCACTCCCAAAATCATAACGGGGACAAACCATCTCCCTGACCTGGTAGGAATACAACAGTTTCGCCCTAGATTGGGATAATAGATTGCTCTTTCCCCACATAGAAAAGCCCACACTTCATATCAAACTGCCCAACAAAATGGAAATACATATTTGGGGTTAAATCACATTTCCGTCAAACACCTTTTTAGCACCAGAGCCATGCCCGGGGGGCATGGCTGTCTCACCAGCATAATTCAAGCCACTACCAAGTTTCTTGTTTACGGACGGATGGACACATGGATGGATGGACAGACTGATGGAAGGACTGACAAACGGACAGATGGACGGACATCCGGAATGGGACTGCTTAGTCTCGCAAACAGCTTATGCTGGCCAGACAAAAAACATCTTTCTATGGAAATCATGTAGTGCACATTTAGTTTTAGTAACCCACAAATGAGCGACATATTCAACACCATCTGTTTCCACAAGTCATTTAATACAAAATATTGTAACAAAGAAAATCTCAACAGTGCAGAACTTTCAACATTAACAAAAGCTTAAATGCAAAAAACCGTCTAAAAGGTCCTTTATTCCCAAATGGGAACAAAAGTATGATTCACCTAAAAGCATTAAAAGATTCCAAATATAAGGACAAACTGAAATAATTAATACCTATATACAGATATATTCCAGTATGAACTGTATAAATAGCACCTTAAAAGCATAAAAGTGCTAAAACCCTCAACAACAGTAAAATGTCAGTCACTTGCTACAACATACGAGCCCACATTAAAAAAAAAAAAGAAAGAAAACAGTAAAATCCTCAGTACAGGACAGACTCTTGGAAACAA
The DNA here is from genome assembly GCA_964020975.1 of Hermodice carunculata. NCBI lineage: Eukaryota > Metazoa > Annelida > Polychaeta > Eunicida > Amphinomidae > Hermodice > Hermodice carunculata. The sequence goes on along the minus strand of CAXHWN010000244.1, from coordinate 790,019 downwards.
CTAACTCACATGTAATTGAAGCTTCTATCATACAAACAGCAGCAGCAGTGTGTTATGTCGACCTTGAACAAAAAACAAAAACAAACAAACTAACAAACAAAAATACAAAAACAAAAATAAAAACTGAAAAAACAAGGACAAAATAGAACAAACCAATCTCTCAGCGCCCCTTTACCAATCAAGCCTCTGTCTCAGCCTAAGCCTGTAGCCTCATTTATCACTATTATCACCTTCCATGCAAAATTTTGAAAATTCAAGGCTTCAACAGCCAAATGAATTCATCAATGGGTCATCAGTGGGAAACCATCATGCATGTTTGACAGCATTTAATTCCCACACATGCATTTTTTGTGATGGCGGCTGCTTGTCTTTGCCTTATATTTGTTGAAGACAACCCACTTGAATTTTAAAAAATGTAAGAAGGTGAAATAATAGCACATAACGAAGCAAATAATGTAACAAGTTATTGCTTATAATGGCAAGTCTTGCTGAAATTATATGAACCAGTATATGCACAAATATTGGCAAAAACTACCAAAATTCCAGTATTCACTTATACTGAGGAAAGGGTTTCATATTTATTCATGAACCTTCATGGAAAGGAAACACTAAATAAACTTGACTGTCCAAAGGTTTCAAAACAGAATGACTGCTTTGAACTTGAACTAACAACATCAACACAGACAAGCACAAGACACCTCATATCCAAAAAGAGACATGTACTTCATAGACATCCAATGAGTATGGAACCCTGAAAAAAAGAAAATAGGATAAAGAACAAACTCCATAAAAACCCACCCCTGCTACAGTGCCACCAAGTTTGAATTGATTCTGGATGACAATTTCGCAGAAGAAGCTGACAATGTAATTGTGAATGGTTGGATGGACGTACGGATGGATGGACAGACAGACGCCGAACGCTGGAAGACTGACCTTCCTAAAAGCTAAGCCTGACTAGTACGTACGTCAGCTAAGCCAACAACGAATCAAATGATCAAAAAAACAACAAAAAAAAAAACAAAGCAGCATTATTGGACAAATGAAGGAGGCAAATTGTATACCCCTTCATAAGATATTATATGCAAACAAAAAAGCTTATATTATTAATTAATGCATGAATAGATACACATCCCAACTGTAATTACACTTAACTTCAAAAATATTAACATGAATAAAATAAATATACATAAACTTACACAGATGAACATGTCTAAATAAATACAGTTTCATTGCACTCAATCACCAAACAACTGTACCCATTACCAATGTCTTCTTAAAACTGTAACACTTCTATGCAGGTATTAAAGACATTTCAAAACATGTGGAAAGTCCTTCAACACTGAATGTGCACCAATGGAAGTACTTGAAACTGAACTATATTGGCCAAACACTGAAAATAAACCCCAAGACCAGTCTTATCAATTCATTGGACAATAATGAGCACTAAGTGCACCTACAACTATACAGGGATAATCTAAAACCGGGCCACTCCCAAAATCATAACGGGGACAAACCATCTCCCTGACCTGGTAGGAATACAACAGTTTCGCCCTAGATTGGGATAATAGATTGCTCTTTCCCCACATAGAAAAGCCCACACTTCATATCAAACTGCCCAACAAAATGGAAATACATATTTGGGGTTAAATCACATTTCCGTCAAACACCTTTTTAGCACCAGAGCCATGCCCGGGGGGCATGGCTGTCTCACCAGCATAATTCAAGCCACTACCAAGTTTCTTGTTTACGGATGGATGGACACATGGACAGATGGACGGAAGGACTGACAAACGGACAGATGGACGGATGTCCGGAATGGGACTGCTTAGTCTCGCAAACAGCTTATGCTGGCCAGACAAAAAACATCTTTCTATGGAAATCATGAAGTGCACTTTTAGTTTTAGTAACCCACAAATGAGCGACATATTCAACACCATTTGTTTCCACAAGTCATTTAATACAAAATATTGTAACAAAGAATATCTCAACAGTGCAGAACTTTCAACATTTACAAAAGCTTAAAAGCAAAAAACAGTCTAAAAAGTCCTTTATTCCCAAATGGGAACAAAAGTATGATTCAACTAAAAGCATTAAAAGATTCCAAATATAAGGACAACCTGAAATAATTAATACCTATATACAGATATATTCCAGTATGAACTGTATAAATAGCACCTTAAAAGCATAAAAGTGCTAAAACCCTCAACAACAGTAAAATGTCAGTCACTTGCTACAACATACGAGCCCACATTAAAAAAAAAAAAGAAAGAAAACAGTAAAATCCTCAGTACAGGACAGACTCTTGGAAACAACTAACTCACATGTAATTGAAGCTTCTATCATACAAACAGCAGCAGCAGTGTGTTATGTCGACCTTGAACAAAAAACAAAAACAAACAAACAAACAAACAAACAAACAAAAATACAAAAATAAAAATAAAAACTGAAAAAACAAGGACAAAATAGAACAAACCAATCTCTCAGCGCCCCTTTACCAATCATGCCTCTGACTCAGCCTAAGCCTGTAGCCTCATTTATCACTATTATCACCTTCCATGCAAAATTTTGAAAATTCAAGGCTTCAACAGCCAAACGAATTCATCAATGGGTCATCACTGGGAAACCATCATGCATGTTTGACAGCCTTTAATTCCCGGACATGCATTTTTTGTGATGGCTGTTGCTTGTCTTTGCCTTATATTTGTTGAAGACAACCCACTTGAATTTTAAAAAATGTAAGAAGGTGAAATAATAGCACATAACTAAGCAAATAATGTAGCAAGTTATTGCTTATAATGGCAAGTCTTGCTGAAATTATATGAACTAGTATATGCACAAATATTGGCAAAAACTACCAAAATTCCAGTATTCACTTATACTGAGGAAAGGGTTTCATATTTATTCATGAACCTTCTTAGAAAGGAAACACTAAATAAACTTGACTGTCCAAAAGTTTCAAAACAGAATGACTGCTTTGAACTTGAACTTACAACATCAACACAGACAAGCACAAGACACCTCATATCAAAAAGGGACATGTACTTCATAGACATCCAATGAGTATGGAACCCTGAAAAAAGGAAAATAGGATAAAGAACAAACTCCATAAAAACCCACCCCTGCTACAGTGCCACCAAGTTTGAATTGATTCTGGATGACAATTTTGCAGAAAAAGCTGACAATGTAATTGTGAATGGTTGGATGGACGTACGGATGGATGGACAGACAGACGCCGAACGCTGGAAGACTGACCTTCCTAAAAGCTAAGCCTGACTAGTACGTCAGCTAAGCCAACAACGAATCAAATGATCAACAAAAAAAAAAACAAAAAAACAAAGCAGCATTATTGGACAAATGAAAGAGGCAAATTGTATACCCCTTCATAAGATATTAAATGCAAACAAAAAAGCTTATATTATTAATTAATGCATGAATAGATACACATCCCAACTGTAATTACACTTAACTTCAAAAATATTAACATGAATAAAATAAATATACATAAACTTACACAGATGAACATGTCTAAATATATACAGTTTCATTGCACTCAATCACCAAACAACTGTACCCATTACCAATGTCTTCTTAAAACTGTAACACTTCTATGCAGGTATTAAAGACATTTCAAAACATGTGGAAAGTCCTTCAACACTGAATGTGCACCAATGGAAGTACTTGAAACTGAACTATATTGGCCAAACACTGAAAATAAACCCCAAGACCAGTCTTATCAATTCATTGGACAATAATGAGCACTAAGTGCACCTACAACTATACAGGGATAATCTAAAACCGGGCCACTCCCAAAATCATAACGGGGACAAACCATCTCCCTGACCTGGTAGGAATACAACAGTTTCGCCCTAGATTGGGATAATAGATTGCTCTTTCCCCACATAGAAAAGCCCACACTTCATATCAAACTGCCCAACAAAATGGAAATACATATTTGGGGTTAAATCACATTTCCGTCAAACACCTTTTTAGCACCAGAGCCATGCCCAGGGGGCATGACTGTCTCACCAGCATAATTCAAGCCACTACCAAGTTTCTTGTTTACGGACGGATGGACACATGGACAGATGGACGGAAGGACTGACAAACGGACAGATGGACGGATGTCCGGAATGGGACTGCTTAGTCTTGCAAACAGCTTATGCTGGCCAGACAAAAAACATCTTTCTATGGAAATCATGAAGTGCACATTTAGTTTTAGTTACCCACAAATGAGCGACATATTCAACACCATCTGTTTCCACAAGTCATTTAATACAAAATATTGTAACAAAGAATATCTCAACAGTGCAGAACTTTCAACATTTACAAAATCTTAAAAGCAAAAAACAGTCTAAAAAGTCCTTTATTCCCAAATGGGAACAAAAGTATGATTCAACTAAAAGCATTAAAAGATTCCAAATATAAGGACAACCTGAAATAATTAATACCTATATACAGATATATTCCAGTATGAACTGTATAAATAGCACTTAAAAGCATAAAAGTGCTAAAACCCTCAACAACAGTAAAATGTCAGTCACTTGCTACAACATACGAGCCCACATTAAAAAAAAAAAAAAAAGAAAACCGTAAAATCCTCAGTACAGGACAGACTCTTGGAAACAACTAACTCACATGTAATTGAAGCTTCTATCATACAAACAGCAGCAGCAGTGTGTTATGTCGACCTTGAACAAAAAACAAAAATAAACAAACAAATAAACAAACAAACAAACAAACAAAAATACAAAAATAAAAATAAAAACTGAAAAAACAAGGACAAAATAGAACAAACCAATCTCTCAGCGCCCCTTTACCAATCATGCCTCTGTCTCAGCCTAAGCCTGTAGCCTCATTTATCACTATTATCACCTTCCATGCAAAATTTTGAAAATTCAAGGCTTCAACAGCCAAACGAATTCATCAATGGGTCATCACTGGGAAACCATCATGCATGTTTGACAGCCTTTAATTCCCGGACATGCTTTTTTTGTGATGGCTGCTGCTTGTCTTTGCCTTATATTTGTTGAAGACAACCCACTTGAATTTTAAAAAATGTAAGAAGGTGAAATAATAGCACATAACTAAGAAAATAATGTAGCAAGTTATTGCTTATAATAGCAAGTCTTGCTGAAATTATATGAACTAGTATATGCACAAATATTGGCAAAAACTACCAAAATTCCAGTATTCACTTATACTGAGGAAAGGGTTTCATATTTATTCATGAACCTTCTTAGAAAGGAAACACTAAATAAACTTGACTGTCCAAAAGTTTCAAAACAGAATGACTGCTTTGAACTTGAACTTACAACATCAACACAGACAAGCACAAGACACCTCATATCCAAAAAGAGACATGTACTTCATAGACATCCAATGAGTATGGAACCCTGAAAAAAAGAAAATAGGATAAAGGACAAACTCCATAAAAACCCACCCCTGCTACAGTGCCACCAAGTTTGAATTGATTCTGGATGACAATTTTACAGAAGAAGCTGACAATGTAATTGTGAATGGTTGGATGGACGTACGGATGGATGGACAGACAGACGCCGAACGCTGGAAGACTGACCTTCCTAAAAGCTAAGCCTGACTAGTACGTCAGCTAAGCCAACAACGAATCAAATGATCAAAAAAAAAACAAAAAAAAAAACAAAGCAGCATTATTGGACAAATGAAAGAGGCAAATTGTATACCCCTTCATAAGATATTAAATGCAAACAAAAAAGCTTATATTATTAATTAATGCATGAATAGATACACATCCCAACTGTAATTACACTTAACTTCAAAAATATTAACATGAATAAAATAAATATACATAAACTTACACAGATGAACATGTCTAAATAAATACAGTTTCATTGCACTCAATCACCAAACAACTTTACCCATTACCAATGTCTTCTTAAAACTGTAACACTTCTATGCAGGTATTAAAGACATTTCAAAACATGTGGAAAGTCCTTCAACACTGAATGTGCACCAATGGAAGTACTTGAAACTGAACTATATTGGCCAAACACTGAAAATAAACCCCAAGACCAGTCTTATCAATTCATTGGACAATAATGAGCACTAAGTGCACCTACAACTATACAGGGATAATCTAAAACCGGGCCACTCCCAAAATCATAACGGGGACAAACCATCTCCCTGACCTGGTAGGAATACAACAGTTTCGCCCTAGATTGGGATAATAGATTGCTCTTTCCCCACATAGAAAAGCCCACACTTCATATCAAACTGCCCAACAAAATGGAAATACATATTTGGGGTTAAATCACATTTCCGTCAAACACCTTTTTAGCACCAGAGCCATGCCCGGGGGGCATGGCTGTCTCACCAGCATAATTCAAGCCACTACCAAGTTTCTTGTTTACGGACGGATGGACACATGGATGGATGGACAGACTGATGGAAGGACTGACAAACGGACAGATGGACGGACATCCGGAATGGGACTGCTTAGTCTCGCAAACAGCTTATGCTGGCCAGACAAAAAACATCTTTCTATGGAAATCATGTAGTGCACATTTAGTTTTAGTAACCCACAAATGAGCGACATATTCAACACCATCTGTTTCCACAAGTCATTTAATACAAAATATTGTAACAAAGAAAATCTCAACAGTGCAGAACTTTCAACATTAACAAAAGCTTAAATGCAAAAAACCGTCTAAAAGGTCCTTTATTCCCAAATGGGAACAAAAGTATGATTCACCTAAAAGCATTAAAAGATTCCAAATATAAGGACAAACTGAAATAATTAATACCTATATACAGATATATTCCAGTATGAACTGTATAAATAGCACCTTAAAAGCATAAAAGTGCTAAAACCCTCAACAACAGTAAAATGTCAGTCACTTGCTACAACATACGAGCCCACATTAAAAAAAAAAAAGAAAGAAAACAGTAAAATCCTCAGTACAGGACAGACTCTTGGAAACAACTAACTCACATGTAATTGAAGCTTCTATCATACAAACAGCAGCAGCAGTGTGTTATGTCGACCTTGAACAAAAAACAAAAACAAACAAACTAACAAACAAAAATACAAAAACAAAAATAAAAACTGAAAAAACAAGGACAAAATAGAACAAACCAATCTCTCAGCGCCCCTTTACCAATCAAGCCTCTGTCTCAGCCTAAGCCTGTAGCCTCATTTATCACTATTATCACCTTCCATGCAAAATTTTGAAAATTCAAGGCTTCAACAGCCAAATGAATTCATCAATGGGTCATCAGTGGGAAACCATCATGCATGTTTGACAGCATTTAATTCCCACACATGCATTTTTTGTGATGGCGGCTGCTTGTCTTTGCCTTATATTTGTTGAAGACAACCCACTTGAATTTTAAAAAATGTAAGAAGGTGAAATAATAGCACATAACGAAGCAAATAATGTAACAAGTTATTGCTTATAATGGCAAGTCTTGCTGAAATTATATGAACCAGTATATGCACAAATATTGGCAAAAACTACCAAAATTCCAGTATTCACTTATACTGAGGAAAGGGTTTCATATTTATTCATGAACCTTCATGGAAAGGAAACACTAAATAAACTTGACTGTCCAAAGGTTTCAAAACAGAATGACTGCTTTGAACTTGAACTAACAACATCAACACAGACAAGCACAAGACACCTCATATCCAAAAAGAGACATGTACTTCATAGACATCCAATGAGTATGGAACCCTGAAAAAAAGAAAATAGGATAAAGAACAAACTCCATAAAAACCCACCCCTGCTACAGTGCCACCAAGTTTGAATTGATTCTGGATGACAATTTCGCAGAAGAAGCTGACAATGTAATTGTGAATGGTTGGATGGACGTACGGATGGATGGACAGACAGACGCCGAACGCTGGAAGACTGACCTTCCTAAAAGCTAAGCCTGACTAGTACGTACGTCAGCTAAGCCAACAACGAATCAAATGATCAAAAAAACAACAAAAAAAAAAACAAAGCAGCATTATTGGACAAATGAAGGAGGCAAATTGTATACCCCTTCATAAGATATTATATGCAAACAAAAAAGCTTATATTATTAATTAATGCATGAATAGATACACATCCCAACTGTAATTACACTTAACTTCAAAAATATTAACATGAATAAAATAAATATACATAAACTTACACAGATGAACATGTCTAAATAAATACAGTTTCATTGCACTCAATCACCAAACAACTGTACCCATTACCAATGTCTTCTTAAAACTGTAACACTTCTATGCAGGTATTAAAGACATTTCAAAACATGTGGAAAGTCCTTCAACACTGAATGTGCACCAATGGAAGTACTTGAAACTGAACTATATTGGCCAAACACTGAAAATAAACCCCAAGACCAGTCTTATCAATTCATTGGACAATAATGAGCACTAAGTGCACCTACAACTATACAGGGATAATCTAAAACCGGGCCACTCCCAAAATCATAACGGGGACAAACCATCTCCCTGACCTGGTAGGAATACAACAGTTTCGCCCTAGATTGGGATAATAGATTGCTCTTTCCCCACATAGAAAAGCCCACACTTCATATCAAACTGCCCAACAAAATGGAAATACATATTTGGGGTTAAATCACATTTCCGTCAAACACCTTTTTAGCACCAGAGCCATGCCCGGGGGGCATGGCTGTCTCACCAGCATAATTCAAGCCACTACCAAGTTTCTTGTTTACGGATGGATGGACACATGGACAGATGGACGGAAGGACTGACAAACGGACAGATGGACGGATGTCCGGAATGGGACTGCTTAGTCTCGCAAACAGCTTATGCTGGCCAGACAAAAAACATCTTTCTATGGAAATCATGAAGTGCACTTTTAGTTTTAGTAACCCACAAATGAGCGACATATTCAACACCATTTGTTTCCACAAGTCATTTAATACAAAATATTGTAACAAAGAATATCTCAACAGTGCAGAACTTTCAACATTTACAAAAGCTTAAAAGCAAAAAACAGTCTAAAAAGTCCTTTATTCCCAAATGGGAACAAAAGTATGATTCAACTAAAAGCATTAAAAGATTCCAAATATAAGGACAACCTGAAATAATTAATACCTATATACAGATATATTCCAGTATGAACTGTATAAATAGCACCTTAAAAGCATAAAAGTGCTAAAACCCTCAACAACAGTAAAATGTCAGTCACTTGCTACAACATACGAGCCCACATTAAAAAAAAAAAAGAAAGAAAACAGTAAAATCCTCAGTACAGGACAGACTCTTGGAAACAACTAACTCACATGTAATTGAAGCTTCTATCATACAAACAGCAGCAGCAGTGTGTTATGTCGACCTTGAACAAAAAACAAAAACAAACAAACAAACAAACAAACAAACAAAAATACAAAAATAAAAATAAAAACTGAAAAAACAAGGACAAAATAGAACAAACCAATCTCTCAGCGCCCCTTTACCAATCATGCCTCTGACTCAGCCTAAGCCTGTAGCCTCATTTATCACTATTATCACCTTCCATGCAAAATTTTGAAAATTCAAGGCTTCAACAGCCAAACGAATTCATCAATGGGTCATCACTGGGAAACCATCATGCATGTTTGACAGCCTTTAATTCCCGGACATGCATTTTTTGTGATGGCTGTTGCTTGTCTTTGCCTTATATTTGTTGAAGACAACCCACTTGAATTTTAAAAAATGTAAGAAGGTGAAATAATAGCACATAACTAAGCAAATAATGTAGCAAGTTATTGCTTATAATGGCAAGTCTTGCTGAAATTATATGAACTAGTATATGCACAAATATTGGCAAAAACTACCAAAATTCCAGTATTCACTTATACTGAGGAAAGGGTTTCATATTTATTCATGAACCTTCTTAGAAAGGAAACACTAAATAAACTTGACTGTCCAAAAGTTTCAAAACAGAATGACTGCTTTGAACTTGAACTTACAACATCAACACAGACAAGCACAAGACACCTCATATCAAAAAGGGACATGTACTTCATAGACATCCAATGAGTATGGAACCCTGAAAAAAGGAAAATAGGATAAAGAACAAACTCCATAAAAACCCACCCCTGCTACAGTGCCACCAAGTTTGAATTGATTCTGGATGACAATTTTGCAGAAAAAGCTGACAATGTAATTGTGAATGGTTGGATGGACGTACGGATGGATGGACAGACAGACGCCGAACGCTGGAAGACTGACCTTCCTAAAAGCTAAGCCTGACTAGTACGTCAGCTAAGCCAACAACGAATCAAATGATCAACAAAAAAAAAAACAAAAAAACAAAGCAGCATTATTGGACAAATGAAAGAGGCAAATTGTATACCCCTTCATAAGATATTAAATGCAAACAAAAAAGCTTATATTATTAATTAATGCATGAATAGATACACATCCCAACTGTAATTACACTTAACTTCAAAAATATTAACATGAATAAAATAAATATACATAAACTTACACAGATGAACATGTCTAAATATATACAGTTTCATTGCACTCAATCACCAAACAACTGTACCCATTACCAATGTCTTCTTAAAACTGTAACACTTCTATGCAGGTATTAAAGACATTTCAAAACATGTGGAAAGTCCTTCAACACTGAATGTGCACCAATGGAAGTACTTGAAACTGAACTATATTGGCCAAACACTGAAAATAAACCCCAAGACCAGTCTTATCAATTCATTGGACAATAATGAGCACTAAGTGCACCTACAACTATACAGGGATAATCTAAAACCGGGCCACTCCCAAAATCATAACGGGGACAAACCATCTCCCTGACCTGGTAGGAATACAACAGTTTCGCCCTAGATTGGGATAATAGATTGCTCTTTCCCCACATAGAAAAGCCCACACTTCATATCAAACTGCCCAACAAAATGGAAATACATATTTGGGGTTAAATCACATTTCCGTCAAACACCTTTTTAGCACCAGAGCCATGCCCAGGGGGCATGACTGTCTCACCAGCATAATTCAAGCCACTACCAAGTTTCTTGTTTACGGACGGATGGACACATGGACAGATGGAGGGAAGGACTGACAAACGGACAGATGGACGGACGTCCGGAATGGGACTGCTTAGTCTCGCAAACAGCTTATGCTGGCCAGACAAAAAACATCTTTCTATGGAAATCATGAAGTGCACATTTAGTTTTAGTAACCCACAAATGAGCGACATATTCAACACCATTTGTTTCCACCAGTCATTTAATACAAAATATTGTAACAAAGAAAATCTCAACAGTGCAGAACTTTCAACATTTACAAAAGCTTAAATGCGAAAAACAGTCTAAAAGGGCCTTTATTCCCAAATGGGAACAAAAGTATGATTCACCTAAAAGCATTAAAAGATTCCAAATATAAGGACAAACTGAAATAATTAATACCTATATACAGATATATTCCAGTATGAACTGTATAAATAGCACCTTAAAAGCATAAAAGTGCTAAAACCCTCAATAACAGTAAAATGTCAGTCACTTGCTACAACATACGAGCCCACATTAAAAAAAAAAAAGAAAGAAAACAGTAAAATCCTCAGTACAGGACAGACTCTTGGAAACAACTAACTCACATGTAATTGAAGCTTCTATCATACAAACAGCAGCAGCAGGGTGTTATGTCGACCTTGAACAAAAAACAAAAACAAACAAACAAACAAACAAAAATACAAAAATAAAAATAAAAACTGAAAAAACAAGGACAAAATAGAACAAACCAATATCTCAGCGCCCCTTTACCAATCAAGCCTCTGTCTCAGCCTAAGCCTGTAGCTTCATTTATCACTATTATCACCTTCCATGCAAAATTTTGAAAATTCAAGGCTTCAACAGCCAAATGAATTCATCAATGGGTCATCAGTGGGAAACCATCATGCATGTTTGACAGCCTTTAATTCCCGGACATGCATTTTTTGTGATGGCGGCTGCTTGTCTTTGCCTTATATTTGTTGAAGACAACCCACTTGAATTTTAAAAAATGTAAGAAGGTGAAATAATAGCACATAACGAAGCAAATAATGTAGCAAGTTATTGCTTATAATGGCAAGTCTTGCTGAAATTATATGAACCAGTATATGCACAAATATTGGCAAAAACTACCAAAATTCCAGTATTCACTTATACTGAGGAAAGGGTTTCATATTTATTCATGAACCTTCTTAGAAAGGAAACACTAAATAAACTTGACTGTCCAAAGGTTTCAAAACAGAATGACTGCTTTGACCTTGAACTAACAACATCAACACAGACAAGCACAAGACACCTCATATCCAAAAAGAGACATGTACTTCATAGGCATCCAATGAGTATGGAACCCTGAAAAAAAGGAAAATAAGATAAAGAACAAACTCCATAAAAACCCACCCCTGCTACAGTGCCACCAAGTTTGAATTGATTCTGGATGACAGTTTTGCAGAAGAAGTTGACAATGTAATTGTGAATAGTTGGATGGACGTACAGATGGATGGACAGACAGATTCTGGATGCTACAAGACTGACCCTCCTAAAAGCTAAGCCTAGCTAGTACGTCAGCTAAGCCAAAAACGAATCAAAAGATAAAAAAACACACACACACACACACACACACACACACACACACAAAAACAAAAACAAAGCAGCATTATTGGACAAATGAAAGAGGCAAATTGTATACCCCTTCATAAGATATTAAATGCAAACAAAAAAGCTTATATTATTAATTAATGCATGAATAGATACACATCCCAACTGTAATTACACTTAACTTCAAAAATATTAACATGAATAAAATAAATATACATAAACTTACACAGATGAACATGTCTAAATAAATACAGTTTCATTGCACTCAATCACCAAACAACTTTACCCATTACCAATGTCTTCTTAAAACTGTAACACTTCTATGCAGGTATTAAAGACATTTCAAAACATGTGGAAAGTCCTTCAACACTGAATGTGCACCAATGGAAGTACTTGAAACTGAACTATATTGGCCAAACACTGAAAATAAACCCCAAGACCAGTCTTATCAATTCATTGGACAATAATGAGCACTAAGTGCACCTACAACTATACAGGGATAATCTAAAACCGGGCCACTCCCAAAATCATAACGGGGACAAACCATCTCCCTGACCTGGTAGGAATACAACAGTTTCGCCCTAGATTGGGATAATAGATTGCTCTTTCCCCACATAGAAAAGCCCACACTTCATATCAAACTGCCCAACAAAATGGAAATACATATTTGGGGTTAAATCACATTTCCGTCAAACACCTTTTTAGCACCAGAGCCATGCCCGGGGGGCATGGCTGTCTCACCAGCATAATTCAAGCCACTACCAAGTTTCTTGTTTACGGATGGATGGACACATGGACAGATGGACGGAAGGACTGACAAACGGACAGATGGACGGATGTCCGGAATGGGACTGCTTAGTCTCGCAAACAGCTTATGCTGGCCAGACAAAAAACATCTTTCTATGGAAATCATGAAGTGCACATTTAGTTTTAGTTACCCACAAATGAGCGACATATTCAACACCATTTGTTTCCACAAGTCATTTAATACAAAATATTGTAACAAAGAATATCTCAACAGTGCAGAACTTTCAACATTTACAAAAGCTTAAAAGCAAAAAACAGTCTAAAAAGTCCTTTATTCCCAAATGGGAACAAAAGTATGATTCAACTAAAAGCATTAAAAGATTCCAAATATAAGGACAACCTGAAATAATTAATACCTATATACAGATATATTCCAGTATGAACTGTATAAATAGCACCTTAAAAGCATAAAAGTGCTAAAACCCTCAACAACAGTAAAATGTCAGTCACTTGCTACAACATACGAGCCCACATTAAAAAAAAAAAAGAAAGAAAACAGTAAAATCCTCAGTACAGGACAGACTCTTGGAAACAACTAACTCACATGTAATTGAAGCTTCTATCATACAAACAGCAGCAGCAGTGTGTTATGTCGACCTTGAACAAAAAACAAAAACAAACAAACAAACAAACAAAAATACAAAAATAAAAATAAAAACTGAAAAAACAAGGACAAAATAGAACAAACCAATCTCTCAGCGCCCCTTTACCAATCATGCCTCTGTCTCAGCCTAAGCCTGTAGCTTCATTTATCACTATTATCACCTTCCATGCAAAATTTTGAAAATTCAAGGCTTCAACAGCCAAACGAATTCATCAATGGGTCATCACTGGGAAACCATCATGCATGTTTGACAGCCTTTAATTCCCGGACATGCATTTTTTGTGATGGCTGCTGCTTGTCTTTGCCTTATATTTGTTGAAGACAACCCACTTGAATTTCAAAAAATGTAAGAAGGTGAAATAATAGCACATAACTAAGCAAATAATGTAGCAAGTTATTGCTTATAATGGCAAGTCTTGCTGAAATTATATGAACTAGTATATGCACAAATATTGGCAAAAACTACCAAAATTCCAGTATTCACTTATACTGAGGAAAGGGTTTCATATTTATTCATGAACCTTCTTAGAAAGGAAACACTAAATAAACTTGACTGTCCAAAAGTTTCAAAACAGAATGACTGCTTTGAACTTGAACTTACAACATCAACACAGACAAGCACAAGACACCTCATATCCAAAAAGAGACATGTACTTCATAGACATCCAATGAGTATGGAACCCTGAAAAAAAGAAAATAGGATAAAGGACAAACTCCATAAAAACCCACCCCTGCTACAGTGCCACCAAGTTTGAATTGATTCTGGATGACAATTTTACAGAAGAAGCTGACAATGTAATTGTGAATGGTTGGATGGACGTACGGATGGATGGACAGACAGACGCCGAACGCTGGAAGACTGACCTTCCTAAAAGCTAAGCCTGACTAGTACGTCAGCTAAGCCAACAACGAATCAAATGATCAAAAAAAAAAAAAAAAAAAAAAAAAAAGCAGCATTATTGGACAAATGAAGGAGGCAAATTGTATACCCCTTCATAAGATATTAAATGCAAACAAAAAAGCTTATATTATTAATTAATGCATGAATAGATACACATCCCAACTGTAATTACACTTAACTTCAAAAATATTAACATGAATAAAATAAATATACATAAACTTACACAGATGAACATGTCTAAATATATACAGTTTCATTACACTCAATCACCAAACAACTGTACCCATTACCAATGTCTTCTTAAAACTGTAACACTTCTATGCAGGTATTAAAGACATTTCAAAACATGTGGAAAGTCCTTCAACACTGAATGTGCACCAATGGAAGTACTTGAAACTGAACTATATTGGCCAAACACTGAAAATAAACCCCAAGACCAGTCTTATCAATTCATTGGACAATAATGAGCACTAAGTGCACCTACAACTATACAGGGATAATCTAAAACCGGGCCACTCCCAAAATCATAACGGAGACAAACCATCTCCCTGACCTGGTAGGAATACAACAGTTTCGCCCTAGATTGGGATAATAGATTGCTCTTTCCCCACATAGAAAAGCCCACACTTCATATCAAACTGCCCAACAAAATGGAAATACATATTTGGGGTTAAATCACATTTCCGTCAAACACCTTTTTAGCACCAGAGCCATGCCCGGGGGGCATGACTGTCTCACCAGCATAATTCAAGCCACTACCAAGTTTCTTGTTTACGGACGGATGGACACATGGATGGATGGACAGACTGATGGAAGGACTGACAAACGGACAGATGGACGGACGTCCGGAATGGGACTGCTTAGTCTCGCAAACAGCTTATGCTGGCCAGACAAAAAACATCTTTCTATGGAAATCATGTAGTGCACATTTAGTTTTAGTAACCCACAAATGAGCGACATATTCAACACCATCTGTTTCCACAAGTCATTTAATACAAAATATTGTAACAAAGAAAATCTCAACAGTGCAGAACTTTCAACATTAACAAAAGCTTAAATGCAAAAAACCGTCTAAAAGGTCCTTTATTCCCAAATGGGAACAAAAGTATGATTCACCTAAAAGCATTAAAATATTCCAAATATAAGGACAAACTGAAATAATTAATACCTATATACAGATATATTCCAGTATGAACTGTATAAATAGCACCTTAAAAGCATAAAAGTGCTAAAACCCTCAACAACAGTAAAATGTCAGTCACTTGCTACAACATACGAGCCCACATTAAAAAAAAAAAAAGAAAGAAAACAGTAAAATCCTCAGTACAGGACAGACTCTTGGAAACAACTAACTCACATGTAATTGAAGCTTCTATCATACAAACAGCAGCAGCAGTGTGTTATGACGACCTTGAACAAAAAACAAAAACAAACAAACAAACAAACAAACAAAAATACAAAAATAAAAATAAAAACTGAAAAAACAAGGACAAAATAGAACAAACCAATCTCTCAGCGCCCCTTTACCAATCAAGCCTCTGTCTCAGCCTAAGCCTGTAGCTTCATTTATCACTATTATCACCTTCCATGCAAAATTTGGAAAATTCAAGGCTTCCACAGCCAAATGAATTCATCAATGGGTCATCAGTGGGAAACCATCATGCATGTTTGACAGCCTTTAATTCCCACACATGCATTTTTTGTGATGGCGGCTGCTTGTCTTTGCCTTATATTTGTTGAAGACAACCCACTTGAATTTTAAAAAATGTAAGAAGGTGAAATAATAGCACATAACTAAGCAAATAATGTAGCAAGTTATTGCTTATAATGGCAAGTCTTGCTGAAATTATATGAACCAGTATATGCACAAATATTGGCAAAAACTACCAAAATTCCAGTATTCACTTATACTGAGGAAAGGGTTTCATATTTATTCATGAACCTTCTTAGAAAGGAAACACTAAATAAACTTGACTGTCCAAAGGTTTCAAAACAGAATGACTGCTTTGAACTTGAACTAACAACATCAACACAGACAAGCACAAGACACCTCATATCCAAAAAGAGACATGTACTTCATAGACATCCAATGAGTATGGAACCCTGAAAAAAAGAAAATAGGATAAAGAACAAACTCCATAAAAACCCACCCCTGCTACAGTGCCACCAAGTTTGAATTGATTCTGGATGACAATTTCGCAGAAGAAGCTGACAATGTAATTGTGAATGGTTGGATGGACGTACGGATGGATGGACAGACAGACGCCAAACGCTGGAAGACTGACCTTCCTAAAAGCTAAGCCTGACTAGTACATACGTCAGCTAAGCCAACAACGAATCAAATGATCAAAAAAACAAAAAAAAAAAACAAAGCAGCATTATTGGACAAATGAAGGAGGCAAATTGTATACCCCTTCATAAGATATTAAATGCAAACAAAAAAGCTTATATTATTAATTAATGCATGAATAGATACACATCCCAACTGTAATTACACTTAACTTCAAAAATATTAACATGAATAAAATAAATATACATAAACTTACACAGATGAACATGTCTAAATATATACAGTTTCATTGCACTCAATCACCAAACAACTGTACCCATTACCAATGTCTTCTTAAAACTGTAACACTTCTATGCAGGTATTAAAGACATTTCAAAACATGTGGAAAGTCCTTCAACACTGAATGTGCACCAATGGAAGTACTTGAAACTGAACTATATTGGCCAAACACTGAAAATAAACCCCAAGACCAGTCTTATCAATTCATTGGACAATAATGAGCATTAAGTGCACCTACAACTATACAGGGATAATCTAAAACCTGGCCACTCCCAAAATCATAACGGGGACAAACCATCTCCCTGACCTGGTAGGAATACAACAGTTTCGCCCTAGATTGGGATAATAGATTGCTCTTTCCCCACATAGAAAAGCCCACACTTCATATCAAACTGCCCAACAAAATGGAAATACATATTTGGGGTTAAATCACATTTCCGTCAAACACCTTTTTAGCACCAGAGCCATGCCCGGGGGGCATGACTGTCTCACCAGCATAATTCAAGCCACTACCAAGTTTCTTGTTTACGGACGGATGGACACATGGATGGATGGACAGACTGATGGAAGGACTGACAAACGGACAGATGGACGGACGTCCGGAATGGGACTGCTTAGTCTCGCAAACAGCTTATGCTGGCCAGACAAAAAACATCTTTCTATGGAAATCATGTAGTGCACATTTAGTTTTAGTAACCCACAAATGAGCGACATATTCAACACCATCTGTTTCCACAAGTCATTTAATACAAAATATTGTAACAAAGAAAATCTCAACAGTGCAGAACTTTCAACATTAACAAAAGCTTAAATGCAAAAAACCGTCTAAAAGGTCCTTTATTCCCAAATGGGAACAAAAGTATGATTCACCTAAAAGCATTAAAATATTCCAAATATAAGGACAAACTGAAATAATTAATACCTATATACAGATATATTCCAGTATGAACTGTATAAATAGCACCTTAAAAGCATAAAAGTGCTAAAACCCTCAACAACAGTAAAATGTCAGTCACTTGCTACAACATACGAGCCCACATTAAAAAAAAAAAAAGAAAGAAAACAGTAAAATCCTCAGTACAGGACAGACTCTTGGAAACAACTAACTCACATGTAATTGAAGCTTCTATCATACAAACAGCAGCAGCAGTGTGTTATGTCGACCTTGAACAAAAAACAAAAACAAACAAACTAACAAACAAAAATACAAAAACAAAAATAAAAACTGAAAAAACAAGGACAAAATAGAACAAACCAATCTCTCAGCGCCCCTTTACCAATCAAGCCTCTGTCTCAGCCTAAGCCTGTAGCTTCATTTATCACTATTATCACCTTCCATGCAAAATTTGGAAAATTCAAGGCTTCAACAGCCAAATGAATTCATCAATGGGTCATCAGTGGGAAACCATCATGCATGTTTGACAGCCTTTAATTCCCACACATGCATTTTTTGTGATGGCGGCTGCTTGTCTTTGCCTTATATTTGTTGAAGACAACCCACTTGAATTTTAAAAAATGTAAGAAGGTGAAATAATAGCACATAACTAAGCAAATAATGTAACAAGTTATTGCTTATAATGGCAAATCTTGCTGAAATTATATGAACCAGTATATGCACAAATATTGGCAAAAACTACCAAAATTCCAGTATTCACTTATACTGAGGAAAGGGTTTCATATTTATTCATGAACCTTCTTAGAAAGGAAACACTAAATAAACTTGACTGTCCAAAGGTTTCAAAACAGAATGACTGCTTTGAACTTGAACTAACAACATCAACACAGACAAGCACAAGACACCTCATATCCAAAAAGAGACATGTACTTCATAGACATCCAATGAGTATGGAACCCTGAAAAAAAGAAAATAGGATAAAGAACAAACTCCATAAAAACCCACCCCTGCTACAGTGCCACCAAGTTTGAATTGATTCTGGATGACAATTTCGCAGAAGAAGCTGACAATGTAATTGTGAATGGTTGGATGGACGTACGGATGGATGGACAGACAGACGCCGAACGCTTGAAGACTGACCTTCCTAAAAGCTAAGCCTGACTAGTACGTACGTCAGCTAAGCCAACAACGAATCAAATGATCAAAAAAACAAAAAAAAAAAAACAAAGCAGCATTATTGGACAAATGAAGGAGGCAAATTGTATACCCCTTCATAAGATATTAAATGCAAACAAAAAAGCTTATATTATTAATTAATGCATGAATAGATACACATCCCAACTGTAATTACACTTAACTTCAAAAATATTAACATGAATAAAATAAATATACATAAACTTACACAGATGAACATGTCTAAATATATACAGTTTCATTGCACTCAATCACCAAACAACTGTACCCATTACCAATGTCTTCTTAAAACTGTAACACTTCTATGCAGGTATTAAAGACATTTCAAAACATGTGGAAAGTCCTTCAACACTGAATGTGCACCAATGGAAGTACTTGAAACTGAACTATATTGGCCAAACACTGAAAATAAACCCCAAGACCAGTCTTATCAATTCATTGGACAATAATGAGCATTAAGTGCACCTACAACTATACAGGGATAATCTAAAACCTGGCCACTCCCAAAATCATAACGGGGACAAACCATCTCCCTGACCTGGTAGGAATACAACAGTTTCGCCCTAGATTGGGATAATAGATTGCTCTTTCCCCACATAGAAAAGCCCACACTTCATATCAAACTGCCCAACAAAATGGAAATACATATTTGGGGTTAAATCACATTTCCGTCAAACACCTTTTTAGCACCAGAGCCATGCCCGGGGGGCATGACTGTCTCACCAGCATAATTCAAGCCACTACCAAGTTTCTTGTTTACGGACGGATGGACACATGGATGGATGGACAGACTGATGGAAGGACTGACAAACGGACAGATGGACGGACGTCCGGAATGGGACTGCTTAGTCTCGCAAACAGCTTATGCTGGCCAGACAAAAAACATCTTTCTATGGAAATCATGTAGTGCACATTTAGTTTTAGTAACCCACAAATGAGCGACATATTCAACACCATCTGTTTCCACAAGTCATTTAATACAAAATATTGTAACAAAGAAAATCTCAACAGTGCAGACCTTTCAACATTAACAAAAGCTTAAATGCAAAAAACCGTCTAAAAGGTCCTTTATTCCCAAATGGGAACAAAAGTATGATTCACCTAAAAGCATTAAAAGATTCCAAATATAAGGACAAACTGAAATAATTAATACCTATATACAGATATATTCCAGTATGAACTGTATAAATAGCACCTTAAAAGCATAAAAGTGCTAAAACCCTCAACAACAGTAAAATGTCAGTCACTTGCTACAACATACGAGCCCACATTAAAAAAAAAAAAAGAAAGAAAACAGTAAAATCCTCAGTACAGGACAGACTCTTGGAAACAACTAACTCACATGTAATTGAAGCTTCTATCATACAAACAGCAGCAGCAGTGTGTTATGTCGACCTTGAACAAAAAACAAAAACAAACAAACTAACAAACAAAAATACAAAAACAAAAATAAAAACTGAAAAAACAAGGACAAAATAGAACAAACCAATCTCTCAGCGCCCCTTTACCAATCAAGCCTCTGTCTCAGCCTAAGCCTGTAGCTTCATTTATCACTATTATCACCTTCCATGCAAAATTTGGAAAATTCAAGGCTTCAACAGCCAAATGAATTCATCAATGGGTCATCAGTGGGAAACCATCATGCATGTTTGACAGCCTTTAATTCCCACACATGCATTTTTTGTGATGGCGGCTGCTTGTCTTTGCCTTATATTTGTTGAAGACAACCCACTTGAATTTTAAAAAATGTAAGAAGGTAAAATAATAGCACATAACTAAGCAAATAATGTAACAAGTTATTGCTTATAATGGCAAGTCTTGCTGAAATTATATGAACCAGTATATGCACAAATATTGGCAAAAACTACCAAAATTCCAGTATTCACTTATACTGAGGAAAGGGTTTCATATTTATTCATGAACCTTCTTAGAAAGGAAACACTAAATAAACTTGACTGTCCAAAGGTTTCAAAACAGAATGACTGCTTTGAACTTGAACTAACAACATCAACACAGACAAGCACAAGACACCTCATATCCAAAAAGAGACATGTACTTCATAGACATCCAATGAGTATGGAACCCTGAAAAAAAGAAAATAGGATAAAGAACAAACTCCATAAAAACCCACCCCTGCTACAGTGCCACCAAGTTTGAATTGATTCTGGATGACAATTTCGCAGAAGAAGCTGACAATGTAATTGTGAATGGTTGGATGGACGTACGGATGGATGGACAGACAGACGCCGAACGCTTGAAGACTGACCTTCCTAAAAGCTAAGCCTGACTAGTACGTACGTCAGCTAAGCCAACAACGAATCAAATGATCAAAAAAACAAAAAAAAAAAAACAAAGCAGCATTATTGGACAAATGAAGGAGGCAAATTGTATACCCCTTCATAAGATATTAAATGCAAACAAAAAAGCTTATATTATTAATTAATGCATGAATAGATACACATCCCAACTGTAATTACACTTAACTTCAAAAATATTAACATGAATAAAATAAATATACATAAACTTACACAGATGAACATGTCTAAATATATACAGTTTCATTGCACTCAATCACCAAACAACTGTACCCATTACCAATGTCTTCTTAAAACTGTAACACTTCTATGCAGGTATTAAAGACATTTCAAAACATGTGGAAAGTCCTTCAACACTGAATGTGCACCAATGGAAGTACTTGAAACTGAACTATATTGGCCAAACACTGAAAATAAACCCCAAGACCAGTCTTATCAATTCATTGGACAATAATGAGCATTAAGTGCACCTACAACTATACAGGGATAATCTAAAACCTGGCCACTCCCAAAATCATAACGGGGACAAACCATCTCCCTGACCTGGTAGGAATACAACAGTTTCGCCCTAGATTGGGATAATAGATTGCTCTTTCCCCACATAGAAAAGCCCACACTTCATATCAAACTGCCCAACAAAATGGAAATACATATTTGGGGTTAAATCACATTTCCGTCAAACACCATTTTAGCACCAGAGCCATGCCCGGGGGGCATGACTGTCTCACCAGCATAATTCAAGCCACTACCAAGTTTCTTGTTTACGGACGGATGGACACATGGATGGATGGACAGACTGATGGAAGGACTGACAAACAGACAGATGGACGGACGTCCGGAATGGGACTGCTTAGTCTCGCAAACAGCTTATGCTGGCCAGACAAAAAACATCTTTCTATGGAAATCATGTAGTGCACATTTAGTTTTAGTAACCCACAAATGAGCGACATATTCAACACCATCTGTTTCCACAAGTCATTTAATACAAAATATTGTAACAAAGAAAATCTCAACAGTGCAGAACTTTCAACATTTACAAAAGCTTAAATGCAAAAAACCGTCTAAAAGGTCCTTTATTCCCAAATGGGAACAAAAGTATGATTCACCTAAAAGCATTAAAAGATTCCAAATATAAGGACAAACTGAAATAATTAATACCTATATACAGATATATTCCAGTATGAACTGTATAAATAGCACCTTAAAAGCATAAAAGTGCTAAAACCCTCAACAACAGTAAAATGTCAGTCACTTGCTACAACATACGAGCCCACATTAAAAAAAAAAAAAGAAAGAAAACAGTAAAATCCTCAGTACAGGACAGACTCTTGGAAACAACTAACTCACATGTAATTGAAGCTTCTATCATACAAACAGCAGCAGCAGTGTGTTATGTCGACCTTGAACAAAAAACAAAAACAAACAAACTAACAAACAAAAATACAAAAACAAAAATAAAAACTGAAAAAACAAGGACAAAATAGAACAAACCAATCTCTCAGCGCCCCTTTACCAATCAAGCCTCTGTCTCAGCCTAAGCCTGTAGCTTCATTTATCACTATTATCACCTTCCATGCAAAATTTGGAAAATTCAAGGCTTCAACAGCCAAATGAATTCATCAATGGGTCATCAGTGGGAAACCATCATGCATGTTTGACAGCCTTTAATTCCCACACATGCATTTTTTGTGATGGCGGCTGCTTGTCTTTGCCTTATATTTGTTGAAGACAACCCACTTGAATTTTAAAAAATGTAAGAAGGTGAAATAATAGCACATAACTAAGCAAATAATGTAACAAGTTATTGCTTATAATGGCAAGTCTTGCTGAAATTATATGAACCAGTATATGCACAAATATTGGCAAAAACTACCAAAATTCCAGTATTCACTTATACTGAGGAAAGGGTTTCATATTTATTCATGAACCTTCTTAGAAAGGAAACACTAAATAAACTTGACTGTCCAAAGGTTTCAAAACAGAATGACTGCTTTGAACTTGAACTAACAACATCAACACAGACAAGCACAAGACACCTCATATCCAAAAAGAGACATGTACTTCATAGACATCCAATGAGTATGGAACCCTGAAAAAAAGAAAATAGGATAAAGAACAAACTCCATAAAAACCCACCCCTGCTACAGTGCCACCAAGTTTGAATTGATTCTGGATGACAATTTCGCAGAAGAAGCTGACAATGTAATTGTGAATGGTTGGATGGACGTACGGATGGATGGACAGACAGACGCCAAACGCTGGAAGACTGACCTTCCTAAAAGCTAAGCCTGACTAGTACGTACGTCAGCTAAGCCAACAACGAATCAAATGATCAAAAAAACAAAAAAAAAAAAACAAAGCAGCATTATTGGACAAATGAAGGAGGCAAATTGTATACCCCTTCATAAGATATTAAATGCAAACAAAAAAGCTTATATTATTAATTAATGCATGAATAGATACACATCCCAACTGTAATTACACTTAACTTCAAAAATATTAACATGAATAAAATAAATATACATAAACTTACACAGATGAACATGTCTAAATATATACAGTTTCATTGCACTCAATCACCAAACAACTGTACCCATTACCAATGTCTTCTTAAAACTGTAACACTTCTATGCAGGTATTAAAGACATTTCAAAACATGTGGAAAGTCCTTCAACACTGAATGTGCACCAATGGAAGTACTTGAAACTGAACTATATTGGCCAAACACTGAAAATAAACCCCAAGACCAGTCTTATCAATTCATTGGACAATAATGAGCATTAAGTGCACCTACAACTATACAGGGATAATCTAAAACCTGGCCACTCCCAAAATCATAACGGGGACAAACCATCTCCCTGACCTGGTAGGAATACAACAGTTTCGCCCTAGATTGGGATAATAGATTGCTCTTTCCCCACATAGAAAAGCCCACACTTCATATCAAACTGCCCAACAAAATGGAAATACATATTTGGGGTTAAATCACATTTCCGTCAAACACCTTTTTAGCACCAGAGCCATGCCCGGGGGGCATGACTGTCTCACCAGCATAATTCAAGCCACTACCAAGTTTCTTGTTTACGGACGGATGGACACATGGATGGATGGACAGACTGATGGAAGGACTGACAAACGGACAGATGGACGGACGTCCGGAATGGGACTGCTTAGTCTCGCAAACAGCTTATGCTGGCCAGACAAAAAACATCTTTCTATGGAAATCATGTAGTGCACATTTAGTTTTAGTAACCCACAAATGAGCGACATATTCAACACCATCTGTTTCCACAAGTCATTTAATACAAAATATTGTAACAAAGAAAATCTCAACAGTGCAGAACTTTCAACATTTACAAAAGCTTAAATGCAAAAAACCGTCTAAAAGGTCCTTTATTCCCAAATGGGAACAAAAGTATGATTCACCTAAAAGCATTAAAAGATTCCAAATATAAGGACAAACTGAAATAATTAATACCTATATACAGATATATTCCAGTATGAACTGTATAAATAGCACCTTAAAAGCATAAAAGTGCTAAAACCCTCAACAACAGTAAAATGTCAGTCACTTGCTACAACATACGAGCCCACATTAAAAAAAAAAAAAGAAAGAAAACAGTAAAATCCTCAGTACAGGACAGACTCTTGGAAACAACTAACTCACATGTAATTGAAGCTTCTATCATACAAACAGCAGCAGCAGTGTGTTATGTCGACCTTGAACAAAAAACAAAAACAAACAAACTAACAAACAAAAATACAAAAACAAAAATAAAAACTGAAAAAACAAGGACAAAATAGAACAAACCAATCTCTCAGCGCCCCTTTACCAATCAAGCCTCTGTCTCAGCCTAAGCCTGTAGCTTCATTTATCACTATTATCACCTTCCATGCAAAATTTGGAAAATTCAAGGCTTCAACAGCCAAATGAATTCATCAATGGGTCATCAGTGGGAAACCATCATGCATGTTTGACAGCCTTTAATTCCCACACATGCATTTTTTGTGATGGCGGCTGCTTGTCTTTGCCTTATATTTGTTGAAGACAACCCACTTGAATTTTAAAAAATGTAAGAAGGTGAAATAATAGCACATAACTACGCAAATAATGTAACAAGTTATTGCTTATAATGGCAAGTCTTGCTGAAATTATATGAACCAGTATATGCACAAATATTGGCAAAAACTACCAAAATTCCAGTATTCACTTATACTGAGGAAAGGGTTTCATATTTATTCATGAACCTTCTTAGAAAGGAAACACTAAATAAACTTGACTGTCCAAAGGTTTCAAAACAGAATGACTGCTTTGAACTTGAACTTACAACATCAACACAGACAAGCACAAGACACCTCATATCCAAAAAGAGACATGTACTTCATAGACATCCAATGAGTATGGAACCCTGAAAAAAAAAAAAAGATAAAGAACAAACTCCATAAAAACCCACCCCTGCTAGTGCCACCAAGTTTGAATTGATTCTGGATGACAGTTTTGCAGAAGAAGTTGACAATGTAATTGTGAATGGTTGGATGGACGTACGGATGGATGGACAGACAGACGCCGAACGCTGGAAGACTGACCCTCCTCAAAGTTAAGCCTGACTAGTAAGTCAGCTAAGCCAAAAACAAATCGAAAGATAAAAAAAAAACAAAAACAAAACAAGGTCACTGATAAAACCAAAGGGCCCTAATCAAGACCAGACGATTTACGTTCCAGCCCCGTGATCAGGGCCCATGCCGTGAAAGTGATTGACGCGCTGTTTATTCTCCTATGGCCCTTGGGCACCTGCTGTGCGTATCGAGAGTCAATACCTTATGAAGATCCATTATTTGGTAGGATGAGAGCCCTAATGAATGGTCATTCTGAAAAACTTGAGGTGCATACCCCCACCTAAAAAAGTAGGGAGTGCCCCCCCCCTCCAACGGGTGTCTGGGTTGGCACCCAGACATAAAAAAGGAAGAGGGAGGGAGGGAGGGAGGGAGGGAGAGAGAGAGAGAGAGAGAGAGAGAGAGAGAGAGAGACCAGTTATCACCCGTTTCAAATTTTTATAGCAGAATAATTTACGCATGTAGGTCCCATTTCAATGTGATGCCTGTTTAGTAGATCCAGGGTCCTTGACAACTGGACATTCACCCTGAACCACATACAAAAATGGCCTGACAGCTATCCAAGCAGGAAAATGTTGTCACCAGTTATCTGCCTCCCATCTTCCTCTACACACACGCGCGCACGCACGCACGCACGCACGAGCAGAACTGTTCTGTAGCCACACTGGACTCAAACGAGTGGTTCCCTTAACAGGGTTTGCATGGTGATTATGAGCTTTTTTACTCGAAAAATATAGAGTGATGGTTGTTCTATTAAATACTTCAACATGTGAATCTGACTTGACATCATATATAATTCATGATTACAGTGTAAATTATTTTGTGTCAATATAACAAATCATTTTATATCCTACCATACCTTGGGAATGTCCGTTTCAGTTTGTTTTGGAGTCCAACATACCTGGGAATGTCCGTTTCGGTTCATTTAGGACACTACCATACCTGGGGAATGTCCGTTTCGGTTTGGTTTGGAGCCCATGATACCTGGGATGGTCCGTTTCGGTTCATATAGGACCCTACCATACCTGGGGATGTCCGTTTCGGTTTGTTTTGGCATCCACCATACCTGGGATGCTCCGTTTCGGTTCGTTCAAGACCCTACCTACCTGGGGAATGTCCGTTTCGGTTCATGTAGGACCCTACCATACCTTGGGAATGTCCGTTTCGGTTTGTTTAGGAGCCCATGATACCTGGGATGGTCAGTTTCGGTTCATATAGGACCCAACCATACCTGGGGAATGTCCGTTTCGGTTTGGTTTGGAGCCTATGATACCTGGGATGGTCCGTTTCGGTTCATTTAAGACACTAAAATACCTGGGGAATGTCCGTTTCACTCCGTTTCGGTCCTTTTCACTCCGTTTCGGTTATTAGATACACCCCTAAACCCTTCAATCCTAGTATCCATGCTAACCTATAATTGTTGCCATGTCCCTTACTTGCTCTAAGCTTTTACACTGCCAATCTCTTGTTCTCCGCTGTACAAGCAACCGCTCTCTTAGTGCTCCATAACCTGTACACCATGTCATCATATGATCAATGGTCTCATCCATGTCGTCCCTGCACTTCCCATCTCTCCTATTCGTCCACTTCTGTTTCTTCTTTTCCAGATTGATCACTCCTGCTCTGCCCTGAAACAACAGTCCAGAACCCTGGCCACTATCACAAAATTTAGTTTTCACTGGCTTGTCTATAGCTCTATACGCTCTAAGGGTGTTCTTCTGCTCAACCACTCTTTTCCGCTGCTCCACATGTTTCTCTTGAATCACCTTTCCTATATATACGATTTCCACGCCACTTCAATCTCATCTGGCCCTTTCAACTCATATTTCACACTCACATGCAGGTGATGGATAATATTCCCTCATTATTTTATGCATGAAGTTGAAGATAAGTTTGTGTAAATCAGCGACTAACTAAATTCAGTTTCGTAAGCAAATGTACTCACCAGTCCCAGGTGTGCATAACTTTGATAACAATTTACCTGGAGAATTTTGTTTAAGTGTATCGGCGCACAAATATAAAAAACGTCATTGGCGACTTTCCGTTAAAAACAGTGTGTGGAATGGCGCGAGTTTTTTTATATACCAGAGTGCCAAACGGGTCACGTGTCTCAATACACAATGCTTTCTGATTGGCCCTCTTGAAAACAAAACTGTAGAATGAAACTGTTAATACATTTATTTGTTAGCTTGACACTTTAATAGCACCATCATTCATTTAGAAGGCAAAGCCCTGTCAATGTTTTTTCTGGGGATTTATCCAATATACCTGTACTTCTACAAACAAACAAGAAACGACCACATCATAATATTGTAGACTTCGTCATTGTTTTGTGTGTCGCGCATTCAAGTACAATCATTTATTTCTCCACGACAAACTGCATTCCTATTGAGTTTGCTTTGATAGCACAAGCGCCTGAAATATGCCAATTGCTCGGAGTTGACGCGTGGACCAACGTCAAACAAATATTTCAGTCATTGCATTGTTTTGCAGTAACTTACAACAATTAGAGAACAAAGTCATGTCCATTTGCACATTTTTTGTTGGTCGGTGTTGTGAAGCCACATGATAACGTTGACGCCAGGTAAAAATCCAGGTCATTGGTTTGCACAGGGTTTTGACAAGTATGGATCATACCATTTGTTGAAGCCATACTCTCGTTATTTTTGTTTGACCCTTCATCGCTTGCCCCATGTTCCTGTCTATATTAATATTTTGTTTCAATTTTATCACGTTGAACATGTTGTCGGGGTAGTTTTTGTGTTGTTAGGTGGCTATTGGTCAGTTCCACACGGTTTTGTCAATATTTTGAGAGAAAGAGAGCACTTGGACTTGGCTGTCCAACATCTTATGACGTGACCTCAAGTCCAGCGCCATCTGTTGGGCTGCAGATCATTTCCAGCACAGACCTATCAATCCAATCGGTCTGCATCTTTCCTCTTCTGCCCTGCCCCCCCCCCCCCCCCACCATCTGGCTTATAATTACTTATTCAAGATACATCACCTGTACGCTATTAAAAACATCAGCAAACTAAGAAAGATGATTTGGTTGTAGATGTTAATACAAACGGAAACTAGGAAAGATGATTTGCTGCATGGCAAATCAGTGTGTGTGTCTTCAAAGCATATTGGTATGGCAATGTACAACTATTCCGTAACACACGAGTAGAAGTTGGAATGACACCTCTATCTATTATCTGTTGAAGATATTCAAGATTGAAAATTTCGAATACTGCTAATTAGCTTAATTTAAATTGCTACAACTTTTGTTTTCGATTCATTACATGCGCAAAGGTCAACAACCTCCTAGTAGAAGTTGAAATGACATCACTATCTATAATAATTTTGAAGATATTCAAGTTTTAAAATTTCAAATGCTGCTAATTAGCATAATTTAAATGGCTGCGACTTTTGCTTTAGATTCATTAGATGCACAATGGTCAATAACCCCCTAGTAGAAGATAAAATGACATCTCTATCTATAACAGTTTTGAAGATATTCAAGTATTAAAATTTCCAATGTTGCTAATTAGCATAATTTAAATGGCTACAATTTTTGTTTTAGATTGATTAGATGCGAGCAATGGTCAATAACACCCTAGTAGAACTTGGAATGACATCTCTATCTATTATACTTTTGAAGATATTCAAGATTTAAAATTTCAAATGCCCCTAATTTGCATAATTTTAAACATCTTCATTCCTCTGTATAAAACGGTCAAACTCCCTGTATGGAGGTACAATCACGCCAAGTTAGGAGTTTCTACGTATAAAAGTGTCTGAGAAAAGTGTCAGACAAATTTGCTGGTAAAGAAGAAAGAAAGAAGAAAGAAAGAAAGAAAGAAAGAAAGAAAGAACTCGAGGAAAACAGGAAAGTGTGTATTGACACACACACACACTTTAATTATAGGTACATGCGTGCAGTCAATTGTCCAAAAGATACCTTGTCACCCTGCCCTTGCATGAAAAAGTTCTTGTATTCTGTTTATCTCTTCAGGGTGGGGCAATGTACAAATTGACCAGGTACGCTCGCAAGTGCTTTATTATTCTGCTGACCGAACTTAATTGCCGGCCAGCAGAGGACCCCCTTAGATCGCAATATGTTTCTGATCCATGTGCTCTCGTCGGGCGAGTGCCCACATCAATGAACGCAAGAGCGAGTCAGTAGGGTGTTTGGAGGCAACGAACGCACGTGCACACCAAACAAATTCCCGACATAGAAGGCGCGATGGTTATGTTCGGCGATGCCCACTCCGAACATGAACATCGGGGCTTCTATGTCCAGATCGAGCTACTCCCACCCGTGGGCTCCCATCCCGCCTTGTTCTGATTTTCCAGCACCTTCACGTGTTCTACAAACTACGAACACGTCCTATTATATAGTTTGCGATACATAAACGGACTGAGAAAACATGTTTTATTTTCGGCGAAATACGATATACAATTGTTGACATGGCGTTAACTCAGCCCGCCCTCCCCCCTCCCCCCCCCGCCCAGGCTCTTTGAGAATTAACGTATAATGTCCAACCCCCCACCCAGGCTTTTTTTAGAATTAACGTAATGTCCAAACTTTCTTCTGTTCGTCTGTGGAATGACCTTCCCGACGATATAAAAGGACCTCATTCACTTTCAACCTTCAAAGCAAAGTGACCAAAATACTCTTCTTCTGTCACGACGTATCCCAATCCTTTGCATCTGGCAACCGCTTTGCAAGCATTCTTCACATCCAGTTTCGTTTGGAGTGTTCAGGACTAAATTATCATTTATATGAAATCAACATTGTACCCTCGGCAAATTGTTGGTGTAACACAGGCATCGAAAATACCTGTCACTATTTTTGTTCTGTCCCATCTATGAACTTCCTACAAAACGGAAACAATTGAGATTTGCCACAAACGTGCTCGCCCTTGGTGTATACCTACATTTATTGCATTACCTTGCTTAAGACAGACTACAGACTGTATTAAACATTATGCTATGTGGTAGTTGTGACTTAGCAGATGAAGCTTACTCTGAAATCCTTAATGCCGTTCAATTGTACATAATGGAAACTTGACTTCGTATTTAGTAGCTACAGTAATTCATATTTTTCTACAAGTGGAACTTCTGAATTTAGGGTAGTGGTCAAAGCCCAAAAGTACTCGGGTACCCCTCCCCATGGTAGAACAAGACGCAACCCATTTTTTTTTATTGAAGATTGGTTTGTGAGACATAAGAAAATGATGGTTGTGGCAATTTATTTAGTGACAAGTGTATCTTATCACCATTTATAATGAAGAATCACTCTTAAAATCAATAACTTCTCACTTTGCTTGTTTTTTTTGCATAAAATCAGCAATATATGCTGAAACTTGATGACATTAGGCTAAAAAAAGAAAATTTATGTGAAAAAGTAAGAAAATAATGATACTAGACATTTAAGAACTTAAAAATGGGGGAAAATGTAGAAAACTGCACAATTATGCAAAAATATTTTTGATTTTGACATTATTATCTCCCAAAAATATGTCAAAAAACTTACAATTCTTGTCCAATATTGCATTTTTATACACCAAAAATTACCTTAGCCATAAGGCTACGAGGTTACATGGAAATTATTATTACAAATTACAAGTTTCTCAAAATTTTATAAGCACCAAAAAGTATTACCCCTACCCCCTTATTTTTGAAAATAAGAAAAATCACTGCTTTGTCGCTATACGCCGCTATTCTTCAATTGATAATACTTCCTCATTGATAAAATTAAAACTTGACACAAGAACAAACTAATTAATCCGGTGCAAGTGAATTTAATGTCACCTTCTTTTAAAATTTTGAGTTTTGATATGGAATGAAGATCAAACTTATTATTTCGTCCAAAACACTGATAAATTTTCTATCACAATTTTGCAGTTAAAAACCTGATATCAGAATTTGCATGTACTTTGATAATAAGGAAAATAACTCTGTGTTACAGAAATTATCAACATATAAGTATTTGGCAATTTTTGGAAAAAAAAAAGAACTTGTCACATAGTCCACCATCTTCAAATAGCCTGCCAATGCTGGCAATGAATGCCATATACTAACACACATTCACTACCCACTTTTTTCCCAGGACTCATCATGGCACCATCATTTGTGAATTTATCCATATCCCATGATCTATCATAACCTTAGGAGATGGAAGCATAGTACATGGAACCTACCCAACACTGGCACAGTTTATATCTGCCCGTTTGTCTGTTTTTATTTGATGATGCAGGGTTGTGTTATATGATTTGCAACCAAAACATAAAATTAATCACATACTGGAACTTACTTTCTCAACTGTGCGATGTTGCGCCCGACACCACTGGGCTTTGACGAGCCCGGCGGTATCGGGCGCAGCGTCGCACAGTTGAGAAAGTAAGTTCCAATATGCGATTGTCTGGGTGCCAAACCAGACATTTTGGTTTTCCAAGAATTCTTTCTTTCTTTCTTTCTTTCTTTCTTTCTTTCTTTCTTTCTTTCTTTCTTTCTTTCTTTCTTTCTTTCTTTCTTTCTTTCTTTCTTTCTTTCTTTCTTTACGACCAGATTTGTCCGGAGTTTTTCGCAGACCCTACTATTTCGAAAACCACCAAACTTGCCACGGTGACTGACCTACCAGTGAAATTAGGCGACTGACTTGGAATAGTCATGATGATTAAAGTTGTGCAAATGAGGGGCAATTAAAATTCTAAAAGCTCCATATCTTCTAAACTATTGGAGATAGACAGAAAGTTCTAACTTACACATATAGGTTTGAGACAACTGGCAAATCCAATAGCATGCAAACAAAAGTTGGGGAATTTTAATGTATGTTAAATTCAGTAAATTGCCCAACAATCCACATTTTGACTAGGGCTTCTGCTGTACTACATGTTATAAGCCTCCATGGTGCTAGGCAACCATTTTGCATTCATGATACTTGAACCTGTCTCATGGTATTACGTGGGTTTATAAGTTATTTTGGAAGGTACAGACTGCAACCTGGTTTGTTTACATTTTTTGCGGGTTGAATTAGTAGCGTAACACCTTAAGGGGCACTGCAGGTGACTACTTTGGGCAGCAGAAAGACCCATTATCAGGTCTGTACGGTCATTATTTCATTTAATTACTTGAAATGTTACATTCTATGAATGAATAAACACAAAAAAGTGCATTTTGATCATTTAAATCACATTTATGCTCAAAATTAACACTCAATTGTACAAAATGAGGGAGGTCCGCAAACAATTTGCTTTGTGATTCATGTCTCACACAATTTTAACTGATGCCATGGGTTTCTGGGTCATAATTTCATTATGGAGAGCACACTCATGACTATGAAAACTCCAAAAATAGGATATTACTGTTAAAGAGAACAGAAAGCTCAGTTTAGATGGATGGCGATTTCAACTATGGGCAAAATTCTGTATCTGAGAGGGTATGGAGTTTCAGTTACAGTTACCGTATTCAATTCCAAAGTCTATAAACCAACATGACATGTATTTTTTATGGACGTTCACAATATTTACCTCATGAAAAACACAATTTACAATAGGCATCATTGGGAAAACTTTTTGGTAGCATACCCCTGCAACATGCACATACAATTTTTCAGTTTTTGCTCGTATGCATTCTGGTTTATTGCGTTACATATGGCTATTAGGAAAATAGTGGTCCCAGTTGAAGGGTTTTAATATGATTTGTACACAAAACAATATTTCAAATCTTCAACGATCATTTATTTGATAATTGTGGAGATGACTTGTTCCCTTAAGGTATTACGTGAGTAATTCGGCCGGCTTCAGGGTAGAAGGATTATAAATTTCATATTAGAAATGACCCTTACAGGTACAGGGGACTGCCTCTTACATAATTCTGACCACAGTAACATTTTTTTTCCCCTGAAACTGACAGGTACAGTGTGCGGTATTTATTGACAGGTCAGTTTTCAACATACCCAGCGTAGTGACTGAATACACACAGCTACAATGTGAGTACTTCGAGTCACCGCGCAAGGCTGCATGACTGCTGTCAGTACTTTGGTTGTAGCAAACGGTAATATCTTAAAAATTTCCAAATGATGACCAGATTTTCCTGTTCTCGGATGATTCAGAATATTGTAAGGAGCAATTTGGCATAGGATATGTTTGGGTTTATAAGTTATTTTTGAAGGTACAGACTGCAACCTGGTTTGTTTACATTTTTGTGGGTTGAATTAGTAGCGTAACACCATCATAGGCAGCCTTCTGGCCATGCCTGCTGGGTTTATGGTTTGAAAGGTTTGGGTCTTATGGCAAATGGGAAGTAGGAGTGGGGTGGGGTGGGGTGGGGTGGGGTGGGGTGGGGTGGGGAAACTCCCAACCACTGTGTAATGAGGTTCTCAATAAAATACAGAGAATCTCTTTCTGTTTATGCAAGAAACATATATCTTATCCATGTTCACAGTAATGCTGTACACAGCTGTAAGTGCACCATGGCTGAGACTGATCAGTCAGAGTTTGCCTGCATGAGGCTAGGAGTCTGCTAGACTTATCAGTCCCAAGGGATCAGAGGAGTTGTAATTCTAGGCAGAACAAGCCAGAGAGTACCCTCTGCTAAAAATAGACTACATACAGTGCTGAGTTTGCTGGACCGATCAAAGTCTGACTTATAGTCCTCAGTGACTGTTTTCACATTTTGGTGAATTTTGAAAAAGTGTGCGAATTTGTGTCATCTCAATGGACACTTTCATGTCTTTGTTTTCTTGTAACCAGTGAGATGAAGCCTGTTCTTCATAGCCAATACTGAGTCAGTATAGTGCATGTCTCAGTTCACAGGTACGTGTACATGTAGTTTTGTGACAGCATCTGTTAAAATTTGTTTATGTAATAAAGGAACAAAAACAGTTTTGTATTGCATGTATATACATCCCTCTGTATTATTATATGTGTACACTGTACATGCACATATAATCATCAATACTTCCCAGAAGGGCCGACCCTCTCAGGTATGGGCACTTTTCTCTGGTCGCGAAGGTGTCCACTGTAGAGAGGTTTCACTGTACAGTGGTACCTGCATTTTAAGATCACCCCCTAATGCCAGATAAAAGTGGTCACTTAGGACAGGTTGTCTCTCATCTCAAAAAAATTAAAGAAATAAAAAGCCAATGTCTTTCTTTCTGACCAAGTTGGTCCAGAGTTTTTTCGGACACTATTGGAAAAAACCACCAAGCTTGCCATGGTGACTGACATAACCAGCAAAAGTGCGCATCTCATTTGGAATAGTCATGATGTTTAAAATTATGCAAATTTTAGAGGCAACAAAAATTTTAAAAGCGCCATATCTTCCAAACTATTGCAGATGGACTCATAATTTCAATGTACATATATACCTTTGTGACACTTGCCACTATAATGGACAGTATAGTTGTAGAATTTCAAATTATGCTAATAAGGGGCATTGAAAAATTTAAAAGTTGAGTATTTCCAAAACTATTGTTCATAGAGATGTCATTCCAACTTCCATTTGTAGGACTCTGGTAAAGCCGCATTCAATGAACCATGAACCAAAGTTGTAGGATTTTAATTTATGCAAATTAGGTGAATATGCAAAATGTAAATCTTTAATAGCTTCAAATCTATCATAGAGGTGCCATTTCTACTTCAATTTATGGGTTTGTGGCATAACCCCATCTAATGAACAATAAACCAAAGTTCTTCTAGGCTTATGATTCATGCAAATTAGACAAATACACAAAATCAGAATGTTGAATAGCTTCGAAACTACTATAGATGCTAGTTTCATTCAAACTTCACTTTATAAGTTTGGGACATGGCCACATCCCTTGAACCAAGAACCAAGGCTGAGCATTTTGATTTATGAAAATTAAGCTAATACACGAAATTTAGATTATGTTGAACGATGGCAAAGTATAGCATTTCAAACTGTTTTCATTTTGAAGGCACCCAGATAGATTTGCTGTGACGCAAATCTTCTTCATTAGTTTTATGCTTTATTTGACAACTACTGGATGACTGAAAACATACATTGTTATGATTTGCAGCCATAACCTGTTCACTTTTGATTGTATAGTTAGATTATGGCAGTTCTGGTAAAAAAATTACCATTTTAGACCTACCAGAAAATAAGGGGGTGGGGTAACTCTTTTCTCTCCAATTTGAATTCTGAGAAAGGTGAGGCTAAATTTAGCATATTGCCTTTCAGCTCCACAATTAAGGCAATTTTTTGTGCAATAAATGTTTTCCTAGAGCAAAGACTTTGAGCACTGTGTAGCATTTTATGCACCGTAGAATATCGAACCTGAAGGAATTTTTGCACTAATTTGCCCAAATTTGGTATTTTTCGACATTTTATGACAACAAAACCATGCAAACATCATTTGTACAGTGTTTGCCATATTATTTCAGATACTATGAGCCATATTTGGTATGTTTCTTGAATTTATTTTTGAAGTTATGCTCAGTAGTGTCTTGTATGGAATGATAGTTAAAGTGATGACTACTATTTTCACAGATATGGATATAAAATACCCCTGTAATCAAATTAAAAGACTACAACCATCATAATCCAATGCAGAATATGCCAATCTTTAATAAAAAATGGGTTGTTATTTGTTCTACCATAGGGAGGGGTATATCCTTAAATAAGTCACTTTTTAGGGTTGGCCACTGGTCTAATTGTGCTGTGTGTGTTGTACGTGTGTGTTGTGCGTGTGCGTCACTTGGGCCCCTTATTGTTCTCAATTTCAATGATTTGGTAGATGAGTTAAACATGCAAAGCATATATTTTTTGGCGATGAAACGTCATTCTTTAAAATAGTCGAAACACCAAAGGCGACAACTATAACTTTAAATGGTAGTTTGTCGGTGCTTGAAGACTGGGGTAGAAAATGGAAAGTGGATTTTAATTCAAGTAAAACTGAGGAAATGGTTGTCTCTGTCAAAAAGAAAACGCCTATTTGCGAGTCTCTAACTTTTATGGGCGAACCTGTGAAGCGTGTTTATGAACACAGACATCCTGGTGTTATTATGACTGACAATTTGTGATGGGACAGCCATTTACAATATATATGCAATAAAAACTGCTTCTCGTTTAGGTCGCATCAGATCCTGAAAATACTTCTTACCTTGCAATGCCTTAGAAAGTATATAAAACTCTTACATTTGCTCCTCTCTTGAATATGCAACACCTGTGTTTGAAGGTTGCTCTGTACGATATAAGGCAATGTTTGAAACAGTTCAGTATAAAGGAGCTTTATATGCATATTTGTATTTGGCACTATGAATAGTTCTAGGCAAGCTAAAATTTTGAATTGTCTTGGATGGCGGAGCCTGGAAATGAGGCGTAAATATCTCAAGCTTGTACATGTGTACTCTACTTCAAAATTACCAGAGACATGTGTCCTCCTTACCTGAGAACTTTGATTCCGCAGGCATATCTGACAAGAATATTATCCATTGCGTAATGTTGAGGACCACACGCTGGTCTTCATTCACACATCCTTATTTCGGCACACTTATGTACAGTGTACAACTCGTCTGTGGAACACATTTTATCCCTGAGTGTCATATAAATGCTGCCTCTGTGAATACTTTTAAACGTTGAGTAAAACGTGTATTTTTTCCACCCATGAACGGGTACTTGAGACACGGACCTCGCAAGCTGAATATAGCTGATAGTCAACTTCAGTGCATTGAAAGCGCATTTGTTCACTCGCCGCTTGACTGACTCTCCGGCACGTGGCTGTCCCTCTGAAACGTCAACTCATTTCTTGCTGCAGTGTCCATTATATAATGCACAGAGACAACTGCTCTTGACAAGGGTTTCTGATATTTTTGCGAATGGCCTGATAGATGTTAATTTTGAAACCTCACGTAATTGTGGACAAGGTCCGACTTCTATTGTATGACAGTTTATCTGCCTCAGATACTGGCATAAACTGTTTAATTGAATCAAGGAGGGTGTTCTCTACCCTCCTTGATTAAATGGAGGCTACTCTCAAATATATGTGATTCCAAAAGATTTTCCAAGTTCATAAATGATGAGACACCAGAGTAAAATGTTGTGATCAAGTCCCTACTAATTTACGCTGTAACAAACAGTATCAGTGGTTTATGTTTGTAAAAAAACATATAATCATTATCTGTTTGTCTGTTTTTCTTTTAGCATTATGTGTTCTGTTCGATATCATTATGGAACATCGTATGTAAACACACGAGGAGAAAAATTAACAATAGCCAGTGGCTATTTTTTAATCCTTATTAAAGAAAAAAATTATCATTACATGTGCGTCTGTATATATCTAGGAGATCCCCTCGATCAGTTCCTGTCGAGCTACAGGGTCATCCAGATTTTGAAAATAAATATGTTTACAGTACAATGCAATTTCAGGGTATAAAATTCAAAGCCAAATATGTCTGCAATAGTCATTATTAATGTTGTATGGGACCTTAGGGGGGACTCTTCTCAAATGTTTCTATGCTGACACTTGCACCATGCCACCCATCTCCTTTCACTCCATGGATAAGTCCAGGAACGATCTCTCAGAATTTTATTTTGATCCTTCACATCTTTATTTGAAAAGTTTTAGTAACTTATCTAAAATCAAGTTTAGTCTGCACTTAATTGGTTCTCGTGCCAGACCGCATCTATAAAGTTCCAAATATGTATTTTGGAATCAAGATAAATCAGGGACTTTTAAAACCCTTAAAAGCACAAACAAGCACCCTGAATTACTTTACATGCTATAGCAAGGTGCAGGGTGC
The DNA here is from genome assembly GCA_964020975.1 of Hermodice carunculata. Classification (NCBI taxonomy): domain Eukaryota; kingdom Metazoa; phylum Annelida; class Polychaeta; order Eunicida; family Amphinomidae; genus Hermodice; species Hermodice carunculata. The sequence goes on along the minus strand of CAXHWN010000244.1, from coordinate 750,786 downwards.
CGCCGTAACGCCCTCTTACATGATAACAGGATACTTGCTCTGAGACCATTTTAAACACAGGCACTTGTCCTGTTCAGTCAGTCAAGCATTCGTGCTAATAGGGCAGTTTTACAGGCCTTTTGCAATTCACTGTGCCCGATGGTCTCATCTACCTTTTGCCCGCGACACATCCGTCTTCCATGGTGGGGACCATCTCAGCACCTATCATCAGCAGCACGAAACTATGGATCTGGAAAGTTGTATTAAGGCCCAACATTACACAGAAGAGCGGTAACGGAAAGCGGATAGTGGATACCGGTATTTCCGCGCGGATTTTAAATTACACTGAGAGCAGTACATCGCCGAATTACAAGGTTGTACCTTTAAAGTTGCATAGCCCATCGGGCAAGTAATATATTTGTGTGTGAATAGCCTTCTGAAAGTCTGACTATTAATTAAAGCAATACAATACAAACTAAATGTTTAAAATAATAGGTCATTCTTCTATATCTGCCGACTGAAATTAGATCGGACTCAGATTATTTCACGACCCAAATTCCGATCTATATGGACCACATGTTCACTATACTACACATGTATTTGGGACTTTTGTGCACTCCGCAATAATTACCTGACATGTCCACCTTTGAACCAACGAGTTTCCACACATCCTGCTTCTTTTGGGCATTTTTATACTTTTCAGCCGTTAGGTCGTATAATTGACAATATTTTTGCACTTACAAAATCATGTTTTTCATGATGACCATGTTGGTATAGCACAGATTTCTCTCTCGACACGTGGAGATGATGCCTACAAAAAAACGGTTCTGATTGGCTGAAATCTTCATGTTCCCGCGCGATACGCAGCAAAAATCGATTGGATTTCTGTTTGGAGCGGTTTAGCGCTGTATCGCTTTACTGTTCCGCTGTCAGTGTAATTGTATCTAAGGAAAACCATGTATCTTAATTATTTTAATGCGCGGTTTTCCGTTACGCTCCGTTACCGCTCTCCTCTGTAATTGGGCCTTAAATATTATGTCCGCACGCGGAGCTATTCAAGAGACCTTCAAGAGGCCCATTCGCGGAGGGAAAACAAATTACAATGGGCGATCGCAGCGCATGTCCGCTTCTGCCCACAATGTAACCAAAGATTGAAACTCAGCGGGCCTCTCTGCCATACAAGTTAACATTACCGCCCAACTAAAAAGACGACTAAGGGATGTTTCAACATTATCATCATTTTTGAATTAGTACTTAGGGCACTAAATTTTCCCCTCCCTCCCCCAAATTTGTACTTTAATATGTAAACGGCTAGCACCGTAAAAAGCGAGCGCAGCTTTAATCCTTACACACACACACACACACACACACACACACACACACACACACACACACACACATATATATATATATACATGTACATGGTAGGTATATACACACATTTGTAATTATATATTATAACAATACCAACAGAGGGACGGACTTAAGCCTGAAAAATTTGTGTCAAAACGGGAAAGTAAAACTGTAATTGCTGCAGGACCCGAGAAGATCTTATATAATTCAGGAAAACGTGTGTGTGTGTGTGTGTGTGTGTGTGTGTGTGTGTGTGTGTGTGCATGTGTGTGTGTGTACCATGTTATATATAATATGTTGACTTAGCATGTAACTGGTAGTTTCCATTTTACTATGAATGTTGAAAAGTAATGGGTAATAAACCCAGGGTAATCAATTTAAACAAGTGGCATAACACTATGGCCATACAATGATAACATGTCGAGTGTTCTGGCGTTTTGCAGCTGGCTGCCAGTGATTTATAGATTCACGTGCTGTGCGTTTTTTTTTCAATAGAGTGATATGACGGGGGTGTAGGTTTGTTGTTTTTGTCACTGTTATCATCACCATAATCACAATTTATATATTTACCATCATCACTGTGACTATTATTGATATCACTATCACCATTACCGTTATCATAATCATCGCCATGACCTTCATCACATTTTTGTCGCCATCACTGTGACCATCATCATCATTGTCGTCATCACTATAACCTTTATCATTGTCATCGCTGTGGCCTTCACTTTTTTGTCACCACGATCTTCATTGCCACCATCATCACCATGACTTTCATCATGATTTTTGTCAGCATCGTCATCCGCATCATCATCATCATCATCATCATCATCATCATCATCATCATCATCATCATCATCATCATCATCATCATCATCATCATCATTTTCAGTTGACTCTTGCTCACCCAAGAGTTCAGGTGGCAAAGTGGCACATACACACTTCCTAGCTGTGGGTATCACCGCATGATAATGTACCCCAGTATTTGCAATGGAAATATATGACACTGGTGGGATAGTGGAAGTTCCTTGCAGTGGACATTTTTTTCCATTGAAAAGCTCCACCATATTGACAAAACACATACACTGGACATAATAATGTTGCAAAGACATATATTTTTACATCTGATCCCCAACAGGTAATTTTGCCACGTGCTGCAAGTGATGGTCAAAATTGTCCACGCGTATGCAGAGAAGATATCTGTGGCTCCTCGTGACTTGACTTGTTTTGAAACGGAGTACCTGTACTGAATGCAGTGCTTACAATTGGAACAAAAAAGTACGAACTGCCCTAAAAATAATTTACATCACCTGCAACACGGAAATAACGATATCTTCTTTTAACATGGATGGTGAAAATATATGCCTCTGGTCTTATTTTTTTTCTTACCACCAGTGACCGGCACAGGGGTTAAACTGTATGACAAGAGATACCTGCATGTCTGTAATTTCTGGTTGAAACATGTGCACTCACCCACGTTAAAAAAATATCAAAGCTGTACAAGAATCAATTTATGGAAAATAAAAGTAAAATGAACAAGAAAAGAAGATTTGCTTCAAAGCAAATCTCTCTGTGTGCCTTCAAAAGTTGTAAATATTAAATGCTACAACTTTTATCCTTTGGTACTTCACAGTACATTAAGCTTATGCCTGGATGCAAATTTCAAAGTCCAAACGACCTTGACCTATGACCTTCCCAGGTCTCATGTAAATTGCACAGTGTTACAATACCAACATTTTAAGCCAAACATGAACCAAATCGGATGAAAATTGACCAAGTTATGGCAAGATGAAACTTTCAAAGGACCAAATGACCTTGAACTTTGCCCTTTTGAGGTTACATGTTCCTATAAAAAGGTGCTGCTTTGCAATACCTACAATTTGAGTCCAACATGATTAGAATTGGATGAAAATTGGCCAAGTTGTGACTGGATGAAACTTTCCAAGGTCCAAATGTCCTTGACCTTTGACCTTTAGAGGTTACATGACCGTTTCAAAAATGTGCAGTGTTACAATAGCTACAGTTTGAGCCTAACATGATCAAAATTGGATAAAAATTGACCAAGTTATGGCTAGAAAAAAGCCACCATCAAAAGTGGCCTTTGACCTTGAGATGACCTCTACCTGAAGTGAACATTAACCTCAAAAATGACATTTTAGCCTAAAATTGACCTTTGACCTTGACATGACTTTGGCATTTGAGATGACCTTTGCCTTGCTATGATCGAACTCCTGTACGCTCGGAACCACATCTACTATAGTATATAAGATATTGAAGATTTAAAACTTTAATTAGCCCTCATTTGCATAATTTTGAAAAGCATGACCTTTCATTATAAAAAGGCGACACTTCATCTATAGAAATATAATTGTGCCAAGTTTGGAGTTTCTACGTATAATACTTTTCAAATAAAATGTCGGACAAATTTGCCTGTAAAGAAAGAAAGAAAGAAAGAAAGAAAGAAAGAAAGAATATCTAGAATAACAATATGTCTGTGTTTGCACACAGACATAAATATAGTGAAAGTTGTCAAATTTTGTTTGGTAATCAGTCTTGGACTATATATGTTCTTTAATTGTTTGAAGAAATGTCCTTCGCAAATCTTATATAGTTGTGGAAAATACAAAAATATGAATGAGGAAGTAATGGATATGGCTGTTTTAATTCTGGGATATTGGTGATGAAAGTAAGTGAGCCATTAGTGATATTTGGTTTTCAGTATTAATCATGAAAGGAGTGCATGGCACAAAATTATTGACTTCTAATTCATGTAGGCCTATACTGCTGTAAAAGCTTCTTAATTGTAATTCAACACAGTGTGTGAAAAATCAATTGGTGAGCACAATTTGGATATTTTTAGTTTGGCAAAAGTGGGAAAAAATTAACTATAGAATGTAAGATTTTCAGCAACCGCACCCTCCCTCAACAGCAATTAATAGAGACGAGCATACTTTGTCCTACTTGGATGTGAATTTCACTCCGCAACCTTCCACTCTGGTGACAACTTGAGACAACTTTTACGCTGGGAAGGAAGGCACGACTGAACAACTTTCACGCTGGGAAGGAAGGCCCTTACACGCTCAGGAAGTCACTGTAGTGTGAATATCGTCTGCTACTGCTAGAGCCGAGTTGTTACCTGATGCAGAGAGAGCCGCACGTTATAGGTCCAGAGTATCCCCAAAGGGATTTAAGTTATGCGTGTTCGTCAATACTGAAGGCCTGTGAAGTGAAAGAATCTTCAACTTTTCTCTGTGAACAGAGAAAGCATCAAGAAAGCATAATCGAGATTTTTTCACATAGGCCTGTAATTTCATAACTCCTAGAAGCGCATTTATTTCATCTGGTGAAATGGGTTAATCCCGGTGAGAAGCCTTTCGCCTCGGGTTTCCACACTCGCATATGTGACGTTGGCATTGGTGGTCGCAGCAATATTTTAAATGAGGTACAGGCTCACTATGGAAGATATCAACACTCGTCTCTTATATTTCACGAAAAGTGTAAAGTGCCACCACAATTAATTACTGTAAGCATTAGATTGGAATATAATGATCGTAAATGTAATTTGTAAGCCTAATTTGGTAAATCGAAACTTAGCCAGTTAAAGTGTGTGTGTCAACGCACACTTTTCTGTTTTTCTAGGAATTCTTTCTTTCTTTCTTTCTTCTTTCTTTCTTTCTTTCTTTCTTTCTTTCTTTCTTTCTTTCTTTCTTTCTTTCTTTCTTTCTTTCTTTACAGGCAAATTTGTCCGACATTTCATTTGAAAAGTATTACATGTAGAAACTCCAAACTTGGCACAATTATACTTCTATGGATAAAGTCTGGCCTTTTTATAATGAGAGGTCATGCTTTTCAAAATTATGCAAATGAGGGCTAATTAAAATTTTAAATCTTCAATATCTTATATACTATAGTAGATGTGGTCCCCAGTGTATAGGAGTTCGATCATAGCCAGGTAAAGGTCATCTCAAATGTCAAGGTCAAAGGTCATGTCAAGGTCAAAGGTCACTTTTAAGCCAAAATGTCATTTTTGAGGTCAAGGTTCACTCCAGGTAGAGGTCATCTCCAGGTCAAAGGTCATTTCAAGGTTAAAGGCCACTTTCCTCGGTGGCCTTCTTCTAGCCACAACTTGGTCAATTTTTATCTAATTTTGATCATGTGGGGCTCAAATTGTAGCTATTGTAACCCTGCATATTGTAAAATTTATGTGTGACCTCTAAAGGTCAAAGGTCAAGGTCATTTGAACCTTTGAATGTTTCATCCAGTCACAACTTGGCTATTTTCTATCCAATTCTAATCATGTTAGACTCAAATTGTAGGTATTGCAACACTGCACATTTTTATGTGAACACGTGACCTCGAAAGGGCAAAGGTCAAGGTCATTTGGCCCTTTGAAAGTTTCATCTAGCCATAACTTGGTAAATTTTCATCCGATTTGGTTCATGTTCATGTCAGTTTAACTTCTACTAGGGGGTTCCTGACCATTTCGCATGTAATGAATCTAAAACAAAAGCTGTAGCAATTTGAATTATGCTAAAGAGCACCATAAGAAATTTTAAATCTTGAATAACTTCAAAGCTGTAATAGATAGAGATGCCATTCCAACTTCTATTCCTGTGTTATGGAATAGTTGTACTTTGCCATACCAATATGCTTTGAAGACACACACACTGATTTGCTATGCAGCAAATCATCTTTCCTAGTTCTAGTATTGATTTCCTTTTCCTAAAAATCATAATGAAGACCCCGGACACCCCCTGCAAATGATGACGTCTTTCAAGAGACACTAAACCAATCTGAAACAATGCGATCACTGGCTTATCGAAAATCAACTTTCCCTACATATGGACAAAACAGAGTTAATTCTTTTTGGGTCAAAGCGCACATTGAAATCCATTAGGGATTTCACATTAACACATGGAGGCATCACCATCCATGCTTCCCCGGAAGTCTCCTATTTGTGTGTACATTTAGACCAATGTTTGAGTGATGGTAAAACTACCAATAATATCATAAACAAAGCAAACTCTCGCTTAACATTTTTGTACCGACAGGCCGGAAATTTGAATAAGCATGTAAAGAAAATATTATGTTCTGCTCTGATCAGCTGTCATTTTGACTATTGTATCTCCTCTTGGTACCACGGCCTACCACAACAGTACAAAAAAAGCTTCAAATTACACAAAATAAAGTCTTGCGCTTCATAAAGGGATGGGGGCCAATGGTACATGTGGGAGCATCTGAACTGGCATCAGAAGGACTACTTAACATTGAAAACAGGGCAAAACAACTGTGTCTTACTCATATGCACAAGGTATATAATGACAATTGTCTTTCTTATTTCAACCAGTATTTTACTAGAACCTCACAGATCCATACTCTTAATACACGCAATAACCACTAAGGAAATGTCTTTCTCCTACAGGTAAAATCGGTCCAATCAGCTTCTTTTTATAATGCAAGTGCTAAAGAGTGGAACTCGCTCCCTTTGGACATTAAGACAACACTTCATCTGGCCACATTCAAACAAAAGGTGAAAAAATACTTACTGCAAAAAGCATCACAGGCGAGTTATCTTTATTTACCCATTAAATTGTCAATTTAAAGCTAAATGAAGCTGGCTAGATAAGCATCTTATTCAACTCATTCATCACAACTACTCATTTCAATGGCTTACCCGAACCATCAAGTCTCATATCCATTCCATTGCATACTTACCATCTGGATCATCAACATATCATTTTTTTTTTTCAAAATCTTCATTTTATATATATATATATATATATATATATATATATATATATATATATATATATATATATATATATATATATGTATGTATATATATATACATATATATATATTCTGCATAGCTACGGTTTTTAAGGTATTTTAGTTTAATTTCATTTAGTCACATGTACACTGAGTTTTATATATACCTTTATATATATATATTTAAATATATACATATATATATATGTATATATAAATATTACCTTATTGTAAAACTATGTTTACATCAGTGTTATTTGCCAATGTATTGTAAAGGTAGACTTTTTATGGGGCCCCCTTGGAAATAAACCAGTAGGTTTGGGGGCTACCCCAGCAAAATCAATGCTTTTATTGTTACGTGAATCACACCGTTTATATGTATTGATTTTGTGAAATAAATCAAATCAAATCAAATCCCCCCGTAAATCAACAATGCTCTCTCTCTCTCTCTCTCTCTCTCTCTCTCTCTCTCTCTCTCTCTCTCTGTGTGTCTGTCTGTCTGTCTGTCTGTCTGTCTCTCTCTCTCTCTCTCACACACACACACACACACATGGATATGTACATGTAGATGTACACACATATACACGCAGCAATTCCTCATAATTGTGCATGACATATAAACTGCAATTGTACACTTTTATACCACCGCCTTTGAAAGATCAAAGATAAAACCTCATGATATTAACAAACTCTCGGACACCTTATTTAAAGCCAACATACTGTTTCATGTGTCAGTTTGGATGCGAAACATTTCAAAACGCAAAGGTGTACAGAGGTACTATGTATACGTTTGTGGCGAATCGCTGTTACATAATAATTTAGAAATTCTGAGTTTTACTGATTTTCATCATGTCTATATGAACAGAATATCTAATACAAAACAACAAAGTTAACAATCTTTGCACATACATATATTATTTTGAAAAAAATAATGTATTTCAGCAATATTTGAACCTTCTGATAAGACTTTCTTAAGGATATATGATATGTTAAAAGGTCACAAATTTCCCATTTTGACACATCTATGCATGATATGCTAAAAGCATTACACTCCCATGTGCAACACTCAAATTTTCTTGGTATGAACAGCAGTGAATGCAAAGAGGGACCTATGAGGAATGACTATAGACTCGCTGCCGCAATTGTTCTACGTGGTTTCTTGTTGGTGTTGCTAGGCCCGTCCCATGAAGGCCACAGTTACATCTCAGCAAGAGACCTACATGTATTTGTATGATTGGCAGTCTGTTTCTTCTCCTATTGGGCCCCTTTAGTGATGGACTGCCGGCCACAATTCTCCTCGACCAATTAGGGCATAGTGGGGAAGTGGCACCCAAACAAAAGTGTGACAGTAATCAAATTAAGCCAGGGTCTAGGAACATCATTTTTGTTCCAAAATACCACTTAGTGCTAAAAGATCTTTGAAAATTAAAATGAAAGACCAATCAGAACACTCAGCTGGTAAGGAATGCTCTGGAGTTGCTAGATTTTACACAAAACAGAGGATCCGCCAACTGAGTGTTTCCTGCTTAAGGCCACATTGCCCGTTTCTCGATATCAATAGAGGGACCCCATATAAACTTTGGATCCCAACTACCTTCTCAATTCTCCTTATATAGACTGGAAATTTTCCTGACTGTTTCCAAAATATTATTCTTTTCCAAATTGAGTCAAAAACTAAAAAAAAAACAAGATATGTTTGTAAAACATAGACGCCCCCCGCCCTCATTACCCTTGCCCTCGCTACCCTAATGATAGTGGTAGATGGGGCACTCGTGACCTTACAAAATTAGTGATCTTGACATTCATCACACTTGCAGCTGTATGAACTTGGGAAAGGATCAAGGACACCATGTTCTGAGTAAGTCTGACCTTTATAGAAGAACACTTACATGTGCAACATCAAAGTTCAAGTAGTTCTCAAGTTATAATGAAGACTAAAATTCATGTATGTTGTACTGTGACCCCACAAACGAGGTCAAGGTCATTCATGTACTGTCTCACCATGACCTTCATACAGAATAATTAACATGTGCAGCTAACTCAAAACAGATCTCAAGTTATCAAGTAAACAGTAAATTTCGTGTCAGTTGTCCTGTGAATTAGCATTAGAATACCCATTGACTTACAAAGTAATCAATAGGAAAGCTGCTTTGAACAATAAGTACCCGAATTGAAAATCCTTAAACATCAGGAATCTAAAGCAGTGCCACCTAGTAAACAACTGTTTGACCCTTCCACAACAACATATCCATCACATTTCAGCTTAATCTAAGGGACGGTTCTGAGAACAAGTGAAAAATAGCAAAACTAGAAAAAAAAAATCATAAAAAAATTGCAGCGCCACCTGGTGAACAAATTGGGAACTAGGTGTCCCCTGGAGTGTCTATGTACGATATCATAGCAATTGGGCGAGCGGTTTCACAGGAGAAGAATTTTTGAGGTTTGCCCCCAAAAAGAACAAAAAAAACTCTTAAAAAATAAAAAAATCAATAGAGCGTGACCATTTGAACAAACATGGTAGAGATCCACCCAAGGCGCATCCCCACCATGTTTGAAGTAAATCTGGCCAATGTTATATAAGTTATGACCATGACAAGAATTTCCCATGTTAAAATTTCCTATTTAAACTTTTGTAGAGAATTGAAGAAAAAAAAATCATAAAAAAATCCAAAATTCATCGGAACATGACCACTGGAACAAACCTGGTAGACACCCACCCAAGCTCCATCCCCACCAAGTTTGAAGTAAATCTGGATGACGGCAATATCACTGAAGCATAAACATTTGAACAAAACTGGTAGAAACCCACCCAAGGTACATTGCCACCAAGTTTGAAGTTAATCTGGATGACGGTTTTGGAGAAGAATTCGAAAATGTGAATAACCATTAGAATGCCCATTGACTTCCATAGTAATCAATAGGAAAGCTGCATTGACCGATAAGTACCCGAATTGAAAAAAACGTTAAAAATCAGGAATCTGCAGCATTCCCACATAGTGAACAACTTTGTTTGACCCTTCTACAAGGAACATATCCACCATGTTTCAGCTTAATCTGAGTGACGGTTCTGGAGAAAAAGTCGAGAATAGCTATAACACATAAAAATTCATAAAAAATTATACAAAAAAAAACTACAGCGCCACCTGATGAACAAATTAAGAACTAGGGGTCGTATGAAATATTCCTCTGTGATATCAAAGCAATTGGGTGAGCGGTTTTGGAGAAGAAGATTTTTTAAGATTTGCCCTTAAAAGAACGACAAGGAAATTAAAAATCCAAAATTCACTGGACCGTGACCATTTGAACAAACTTGGTAGAGACCCACCCAAGGCACATCTCCACCAAGTTTGAAGTGGATCTGGCTGACGGTTTTTGAGAAGAAGTCGAAAATGTGAATTGTGGACAGACGGACGACGGATGACGGACAGACGACGGACTAAGGACCCTCACAAAACCTCAGCTGACTGACAAGTCAGCTGAGTTAAAAACGACTAAAAACCTGGACAATATAAAAGTAATAGCTGAAAAATTTAGAAACCATATTCAGTAAAGTGGCTTTTTGACCTTGGAAATTAGGGCAAGGTCACTCATTTTCACTTGACCTTCTACAGTTATTGTGCAAAAACCACAGGGAGTCTACTGTCTGTGTGTGACCATCAAAACTGGGTCAAGGTCACCCATCTACAAACTCAAACTAGACCTTATAGGCAACCATAAAGCTGTGCAATATAAAAGTGCTACCTCTAAAATGCAATTTATCATGCAGAAACAGTATTCAACTAAATGGGTCTGTGACCTGTGAAATTAGGTCAAGGTCATCCATCTTCAAACTTGACCGAGCCCCGAATACGAACAATTATCCAGTGCAATATAAAAGTCCTAGTTTAAAAACCTCTTCAGTTATCATGTGGAAACCAAAGTTAAATCAGGTACCAACGTGATCTTGGAAATTTGGTCATGGTCACCCATCTTCAAACTTTGCTTCAAACTAGCTTTTAACTAGAATGATACACCTGTACAGTATCAAAGTCCTAGCCCAAAAACTTCTTGAGTTATTGTGCGGAAACCACAGGAATTTTACAATCTCTCTGTGACCCTGAAAACTGGGTCAAGGTCACCCATCTTCAAACTCAATCTAGCCCTTACAGAGAACCATGAAGCTGTGCAATATAAAAGTTCTAGCTCCAAGGTATAAGTTATCATGCAGAAAGTATGAAACATATTCAGTAAAGTGGCTCTGTGACCTTTAAATGAGGTCAAGGTCATCTTCAAACTTCGCCTAGCCCCAAATATGGATTATAATCCTGTGCAATATGAAAATCCTAGCTTAAAAACCTCTTCAGTTATTGTGTGGAAACCTAAGTTAAGTCAGGTACCACTGTGATCTTGGAAATTAGGTCAAGGTCATTGATCTTCAAACTTTCAATAGCTTTTGACTAGAGTGATACACCTGGACAGTATCGAAGACCTAGCTTAAAAACTTCCTGAGTTATTGTGCGTAAAACAACAGGGATTCTACAATCTTTCTGTGACCCTGAAAACTGGGACAAGGTCACCCATCTTCAAACTCAACCTAGCCCTTACAGAGAACCACAAAGCTGTGCAATATAAAAGTTCTACCTCCAAGATATAAGTTATCATCCAGAAAGCATGAAACCATATTCAGTAAAGTGGCTCTGTGACCTTTAAAATGAGGTCAAGGTCATCTTCAAACTTCGCCTAGCCCAAAATATGGACTATAATCCTGTGCAACATAAAACTCCTAGCTTAAAAATCTTTTCAGTTATTGTGCGGAAACCAAAGTTAACTCACGTACCACTGTGACCTTGGAAATTAGGTCAAGGTCACTCATCTTTACACTTTGCCTAGCTTTTGACTAGAATAATACACCTATACAGTATCAAAGTCCTAGCTCAAAAACTTCTTGAGTTATTGTGCGGAAACCACAGTCTACCGACCAACCGACTGACATGTGCACAGCTATATGCCCAACCTTCTTCGAAGGGGGGCATAAAAATTGATGCGACTTTTTTTTTTTTTTTTGTGAAATTGAGAAGGCAACTGTGCGATATCATTGTATAAACCACCACCACCCCTCCATCGTGTTTGACAGTACAAGGATTCTTTGCATGGTTGGGTTTTTTGTGAACCTGTGTCATAATATATCATACATCCTTAAGTCTGTTTCTAAGTTAGTTTTCAGCAATATAATTTGCAATAAGTTGTCCCAGTCAACTTTCTATTGCAAATTTAATTGAACAATGTGAATAGGTGTCCACCCCTGATTCCGGCAGTCTTCCAAATTTTAGGTACCCCTCTTGATCTCCCAATTTGTTTTCTATTAAGCAATTTTTCCTGACTTAATACGATATATATATACCGTATTAAGTCAGGAATAATTGCTATATATATATATATATACAGTAAAACCTGTCTATTGCGGACACCTGTGGTTCTGGCAAAAGTGTCCGCAATAGACAGGTGTCCACAATAGGCAGGGGCTGAACTTTGGGATCTCAGAGTACATTTGTATCAAAGGAGATAAACTTGTGTAGACTGTCATAAAATATGCACATGTGTACCCATCTTATTCCATTTAATCATTATGATGAAAAAACAAGAAAACTCAAAGTTAAATAACTTTATTACATTGCAACAACACAAATTTTGCTCTCAGTTTTTGTACATTATGCCCCTGACACTCAAACTCATCTTAACTTGGACTTTTACAGGTTATCTTTTAAGGGGAAAATTGTGTATGTATGGGCTTATCAGGCTAAAGAAAGTTTGCGTAATTTCTTTTACTAAAAGAAAAGAAACAAACAACAAACATACCACAGGTATATCCTATCCTTTGAGTACAGTATAACTGTGCCATTGTTAAAATTGTGAATAACTTCACATAAGTCTCAGTGGGTCCTTTGTTTTAGGCTTAATGATTGATCTATGGAGCTTAATTGTTTGATAGACAGAGAAAGTGTGAGCAGCCTCACCCAACAGGAGCACCAGTGCTCAGCGACACCTGACATGTTCGTTGAGGCATTGCAGCCCAGCTGCTTGGCTGAGTGAGCTTATTATGTGTTACAGGTCACTAAACAATGGATTAATTAGTCTTTGATTCCAGCTTAACATGCACGGCATTGTTCAGGCATTACAGCTTGGAACATAAGAAGTTGCAAAAAATGCATTGATACAATGTGTCCGTAATAGACAGGTTGTTTTTGCATTTGGTACCCCAAAAAGTGTCCGCAATACACAATAGACAGGTGTCCACTGTAGACAGGTATCATCAATATGAAAATGACTTAAAAATATTCGGTTCTGGCCAAAACTGTCCGCATTAAGCAGGTGTCCACAGTAGGCAGGTGTCCGCAAGGACAGGTTTTACTGTATGTATATATATATATATATATATATATATATATATATATATATATATGTATATATATATATATATATATATATATATATATATATATATATATATATATATATATATATATATATATATATATATATATATATGTATATTTATCCTTCTTAAACCCCACTATTGTCAATGTGAATGCAACTTCAAGCTTCCTCAGTTCCATTCTAAGTACTCATATAAACATTTACATTACAGCTGATTCCTTTGATGAATGCTGGCTTCATCACTTTCAGTCATCTGGCATTGCTGGTGCTTCAAAGGTCTACTTGCTTGCAATTTTCCCCATGAAATCTTCCAAATTTTGATATGAATATGAGATTCATCGAATTGATTAGCCTACTAAAAGCTGATTGCTAACACAAGCAAACAACATATATAAAGACTTTGTCCTTTTACAAGAACAATATTCTCAGGAAATTTGTGTTTAAAATGTCGAGATATACAAATTTCACAAAATGGGTGCGTTTTAAAATGGTTCTCCAGTACATTCATTCAACAATATTTTGAGATTGTTTTTCTGTTTATTAAAATCACACCTTTGGTACCAATGGTACAATATTCATGTGAAAAGTGCCTTGAAAATAGATAATGGATGGGAAAAAACAGAGATTAAAGGAAAACAACTGACATTAAAAACAGGTGTATGCATACATGTTCTCTCCTTAACCTCAAAAGATTCCCAGGATTGAAATATTCTTGCATTCTTGCATTCTTGCATTCTAGTTGGATCCTTCTACCATTCTGGCACAATCTGTTTTCTAAAAGCAGAAACATCCAGAGGTGAAAGTTCTGTGTTGTCATTCCGACCTACAGTCCCTCATTTTTAAGGGGAGAGAGAGAGAGTGATCACTCACCCTGGCTCACCTAAAACTCAATAGGTAAGATCAAGATCAACTGGTTCATGTGGGTTCTCAGTAGAGGGCTCTGTAGGCAGGCAGGCTAGGTATGTGTATTTCCATTAGTTTCCATTGCAATTTGCACCTATGTAACTTTAAAACTGTTCTACATAGAAAACACCAAATTTCATGTGGCAAATTGTTCTATGTAGTATACATGTAAATTTGAAAACTTTTGTTCCAAAACTATTCAATGTCTGGAATGTTACTTTAACATAGCATTTTATGGGAATACCATCTCCAGTCCACAAGAATTTTGTGTATTGGGTTGTATGGTCAGCCAAATACACATTACATAGCTAATTGCGACCTCTCCTATCCAAGGGAGCTATTTTTTCAAGCTCCATATGTAGCTATAAAAACAAAATCATTAATAGAACTAGCTTTCCCAGAAAATTGCGTGGATTATTTTTGGAGAGTGATTTGCTGCTCATTCCTACATCCAAAGGCATTGGCCAGGCCAGGCTTATGTGTTGATTGTACATTTACAATAACAGCACATTTTGAAAACTACAAGATTACCTGTGGTTGAAGCTCAACATATAATCAATTATCTCTTTCCCACTCAAATCACCAAAAAGTGCCTGGATGTAAATCGTTGTCTGCTTTCACATTTTTCCTTAAATTTCTCGTTGTGGGAAAACAATTTTGCTGAGAAATACATGCAAGACCATTCATGATGGCACACCCTAGGGAAATAGCTTCACTTGGCACAGGTTGGGCATAATATGCATAATTATGCCCAATCTGCACCAAGGAAAGCTATTGACTCAGTTGTACTCTGACAAGGAATATGTTAAAGCAATTGGAAACACACAGTATGTGCCACTGTGGCATTAGATTGCCTGTCTGTTCTGAACAGGTTGACTCCAGAATATCATTTCATTCAGAGATTTGTCTGACTGCCTTCCTCTTCCACAAGATTTGTTACAGACTGAAGTTTACATGCTTTACTGCTGCTTTTTATACATCTGGGTAACACCAGCCTCAGTGAATGTGATGAAGAAAATCAAAAGCACCATTACTGATTAACCACAGACCCACGAGGATTATTCTCTTGATATTCCCCAAGCACAATCAAACACTTCCTTTGAATACCATGACCATGTTAGAAAACTCCTAGAAGTCGGGTTTGATACTAACAAACTTTGCTGAGGAGAGCACGGTGGGCTGTTACACTCAAACCAGCAACTTTTCCATCTTTCAAGAAAAATTGTTGTTGGGTGGATTTATGGTTTAATTGCATCTCATGCACGATCAAGGCTAATATTAACCAATGTAAAATTCTTGCAAACATGATTCTGAATAAAATATTGCATGCATATTGGTCCAACCCTAGCAAGATCACTGTGAGCTGTCACAATTTCTATGCTCACAGAATGTGTGTGATACAATTTCAGCTGTCAAACAAACCCTGAGTCTGGAACAAACACTTTAGACCATTAAGGACCACCTTTAAAGGCAGACACAACACTGTATGTACATGTTTTATATTCACAACATATCAAGTAGTTGCACATCTATGTATATGCATGACTGAAAAAAACAAAAGTGTGTCCCTATTATGCTAATAGCAATTACATCAGGGATTCGTAGAAACTTTTGGTGTCATAAACTTGTAGGAATCAATCCTTTTGTGGTCAAATCCAAACATAAAGCACATTTCAAAGCACGAATTCCATCCAAAAATTACTTTAAAATTTGCATATTCATTACACCATATGGCACCTGCGTATAAACCAGTTTAGATGACGTTATTAACAACCAAAACAAGGTAAAAGAGGTTTCAAACCACATACCCTGTCCTGTATTAATTACCTGGGAGTCTGACCACTTTTCAGGTCTAATCAGGGGTCTTCAGATTCCTGAATGCTCCCTCACAATTTAATGGTTTTCATGTACAATCAAATCAAAACAATATTTTACCTATTTTTGTTCATAAGAAATACAGATTCCTTTGTCATGCACTAAATGACGCTGTCTCCATGCTCCCTTATGACAGCTTCCCCAGAGACCCTGCCTCCATACTCCCTTAAGATGGTTATCCCAAGGAAACGCTGCCTCCATGCTCCATTATGATGGCTTCCCCAGGAGACCCTGCTCCATGCTCCCTTACGATGGTTTCCCCAGGAGACCCTGCCTCCATGCTCCCTTAAGATGGTTTCCCCAGAAGACCCTGCCTCCATGCTCCCTTAAGAATGTTTTCCCAAGGAGACCCTGCCTCCATGCTCCATTATGATGGCTTCCCCAGGAGACCATCTCTCCACGGTCCATTAAGATGGCTTCCCCAGAAAATTGGCATGCAGTATACTAATCTATGTCTTTACCAACAGCACAACTTGCAACAACTTTGCAAACTGGCTACAGATAAATTGTTGGCAAATTGTCCTAAAAGTGGATAAAATATCAAATGCTGCATCAAATGCCAACAGAAGATTACTCAAGCGTTCAGGCAAAAATAATGTCTGCCTGCCGGCTGGGCTACCACTGAAGGGTGTTCTGTGAAAGAACTGCAGATTCTTGGCACTGAACCCAGGGATTCCCAGACATTTGCTCTTGGGAACCTGGAAACCTGGAGATCAGCTACAGTGGCCCACAAGTAGAGTATTGTTCCATAAATACAAATCATTTTGAAAATGATAATTTTAAAAGAGAGGTTAGTTAATGATTTATCAAGCAGATACATGTAGTTGTGGGACTATCAATATCCATATCTGCGCAACTGGCCTTTTGAAGTATGATTCATGTTAAGCTCTGAAACAAGAGGACTGTGACAGTCTTGTACTCAGTTAACCTTCCATGCACAAAAAGAAGTGGTCCTTTGACTTTTGGAATTATGTTAGGTTCACCTTTCTTGAAGTGCACAAAGTAGTGCCTCAACAGTCAAAGTCCTAGCTCAAAAAGGTTCCAACTCCAAAAGACTAAAAGTTATTAAGTAAGCAGTAAAGGTCTTGAAAGTGACCCTGTGACCTTGGAAATAAATAAACAAAAATTATTAGAGTAAATATATGAACTCGATGTCGGGCTTCATGATAAATAGAAGACCAGGGGCTGTATTAATAAAACTTACTAAGCACAAGATTTGACTTATTCTTAATGTCAGGTGTAAGCCGTATTCATCAAAAATCAAAGTGCAAGATTCGCCTTAGACTAGTTTAAGATGAAAATGTAAGCAAGGGTCTCGGCAGTCTTAGATAGATAAAATGGCGGCTACCTTACATCTTGCGCAGCACCAAAATCACAAAATTCCCAGTGAAAGGGTTTTCCTGAATCGAAAAGATGCTCTGGAATGACTGAGTAGGGAGCAGATACGAAGTCGGTGTGGTTTCCCGAACATCCAAGCCTTTGCCTTGCCGAATAAATTTAGACTGCTGTCTGTACATGCACAGCTCTTGTACCAGAGGTCGGGCTAGAGATCTTGTCAGTAAGTAGAGTTTTTGAGTAGAGCCCCTGGATGAGCTATGTAGGCCTAAAGTGTACACAGCAGTGTCCATCATGTCCTGAGGGATGATACAACCATGTTTTTATTGCTAGATGTAGGCCCATGCCTTTTAAAATTCACACACTACTATCCAAATTTGATAGTTAGCAGCGAAACAGTGAACTTTCGAACTCCAGTTGGATTGTCCAGCGCCTCCATCATGTTGACTACAAGGTCGAGGTGATGATTTATGAATGACAAATGTGGGGAAAAGTTGCTGTTATAACCGGTTATATCGTAACAGATAGGCCTACAAACAAAGTACACGTGCTTCAAAAAAATATCCATTCCTCTTTTCATTTCGCATACTAATTCATCTTGTTTTGGATATTAACAACTACACCCATGATACCCTTCAGTGGAACAATATGGATACACCCAATATTGATAATCATGGAAAGAAACTGCTTGAAATTTGCAAGACCTCTGGCCTGAGAATTCTCAATGGCAGGTTGCTAGGAGATAGTACAGGTTGTCCAACCTATTACAGCCATAAAGGAGCCCCAAGCTTTATAGATTACATGATTGCCCATAACTGGCTTCCACATAGGTTAAGATGTTTCCATGTTCATAAAATATTCCTGCGGTACCTAGTAAAGCAGGAATTATTTTTCTGACACGTTTCGAAGCCAACTGGGTTTTGGCGGTGCGGAAGGCACGTGATTAGGGTCAAGGCTGTGACCTGTAGGGGTGTTTTAAATAGTGGGGTTTTGTATAGAGTTATTCATTCTAGCCCGGACGCTCGGACAGTTCACTTTTCTTTACCATTTCAAAAGAGTCTAGTTTAGGTTTGTTATTCAATAAGGTGGAGTTAGTCACCTTTACCCGGAGTCTGGTGCTGCATTTGCTACTAACACAGGTTTCCAGAGTTTTTTCGGATCCCATCTGGGGTTTTTTATCTCTGGTTTTTCCTGGGCGGCAGCATCAGTACAATGAAGGGTTTTTTGTTTGGATTTTCGTTTAAATGTTAGAACACAACATTTCAGAGATCGACATATATATCTAGAATGTATTGTATTTTCTATGATTTGAAATCATATTCCACTTGTATATTGTTATACAGTGCTTGGTCATATCGCCATATTTTGTTTATCTGGAATAAAATCGGCTGCTCGGCTAGTCAAGTCGTCCGGCGCACTGCAATTTTAGAGTTTTTGTTCATTGTAGTGTGGCGTAGTTTAGTTAAGAATAACCTTACTCCATTGTGTACTCACTGTGTAATATCTACTTGTATCACAACCGGGATATATACACTTGGTTTGAACCTGAGAAAGCTACAACCACACTTAAGCCCTACATTTTCTATGGTCTAAAGGGGATGACTTTAAATTTCAACATGCACTGGGCTCTGCATCAGTCCAATTCCAGGTAACCGAACTATTGCAACTACTTCATGAGTCAAACCCCAGTACCACTCTTCATGCTAATAAATCAAGCAAACGAAAGAAACAGACGCAAAAAATTGTCAAATTAGGACTGCATGACCATCTACAAAGATCTCAAACAAACGTGTAGTAGGCTAAGACTTCGGCCCTTTAACACTCAGTTTTTATCTTGCTACTGACAAAAATGACAACTATACAAATAACTACTAAATAAGAAGAAGAGAACTCCCCAGCATGGATTCTTAATGCTATTACAAAATTTACAAGATAGAGACCCAAAACAGTTCTGGAACATTTATAACCACTAACGGACCATGCACCTTAGAAGTCAGTAAATTCTATCAGCCCAAGTGTGTGGTGGAAGCACTTCCATAGCCTTCTCAACCAACCCGACAACTACCACCACACCTCTTGAATCTTTCATAAGTATGAATAAAAATTTGTTTTTCACTGAACTTAACTTCAATCAGTATCACCTTGCAAGAAGTGAGTTAGACTATACCTAAACTAAAAAATAACAAATCTCCTGGAATGGATGGTATCTAAAATGAAATGATCAAAAGCAGTAAACAAGTTTTATTACCTATCTTAATAAAACAATTAAACTTAATTTTCGTAAACCAGCAGTTTCCAGAATGCTGGGGAACTCTATTTCCCCTATCCACAAGAAGGGGAGTGATACAACCCAGAAAACTACACAGGCATAGCAGTATCGAATCATGTAAGTAAAATTCTGTGTTCTGCTCTTGACAGTAGACTTATAACAAACTTCACTGAAAAACATAAAACCATCTCAAACAATCAGAAAGGCTTTAGAGGAACAGCACAACCTCGGACCGTATCTTTACCGTGAAAACTATCGTTATAAGTATATAAGCCAACTCCCCAGGCAATACTTGTTCTCGTGTTTTATAGACTTCAAGTGTGCCTTTGACTCAGTATGGTGCCAAGCCCTCTTCTATAAGCTCACAGCAATGGTATGGGTGGCAACTTTCTGGGACTGCTACAAAAATATGTATGCAGAAGTGTTATAATCAATCAAGACTGAATAAGGCCATACTGAAAAACTCTCGTCTAATGTTGGGATAAAAGAGGGTTGCATACTAAGTCCCAGTCTTTTCCATCTGTTTCTCTGAGATCTAGCAAATATTTTGATGAAACTTCCAGTCCTGGTCAGCTTGACTCCTATCCTATAAATTGTTTACTCTATGCAGATGACCTTGTCTTGCTATCTGAAAGCAGCTCTGGTCTTTAGAATGCAATACACAAACTAGAGGCTTCTTGAGTTAAATGGAAACTAACTGTAAACATCAACAAACTTAAATTATTATTTTGAATAAACAAGGCGCAACAATTATAAAATTTGCCTTTCATTACAAGAACACCCAAATTAAAATTACTCAAAACTATTGTTATTCTGGTAATGAATTTTCATCTGCTGGCACTTTTAACCATTTATCTCTAAACTAAAGGAAAAAGCTAATAAAGCGCTATTCAGCTTGCATACTTTAATACCCATGGGAATATGATGTAATTTTTTCAAAAGTCTTATTGTGCCAATTCCTACATAAGCCAAGTGAAATATGGACCCCTATCTCCTATATAGCACCAACAATGAAAATTTTATGCAAATCTGTGAATGCACACCCATAGAACAAGTGCACTTGAGAATCTGTCAATTCATCCTGGAAGTCCACTGAAAAACTTGCACAGCAGCACTAAAAGGTGAACTGGGCACTTTTTCCCTCCTCATCAACCGCTTATGCACTGCAGTTAAGTATTGGTTCCACCTGCACAACTATGTTTTTAGTTTACTTGTCTGCAGTTTAATTCTTTCTCTTTTCTTTTCTTTTCTCCTCTCTGTGATTACCTCCAGCAAGCCAATGGCAGATACTTAGATGTAGCCTGGGATTTGCTTAGTCTTTAATTATTTCTTGTCATACTCACCAGAAGGCAGTGCATGTATGCAATCAAGTTTAATATGTTCCCGGAGAGGGTACTGGACCTGAAAAGGGTATATAGGTCTCCCCTGGGAGACTTGAGCCCCACGTTCTACATACAATCTTTCCATTAAAAAAGATGTCAAACGTCTATATTTTTTCCCAAAATAGGGGTCAAATTTCTAGATTTTTTCAAAATGGAGAGTCACAAACTCTATATTGTCTTTTTTATATGCAAATTGTAAGAAAATTGACCTACATGCAATCAATGCTGGTGATGTGTCTCCCTTTTGAGAAAGGGGGTCAATATTCAGACTGTACATCACGAACTAGAGGGTCAAAACTCTACAGTGGGTGGAAAATGGGGGGGGGGGGGGTATTTTCGCAGCACATCTTTACCTACCAGTGTAGAAGGAGTAGCCCGCCTACGATTATGGTCTACCATGACCACAATGATGGGGGCAGGGGAGGTCATAGCTGAAAGACTTTAGATCAATTAGCTGGAATAAAGAACAGTAACACCAAGGTTCCATCCTGCTCCTACATGAGGGAAAACTGTTTCACGATGCAAGTGATGTATGTGAAATCTTTAACAACCGTCTCACGAACATTTGTAGTGATGTACCCTCTGCATCTAAAGGTAACCAAAACCATGGTGAACATTTAAGCATGAAACTTATTACAAGTAAACTGAAAGATGAGCAGATGAACCATTTTCATTTTTAGACAGTTTTTGAACAAAAGGTTCTTGCTTCTGTCAAGAAGACTGATTCCAAAAAGGCCACAGGTCCTAATGGCTCTCCACCTAAGCTGCTACGAGCTGGAGCAGATGCCCTCTGTCCATCCTTAACTGCTCTCATAAATAACTCTATTCAGACAAGTACATTTCTATCTAATATGAAAAAAGCTGACGTTTTTCCTGTCTTTAACAAATCTGATCCCCTAGACAAGTCAAACTATCGCCCAATCAGTGTCCTATCATGCATTTCTAAAGTTTTTGCAGGTCTATTAAGTGAACAAATGATTGATTTCTTTAATGTTATCCTGTCAAAGTTATTATGTGCCTTTCGGAAAAAGTATACTTGTCAAATATTACTTGTCAAAATTATTAAAGACTGGAAAAGAGCCCTCGACAACCATGAATATGTTGGAGTTATCCGAATGGACTTGTCGAAGGCATTTGACTGCCTCCTCCATAAGCTTCTTGTTCTAAAGCTTGAAGCATATGGTATTCTGAAGCGGCAAGTAAATTACTTTATATCTATCTAGACGAAAGGAAACAAAGAGTCAAACATGGCACCACCACTAGTCAGTGAACAGAAATTCTACGAGGGGTCCCTCAAGGCAGTATATTAGGGCCCCGTCTGTTCAATATTTTCATGAACGATTTCTTTTACAATATAGAAAACAAATGAGGCATTTATAATTATGCTGATGATAATACACTGTCTTTTCATGCTCACAATTTAGATGTTATGAAAGAAACCCTTCAATGTTCCGCCAACATGGGCATTGAACGGTTGAGATAAAATGGTATGCAACAGAATCCAAATAAGTTTGAAGCTATATTATTAGTTACAAAAAATGATCTTGATGAATATGAATACAAATTTCGAACTAGAACAGACTGATTTTCCAACAGAAAATCAAATGTCTCCCGGTGGAACACTTACGTCTCTGAATAAGCTACAGGTGATAACAAATTACAAATGACCAAGTTTGCTTGAAAATTACAATCCTATTTTAGCTCTCACCTAGATACATTACTCTAGCAATTTTCATCAAGTTCTTCAAGACTTATTGCACGGAAACCAATTTCACATAAATGACCCTGTGACCTTGAAAAGTGGGTCAAGGTCATCCAAATACAATCCCAACCTTGGTCTTGCCTTGATACATAATCCTACCAAGTTTCATCAAATTCCATCAAGTTCTTCAAGACTTATCGCATGGAAACCAATTTCACATAAGTGACCCTGTGACCTTGAGAATTTGTTCAAAGTCATCCAAATACACTTCAAACCTAGGTCTTGCCTAGATACATAATCCTACCAAGTTTCATTAAATTCCATCAAGTTCTTCAAGACTTATCGCACAGAAACCAATTTCACATAAGTGACCCTGTGACCTTGACAATTTGCTCAAGGTCATCCAAATACAATCCCAACCTAGGTCTTGCCTAGATACATAATCCTACCAAGTTTCATCAAATTCCATCAAGTTCTTCATGACTTATCGCATGGAAACCAATTTCACATAAGTGACCCTGTGACCTTGAGAATTCGCTCAAGGTCATCCAAATACAATCCCAACTTAGGTCTTGCCTAGATACATAATCCTACCAAGTTTCATCAAATTCCATCAAGTTCTTCAAGACTTATCGAACGAAAACCAATTTCACATAAGTGACCCTGTGACCTTGAGAATTAGGTCAAGGTCACCCAAATACAATCCCAACCTAGGTCTTGCCTAGATACATAATCCTACCAAGTTTCATCAAATTCTGTCAAGTCCTTCAAGACTTATCGCACGGAAACCAAGTGTTGAAGAACATGAACAACAACAACAACAACAACAACAACAACAACAAGAAGCGGAAGAAACGGGCACTAAAACAATGTGTCCCCCGGCTTCCACCGGGAGACATAATTGACGGTTTACTCTAAATTCAGAAAGAAGTGTCAAGCTACTTGGTGTCAATATAGACGAAAATCTGAATTTCCAGAGTCCTGTTACACATATCTGTAAGCAAGCTGGAAGGCAAATTTCTGTTCTTAGAAGGTTCTCGCATATTCTAAATATCAAAGGAGTTCTTTCAATCTTCAATACATTTATACTGGCAAATTTCAATTACTGTCCACTAGCATGGCACCTATGTGGGCAAACAAATTCTTGGAAA
The DNA here is from genome assembly GCA_964020975.1 of Hermodice carunculata. NCBI lineage: Eukaryota > Metazoa > Annelida > Polychaeta > Eunicida > Amphinomidae > Hermodice > Hermodice carunculata. The sequence goes on along the minus strand of CAXHWN010000244.1, from coordinate 726,654 downwards.
ATGGAAAAGATACAGGAAAGAGCTCTCCCATTTGTGTATGATGCTTTTTCTAGCACCTATGCCGAACTTCTGGTGCATTATCAGAAACCGTCTCTTTACTTAGGTAGATTAAGAAAATTACCCGTTTAAGTAAACAAAATTATATCTGAACTATGTCCAGCTATTCTTGATGATATGTTTGACAAAAAGGAATTTACATATGAACTTCGGGATGAACACAAGCTCTTTCTGCCCAAATATGCTTCTGTCACCTACGGTTATAATTCTCTGAGGTACCAAGGGGCCAAGATATGGAACTCTCTACCTCCTGTTCTTAAACAAGTTACCACTGTAAATGAATTTAAGACTCTGATTAACAAATGGCTTGGCCCCTCCTGTAAATGCTCTATCCTGTAAATGCTCTATATGTATCCAATGTAAAACCAGAATTTCAGTCTGACTTAATTTCCTGAACCCTTAATTTTGAAAGCTATGGATCTGTAAATGGACTGGCTGTATATATTCATCTTCATCTGTTTTTAGTGTATATTCATCATCTTTCGTCCCTTCAATGCTCAAATTTCTTAAAGCATAAATTGATGCTGAAATTGTAGTTTATAGTATTTTGTACCAAACAAAGGCATCGTGTCATTCACATGCGAAACCATTCAATCTCCCTAACTTGTCTTCTTGAACTGTCCGATCTGTCGAAACAGGTGCCTGTGGCTCTTGCCAGTATGAACGTACATTTGAAATCTGACCAAAGCACCCCACCAATACATTTCTCATTGCCGTCATCAGCATCAGAACTCCTCTCGTCAGTCTCTTCTCCAGAAAATTTGCATGAGCACGAAAGATGCAAATCATCGTCACTGTCCCTGGTGTCACGGGCTTCTCCTCTTGTCGAGGTTTGTGTTCTCCAAATGACGTCACGGCTCCTTTCACAAAAGGCCGCGAAATTTGACTGCTTCAGGCTGAGACACGGGGGAGGGGGAGCACATACTAAACATAAGGGTGGGTGTGTGCCTCGGACATTTTTATACAATACCCTATCTTAATCCTTCACCAGATGTAAAAAGATACCCTTTCTTAATCCTGTTATGTGTTGAAACGAGAGCTGCATTGGTTAATTCTAATTGTTACCCCTATCCTTACCAAGGTGTGTACATTTTGGGGGCCTTTTCTAATCCTGGGAGTAATGAAAACGGGGCCTTTCCCGCGGCACATACCCAGTACAATCCTACATGGAAGTGACGGGGGGGAGGGGGGCTGAGAGGGCTCAAACTTTTCAAACCTGAAGAAAATAGGCTATATTATCACCAAAACGGTTGTTGAAATTGATCACATAAAGTAATAACAACCAGGGACGTGCTAAAGACACGTCCCTGTAACAACCCATATCTGTCCGTTTCATGCAATTTTGAATGTGTACATTTAGTTGCAGGCCCCTTATGCCCTTTTGTTTGAGCAAATATTAACAAAAGGGAAGGCCTCGGAACGACACCACTTGAATCGCGGTTAAACAATAACCTTGTTCTTAGACAACTAAATGTAAGATAAAAGACTATCCATCAACCAGGATAGACTTGTGTATAGTCTCAACTAGCATCCGCTGCAGAATCCTTTATAAACAGAGACATCTAGTGACGTGAATTATCCCCATGTATATCCAGGGTTGGGACCCCCCTGCCTTGTCACGGTTGGTGCCCGTAACCAAGGTGCAAGGATGGTTCACCACTCAGGCTGTATTTTTACTTTCACTACACGACTAGGAGTAGCATGAATAAATTTGAATATATTAACACATTTTACCAAAAAGTGGTTCTGGACGAAAAGACACCAACAGGCGTACAATTTGAGATAGAAGTTGTTCACCAATCTGTAACTATCAGTTATATTGGTGCCATGTGGAGTGAACAAATACAGACTACATCTGTAGATGGAAATCTGAAATGTACGTGAAATGCAGCTGGTGAGAATACTGATGATAATGACAATCGTACTGCATCATTTTTAGGAAAACTTTGCTGGCCAGAGATTTTGACCAGACCTTGCCAAGTTCAAACCGTGGGCCCAATAGATTTTGTTCTGGTGATGAATTATTTTATCTCTCGTCATATATCTAAAGCTGACATTCAAGAACATTACTTGCATTGGAGACTATAGTCTGCTGTCGGTGCATGTATTTGAAGACAGGAACAGTGCCGATTTCGCGGCGGTGTCAGTGTCAAAATGGGGATGCCAGTTTGTGTGATCTCCCGGCACCAATTTTGTGACCTCGGTAAAACTCGAAAATGCCGTTTCCGCACCTTATTAAGGCATGTTATGTACAGTAAATCATTCAGATCGAAGACAAAGTTTCGACGTGTCCAAAACTACGTGAACATGATGGGAGGAGTTCAAAGCCGAGCAAGGTGGACGCCGAGAAGTAGGTGGGTGACAGTTTTTTTCCCCACAATGTTATTAACTTTGAAGAAAAAAAGATATTCACTCCGATTTTGAAAGTACAGGTCATGACAAATCGTTTGATATACAACACGTAAAATTTGATCCAATATTAACATGCGGAAACGCATTTATATGCACGAAAACATAAACGAGTGTCAACGAGCGAACGCCAGCCCGGCTGGGGAATTCAATGCGCGCAATGGTGAAGTGCCGCGCGGCGCACATGGTTGATCATGTGATCTTCGTGGACCTTTGGCACCCGTTTTTATTTTTACTGGTTGCCTCTTTAAACTCTAAAAAGTGCGTTACTTTTGTGGTTGTATACATACTGGTAAATTGTATTCCATGATTTTGACAGAAATATGAACTTTAAATAGCGTCGCTTGTTGTTGTGACAGCGAGAGACTTATCAGAGAGTCGGGCACAATTTTACTTTTTTGTTTTGTTTTTTGTTTTTTTGTTTTTGCTTCTTGGGGTCGGAAACTTAGAAATGATGAAAAAAATGGGTACAGACTTGTGAAAATCCAACGTAGACACATTCAGGTGGGGCAAAGTCAAAAGTTTTGCTGTCATCATACATGTTACTGCCTTCCATTTTGTAAATCAGGCTTCAATTCCTTTGGTGAGCATAGTCACCCTTAAAGTTACAGTTTTTAGTACTTCCAGCTACCTCAAGATGTTTTATGATGACTGTCTATTGAATTTGATTTGCTGGTGTCACCTTAACAGATTAAATCCTGGGGAGGGGGCTGGGGTACTGTCATCATTAGGCATTAGTGACGATACTGCGTATGTGAGCTATGAAGGGCCCACTTTTCAGCGAAATTTCCCTAACAAGGGTCCAGTACAAAATCCCTAAAAAAAAAGGGGTTATTTTTCTCTTTTATGGCACAAAATTCTGTACGTCAATATATTCTTCCTGGACGACTTTTCACGAGAATTTGGGACCATATTTTCTACTATTTGGGGTGAAAAAATTCCCTAACAAATGTTTAATTTTTGTGAACAAGTACCCCAGCAAAGGGGGGGGGGACCCCACCCCCACCCCCACCAAAAATTTGGGGATGTCCCCCTCCCCCGAGGGTTAAATACACCTATTTTAATTTTTTTAGCAAACGGGTAGGATGCATGGGCTTAATTTCGAATGTGTTTACATATTTTAGATGTTAGTTGTTCCTGAACCTGTATCTTCCTCAATTATATTGGTACTTACTGTGGCGTGAACAGATATCTCGCGATGAATTGAAACCTGAAATGTACGCGACATTTCTTTTATAGCTTGTCAGAATATTGATGATAATGACAGTCGTACTGGAACATTTATAAGAGAACTTTTCCTGGCCCGAGTAGGACCTTCAGTCGGGTGACCAAATTCCACGCAAACTGAGATATTTGCGATTTTGACCAGACCTTGCCAAGTTCAAACCGTCCTAGATTTTGTTCTTGTGACGAATTATTTTCCCTCTCATCATATATGTAAAGCTATCATTCAAGAGTATCATTTGCTTTGATGTCGTCTGTTGTCGAAGTGTTTAAAGACAGAAACGGCACATATTTTGCGGCGGTGTCGGTGTCAAAATGGGACTGCTATTTTGTGTGATCTCCTAGCACCACTTTTGTGACCTAGGAAAAACGTCACCTTTCAGAAAATGGCTTATTAGGCCATGCTTTGTAAAATAAACATACAGATTTGAAGACGAGGTTCTGACGTATCCAAAGCCGCGTGACTATCTTGGAAGGAGTTCAAAGCAGAGCGAGGAGGACGGCGAGAGACAGGTGGGTGACAGTTTTTAGTTTTGCTAACCAAAGGTCGCAGAGCTTATGCGACTGCTCATGTCTGTCCGTCCGTCCGTAAACTTTTGCTCCGTAGCGCGATACCGTCCACAGTTTTCAGGTTAGCCCAATATAACTTTCAGGACTTGTAGGGTGTATGAAAATCTAGGCCGCTGTCGACATTGGTGGCCCCACCTACATTGTTATGCAATATAGGGGTCAAAATATGAAATTCTTGTGAACACCCTAGCATCTTTAATTTGCAACAGATCTTCACAAAATTTGGTGGGATTGTGGGGGAGGTCAAAGTCTAAGTTGGCAATGGTACTAGTGGCGCCACCTATAATTTGATGGAAATAATGAGCTAAAATGTGTTTTAAGATATAAAATTTCATATTTTGATTAATTGGATTAGACTTGCCAAATTTATAGGATATATAGACAATGTCCAAAGCTAGAGTCATATACAATACAGTTAAACATGTTTTGAGAGACCACTGTAATGTAAGACCACCTGCCTTTTAAGACCATATTTCCAAAGTCCCTTTTGCTATATTTTCCGTGTTATTGCACCTCCATTAAGAGACCACCTTCCTTATGTTACCACTTTTCAGCCTACCCTAGCGGTGATCTCTCAAAACATGTTTCACTGTATCAGTGACTGTGACCAATTTTTGTGAGGTCACCATGCCTGTAAAGTCGAAAGAAGTGACTTTGTAATGGCAGGGTGTAGCTTGAACTTCAATGGCAATGTTAGCACAGCACCAGACAGGACTATGGGCCTCTTGTATTACATAATCTTGGTGTCCTTGATCTTCTGTCCCAAGGTCACTGAGGACATAAAGTTAAGGACTCATTGATTCTTGTCTTGGCACATGCAAAAATATTCGTCACAGGAGTTTCACAAATAAGCAATGATAACATGTGGAGCAAAGTGCCATCTGGTGGACAATTTTTACATTAAGCTTTATATGTTCAGAAGCCAATTGAGGACTCGCAGCTTTGAAATGAACAGGTGCAATATAGCCACGATGCCAGCAGATCATTAGGCCCATGGGCTTCTTCTTTTCCAAATGTTATTAACTTTGAGGCGAAAAATAAGATGTTCACTCGGCTTTGGAAACTACAGCTCATGACAAATCGTTTAATGCATAACACTTAAAACTTGATCCAGTATCAGTGTGCGGAAACGCGAACACATTTATGTGCATGAACATTATGAGTGTCAACGGGCCGGCTGGGGAACTCAATGCGGGGCAATGGTGAAGTGTGCCGCACGGCATACATGGTTGATCAGGGGCGGGATCAGCGGTCACACAGCTGATTACAATCGTTTGGCACTCGCTTCTATTTCTAGTTGCCTCTTCGAACTTAAAAACTTGGTATTAGGTGCGTTTCTTTTGTGATTGGATACATATTGGCAAACTGTGTTCAATGATTTTGACAGAAATATGAATTTTTGATCGAGTCAGGCAAAGTTAAACGATGACCGTTGCGACCTTTCTAAAAATTCATCCAAAATATATCTGAACAGTTTAAGTTTTCTCACAGTAAATATGGTTTTAATCTAATTTGATGCTCTAGAAGCTAGTTGTCTGCCACAAACAATGAATTAAAAAAAATAATAAAATAAATAAATAAATAAATAATAAATAAATAAATAAACAAACAAATAAATAAATAAAATTAATAAATAAATAAAACTGTTCGGTTTAACTAGCAGGTCGTTTGTTCTCACACTCTCTTGGTAATTTTTAAAAACTTTTTTTCTCTAAAGTTTCTATGTATTTTTGGCAACCTATGCATCATCATCATCGTGTGTGTGTGTGTGTGTGTCCAATTCCCCGGTGTCTAGGGCAATACTTGCTGGGCACTCAGACCAGTAATTGCAGTTGTATTGGACCAAACAGATTCATATCTAACCAACCAATGCAAATAAATGAAAAGTAATTCTTACTTGCTGGTCATTTGAACAACTAAATGGATTTCTTAAAATTGTCAATCCCTACATTTTAATCAGGATATGACAGTATTGTGGGCACTACGTTTGGCAAATAGTGAGGTAATAGCAACAAAAATAGGAATAGTAACTCTGGTAAAGTTTCAGTAACAAACCTAACTCCTACATATACTCTCAGATGAAATTAAGAAACAGGCCCGCATAATAACTTCTCAATTGCTATAATGATGTATGAACTATAATTTCTCACTTGAGTACTGAATTATTGAAGTATTTTTTCTCAAAGAATATTAGTTGTTGACGAAGATAGGTCCCATTTAATTTTAAAAGTTTTGCTCGTTTATAATAGTGGTTCACAGTGAGCAAGGCATTGGCGATGACTTATTATTCTTATTACTTTCCTTTCCAGAGAGGTATCTAGGACCTTCTGTGGCCCCCAGGCTAATCCTGTTGTTCAAGCGTGGGAGTGACTAAAATATTCAGCAGAGGAATTTATTCTTCTCAGCTTAAACCATTAAAATCCCAATCGTCTGAGATGATTTGATTGTAAGACTGGACATGCATATTAACCCTCCAAAATTTCCCACCCTGTCGCTAGGCAGCGGGGACAATCAGGTGCTATGATATGGGCATAATAATAGAAAATCAGCATCATTAGTATTTGTGGGAATAACGAATACCTATTCCAAACACACAATTTCCACATCTATCAAGCTGAGTGTGTTTAAAGAATGTGACTATTATGACTTTTCAAAACATGTTTATTAATGCATACTGCTAAGTCTGACAAGATGAACGTATACTGCCGTGTGCGATAACATGGATCTGCCTGTACGCATGGACACTTCTCTGTTTAATAACACAGGCCAAAAACAGCACCGCAGTTAATATGAATGTCACATATATTGTTTAAATGCGCATTCAAGCCGAGATGTTTGTATACTAATACCTGAAAAATTAAAGTTGTCAACACATTCAATTTTGTGTTACATGTATCACTGATTATGTCTGCCAGCTACGGCATTTTGATGATTCCAGAAAATCATTATGGAGGTATAGTGTGTTTATAATGTTCCAGATTCATAAATATCACAAAAACGATGTACGCCTACTTTCTTCTTTTGCTGTAAACTCAGCTGATTGACAAGTCAGGAGAACTAAAGAGTGATAGGCCTACCAGGTCTCTTTCTATTTTGGCAGAAGTAATTAAACTTTGGGTTTTGTCAACACTACAGTCTGTAGTTAATGAAGAATGTTTCAAAGGTTGAGAGGACCGGTTTAAAACCACCAGTTGCCTTATATGGGTGACTGCCTGTCTCAAGTCAGGTGTGAAATTTGTTTCTTCACATTGTATCGGATGAATGTTGATGCTTTGGTAACTCTGAAATCACTTTGCTGTCATTGTTGGGTTTGGAATTTATGAATGTAGGTCATGTTTTTCTGTATTATACGAATTCAGGTTTATTTGGGGGACATCCTGGAAAGTGCATACAAAGGGTTGCAAAATCCAACTATTTCTCCTTCATCAGTTATTTTACTCTGGGAAGAACATGGTAAATTGTTTTATATTTTCAATGCTGATAAACACCTCAAGGCCAAAATGACTGTTCCCTTCAAACCATAGTGTTCCATTTTTAGAAAATGGAGCAGGTATACAAGCCTTCACTGATTGATATACAGGATTAATATATCGTAGTTCATTTGTGTTGATATCATCTATATATTGAAATGTGTCTGTCATTTCTGATTTAGCCCGTGATACCGAAGTTGCTGTATAACTGTATGTTCTGGCTATGCCCCCCCCCCACACACACACATTTAGATATGGCATCATGCTAATTGCAGTGAGGGCGAGGTCTGGTGATAATAATCACTATATTATAACTGTTTTTGACATAATAGTTAAATAACGTGAGTTCAGGGAAAAACTAATTCAAATTCGAAATCTGCTGTTACTTGAACTGATCAGGTCTTACGAGCAAGTTACATTGTGCAATGTGAACTGTTTGAGTTTGAGTTGTATATGGACCGGTCTTGACTGATTTGATCAGCCTGATCCTAAACGCAAGTACAGAGTCAGCATCACAGTTTAGTCACAGTTTTAGCTGGACCCTCCTGGTCTCCTAGCCCTGGTACTTGAGTTACCTGGGTTATGGTCCATATGACAGAATATAGAACCTTGTAACCGAGGAACCAAAAGGGCGCATCAGTGAATTGAAAACCATTACCGCACAAAATGTGTGTTAGCAGCATGCACTTATACATGTATTTTAATGTCTGTGTAATACATGTAGTTGTGAAAGAGTTTCAGCTATTAAGCACGCAGGAGAACGTAGTCAAAATTAGATGCACATGTGAATTTGTTGAGTTATAGGCCTTTGAAGAATTAATGAACGTATTTTGAGGAACAAATGATCTTGAACCTTGATCATTAGGTTTCAAACGTGATTAGGAAATTGTGTTTTGTGATGATCGACAATACTAGTGCAACTTTGTCGAAATTGAATGAAGATTGTTAAAATTATGAACATTTTAATGAAAATCTTCTGGCGAAAAAATGACCTTGACGTTTGGAGGTCACATGCATAAGGGAGTTCTAACCTTGTGAAGATCTACAATACGAGCCCAACTATATTATGAGTTATGGGCATTTAAGAATTGATAGAAATCTTTCTTTGCACAAATGACCTTGACCTTTGCCTTTTTTTTCTTTAAAGGTCACATGTAACTGCAAAATTTTGTATCTTGCAGTAAAGCCCATTATCTAAGCCCAACATTGTCAAAATCGATGAAAGTTGTTGAAGGCCTGCTTATTGCCAAGAACCATTGATCTGATCAGATGACCTTGACCTTGAGAGGTCATATATAAATTAAGAAAATCAGAGTGTTCATAAAACCCAAAGTTTGAGGCCAATATTGTACAGATTGAGTTAAAGTTGTTTGAGTGAGTGTATTTAACATTTACCACCACATGGTATGTGAACTTCACAAATGTTCTCAAGGTCACACACCAAGGTCACTTGTATTGCATCATAACAAAGGCTTGTGCACAGAGTATAGTCATGTGTAATGTCAAACCAAATGAATAAGCGGTTTGGGAGTTAGAGGCAAAATAATCAACCGTGGAAGTTAGGCAGTTCTCATCATGTAAAATTCCAGTTGGAGTGGTACCATCATCCTATTCTCATGTTTTCCATTACATTCCATCTTAAAGTTGATTTCACGGCACTCTTAAAATACCCCCTACCTTTTCGATCTTTAAGTGGCCATATCTGCAGAATCACTGGATGGATTGTGATGGGGTGAAAAGCATTAAATGCCTGAAGATTTCCTCTAATTATTTCTATAAGAATTTTTCAATTAGAACAATATCTAAAAATTGCCTGAAAGCCCAAGCCACAGATACAAAGTTGCAGGCAATTTCTCTCGCCAACAGACTAATGACAGAATCGAATTTCTGTGCATTACAAAAGACAATTTTAATGAAGTTTATTTTGTACTAGTGATGCCATTAAGTTGTACTCTTTTTACACTTTAAGTCAAGCAATTGCCGAATGTTACATTTCTGTGCTGTATTAGATCATTGTGACTTACTCTTTTTCTTTCTTTTCTTTCTTTCTTTCTTTCTTTCTTTCTTTCTTTCTTTCTTTCTTTCTTTCTTTCTTTCTTTTTCTTTCTTTCTTTCTTTCTTTCTTTCTTTCTTTTTCTTTCTTTCTTTCTTTTTCTTTCTTTCTTTCTTTCCCTTTTCTTTATTTTTCTTATCCGTATGTACGTTATGTGTACAATATATATATGTGTGTATGTGTGTGTGTGTGTGTGTGTGTGTGTGTGTGTGTGTGTGTGTGTGTGTGTGTGTGTATAAACTGATAGTATCAACTGAACAGTGTATTGACACATGGTTTTTTTTATCCTATAAAGGATACTCAACATTATTGGTGGAAAATAAAAATTATCTTGAACCAATCAACTATGAGCCTTTTTCCTGTTCAACTCGCCCAAAGGTGTCTGGATGTAAATTGCCATTTGGCGTCTGCTTTATGGCCTCCTGGCCGTCTGTGCTTTTCTTTTTGCACTCCCCATACAGTTTGCCTGATTACTCAATATCATATATGGTAAGGACAAAGACTCTACGCTGGTAAAGGAGAATACATTCTTGTCTGTGTCTAAATGCATGAGAAAACTTATATGATGTAGAGGCATCCACAATATTTAAATGATTTATAGAATTTAATGCTAATAATCTATTGGGTTGTGATTTAATAGGCACGTAGATTTGATTGGAAGAGGTGCAAGAAACACAGCTAGGATGAGGTTTAGGTCGAGACTTGGCCAATCAATTGTACATTCCCCACGGACACAGGTATTCTGTAGATAAACAGAGATAAAACTAGTTAATGTGTGCATTTCAATCAGGTCACTATGGTTACCCAAGTGTCCATAAAGCTTGAAACACCATGGAAGGAGGGATGTGTTTCCGGTGCATGTACCTAATTCTGACTTACGTTTTGGACAGACAGACAGACACAGACAGATAGATAGATAGATAGATAGATAGATGATAGATAGATGATAGATAGATAGATAGATAGATAGATAGATAGATAGATAGATAGATAGATAGATAGATAGATAGATAGATAGATAGATAGATAGATAGATAGATAGATAGATAGATAGATAGATAGATAGATAGATAGATAGATAGATAGATAGATAGATAGATAGATAGATAGATAGATAGATAGATAGATAGATAGATAGATAGATAGATAGATAGATAGATAGATAGATAGATAGATAGATAGATAGATAGATAGATAGATAGATAGATAGATAGATAGATAGATAGATAGATAGATAGATAGATAGATAGATAGATAGATAGATAGATGGGATTCCTTGAAACAATGTCACCACTAAAAGGCATCCTTTTTTTGAAACAATTTGTACTTGGTAATCCTTACTCCTGAATCGTGTTTTCAATTAAATAGACACAAAGGTTAGAAGATTTTGCCAGAAACACATCCATGAACAAGGTCCAGAGTAAACTTTGGTAAGATTTACTGTCAGATATTCAATGACACAGTGATCACCCTGATATTTGGATATAAAACTGACTTGATCTTGTCCTAAGTACGCGCAACATGTAAGTCAATACAGCCCTGGTGTCCTTAACACTTTGACACTCAAATAGCCCTATATAGTCCATGCGTGTATGCTGCAATATTTTGCCGCAAATTGCAACCGTTGATGTGACACATTTTTACTGAGAATTATAGAGACGACTGGCCATGTTATACAATGCAGGTCAGTAGTTTTACTTGGCATGTTGGGAACCTTAAAAAAACCTACTGACTCGGTATTTGGACCAGGAATAGGGCAAAACTTAAAGAGTAGTAGCAGGGAACAACTAACAGCTTCATTTGCATACAACGTCATTTTGTCTTAATGCTTAAATCGTACTTTCAGTCTTCCAACACTTGCATGGTGCACAGTAGCAGACATGTAGCCATAATATGAGTTCCTCGTGCCGCTGGTCACGCTGTGACCAAATGCAGGTAAGTGATATATCTTAACATTATTTCTGATAAAAAATGCACAAGTTAAAGTGTAACAATTTATGTCAATTCTAAATGGAACTCTCTCTGGATCAGGTCCACACACACACACACACACACACACACACATATATATATATATATATATATATATATATATATATATATATATATATATATATATATATATATATATATATATATATATATATATATATATATATATATATATATACATACATACATCCATGCAGGTTATATATATATATATATATACAGAGGAATCTCCCCATAAAGACTACCCAAAGGAATTTTAAAAAGTGGTCTTAATAAGGGAGTGGCCTTAATGGGGGTACAACTTAATTAAGGATAAGCAGAAATGGGTATGTAAATTGGTGTTCTTAACATATAAATAGTCTTCCTATGGAGGTGGACTTAATTGGAGATTCTATTGTATATATATGCCCATTTCTCCAAGAATGTGGACAATTGGGCCATGAACACTTAAAAGAAAAGTTCTTTGATTTTTGCGAAAGTCATCCAACTTGATGTACTCATTTTGACATTTACCTGGCTAAAAGCATCATTCAATTTGCAGAAAATTGTCCTTGCTATAAAAGCTGGAATTTATACATTTTGGTACAAATTTATTTGCGTGCAAACCTGACCTTCTTTAATATACAGTAAAATCTCCAATGGGTGCTGGGTTTAGGCCCAGCAGATTCAGTCAAGATCCCACCACTTTCATACAGAGACCATATTATATTAAGACCACCAATTAACAAACCTAATTTTGTTTATCCTTAATCAAATTATACCCCCATTACTACCACACTTTTTCTGTCCCTTAGATGGTCTAAATCGCGAGATTCCTCCCAATATGTTAATTTCTTAACATTCTGACATATTATTACGTTTAATTTGGATTGGCAGGCACCCCCAATATGGTAACAGATTGAAAATCAAACAACTATCCAAAACTCCTTTCTGTTTTTACCGGTTCAGATAATCTTCATGAAATAGTTGACTGAATCTAAAATTTTCTAATGGAGGTGCTTTCAAAATATAACTTTATTCAGAACTGCACAGTTAAAATTTGAAAAAGTTGACTGAATCTAAAATTTTCTAATGAAGGTGCTTTCAAAATATATCTTTATTCAGAACTGCACAGTTAAAATTTAATGTGTTCTAGTAAACTCTCTGGCAGTACAGCATGTAGCCTTGATTATTATGTGTTCCCATTATGTAACTTCAAAATAAAATTAATAACCTGCACATTTCATTTCACTTTATAGATCATTTATCAGCAAACTATATTAGCCAACCATCTTCTATAGGTATAACCTTTCTTTTGTTTAATGAGACTATTGACGGGTGACATGAAGTTCATGAAAATTATTTACAATCAGCGGTTTCGGAAAAGATCCCGACATGCACAGTCTGGTGGATTTAGGCCCAGCAGATTCAGTCAAGATCCCAACAATAACAATGTGTCAAGCGAAATTGGTAATGCTAACATGGACTCTGCACATTTTCTAATTAAATGTCAGGAGTTGGCTTTATCCTGACATAATCCCAACATTATTGTCCAGTGAACCTGCAAAAACCTTACCAAGTCTATCAAAAATAGCATTTTGTATCCAGCAAAACCCCAAATTTGGTGGCCAGGCTCACCCAGCAAACCAAGAAAATACCACCGAGATTGTGACATTTTGGTCTTGTCAGGGTAGTTTTCGGTTGGAGTGTGGCAAATGGTTGCGACAACCCTTTCATGGCCGCTCTTAAGTCAGAGCCTGTAACAATGTCACAGTGTGTGTGGGTGTATTATAGTATAACAAAGAGAATCTTACATGGCTGACAGTGAGGTACTATTTTTCTATCACGAGACATCGTTATTGGTGGCCTAAATCAAGACTGACCACAGGTCATGAGTGATTTTTCCCACCAACAATGATCGCAAGTAAGAGAAAAATGGCAACTCACTCTCCAGCCAAGTAAGATGTTGTTTATTCTATCTTTAATTAGGTATACATCAAAAACAAAATATGCCCCAGGCCTACTTTCAATGCCGAGCTGGTGTGTCGCGTTTGCTCATGTTCATCGCAGTTATTCCACATAACGTGTGAGATATCATAAAACATCCCTGGCAGACATTTGATTTTGTCTGTATGTTGATGCACCACGTGACTGATGCATGCGCGTCACAATTAAGTTGTAACAATGTTTAGGTCGTGTGATCTACAGTGAGTTACTACTTTTGAATTTAACTATAGAAAATGATAATTAACCTTTCAACATTGAACAAAAGTTGTTAACATGCCCACCTTTAATCATTACATGACGAAACAATATATTTTTAAAAAATTCTTCTAATGTTAATGTCTAATGCAAATGTGGATATTGTGAATTAAAGAAACTTAAAGATAAAGTTCATGGTCCAACTACATTATAACTTTCCAGGAGATAACATATCCAACCCCCAGACCAATTCCACTGGCCTAATTGGTGGTACATGTGGGTATTAAAGTCTACTTCCACGATTAGACTTGCTCAGGATTGTACAAACTGTGGACTTCTGTCAAAAAAACTGTTGAACATCTCCTGGTGAAATGACTCGGACGATTTAAATGTACTTGACCGATGCAGTAATCTCATATATTTAAAAGCTACACAGCAGTAGTGCACATCTTTTAGACAAGATATGTATATGGACAAAACAACAACAGAGGGCTGTGTGTACAGCCCACGTTCAGTCTACTTACAAATATTTCCCAAAAAATAAGTTCAGCATGAGCTGAAATTCAGCTACATCTTAAGGTGACCTACAATGAACAGAGCAAAGCTGAGCAGATCTGAAGCAGACTTCGAGCTGATAGTTGTGTGGTCAAAGTTTTGAGAGCTAGACCATCCTAAGAGATAATAAACTATGGGCTATTAAACCTGTGGTCTTCCATAGGCGGTACAAGTAACATGAAAAGCACCAAGTAAAGTGTCTTGGAAAGGTAGTCTTTCAATCCAGGTGGTCTCTCATAGAACTGGCTGCTGAAAACAGGAAACAACTTACATGAATATCACTGACCTGCACATGCGCAGTTGACCTAGTGACTTACATGCAGTTGCACTATGGCATATATTTTGGACTTGACACACATGTGTGTGCTCCCTGTAGAGAATGTGCTAAAATGTGCACGTGTTACACATATAAAGCTCATAGGCATGACATTCAATTTATATGCAAATTAAGTTGCCACATGAGCATCATGTTAGTTCACATGTGCGTGCACTGATTTCCACATATGACTGCTCACGTGCACTCATGTGAGCCAATCATTAACCTGAGAGGTTCAGGTGAGCAAATTTGTTTTCAAGTGAGCATCACGTTAGTTCACATATGCTCACGTGGGCATCATGTAAGTTTGCGGACTTATTAATTTCAACATGAAGTCAAAGTAAAAGTATTATAGCATATATAGTAAAACTGTAATTATAAGTGGTATGTGATAAGTTTGAGTGAGAAAAGGAGCAAAGTTGGTTAAAACATTACCGTAACACATAAAAATTCACCACGAAACAGAAAATGTAAGAGCTACATCTGTTGAGACAAATTAAGGTTCTGGGATGCCTAGAAGTATCCCAATGCAACTTTGAAACATTTGCGCCAGCATTTTGTTTCCAAAGGATTTTTGACAATTTTTCTAAAAAAAATGAAAGTACAAAAAAAAAAAAAATGCAAATGTCACTGGAACACGACAATCTGAGCAAACTTGATGGTAGAAACTACCCTAGGATGACAGGAATTGAGCTAGTGGTTTCAGATAAATCTAATATTCTTGACACATGAAAATGAACCAGCCAATAAGCTATGTTGACTGACAAGTCAGCTAAGCCTGTTAATTTCCATGCAGCACAGGTTGTTTAATAGGTTCACAAATGAAACACACAGAGATTAAAAAGCTGCAGAAACTCAAAGTCAATGCTACTGTAGGCGAATCATCCCACAGATGTGGATGATGTTGGTATCCCAAATACTGACTGGTGGCACACACAGACACAGAGAGAGAGAGAGAGAGAGAGAGAGAGAGAGAGAGAGAGAGAGAGAGAGAGAGAGAGAGAGAGAGAGAGAGAGAGAGAGAGAGAGGGAGAGAGAGAGAGAGAGAGGTGTTACTAATACAATTGTTTTTGGTATTTAGTAAATTTTTCATTATGTTTATACTCTTGAGGGCTTATACCATCAATGGAATAAAGTTCAATTGTGGTGTTTTGCATATATAGGTGAATAAACTCACAGGTATATCACTACAGGTTGAGCTCGTATTTTTATTTACAATTACTATACATGACAAATTTTCTTGACCAAATTGAATCCATACGAGAGTAAACACTTTCTTTTCTTTTTTAAATAAGACTAATACTGTCGACAAATTTCTTCTGTATGGCCTTGTACTACCTAAGGCCAAACAGTATTTTACAATATGTAGACATAACAAATTTTCTTGACCAAAGAGTTAAACAACGTTAAACGAAAATTAACTCTTTCTAGTCAAATAAGACTCATAATGTCAACAAATTTCATTATTGTTGTATTGTGTGGTTAGCAAGGTATGCATACCAGAGAGCAACCCCGACCAAAAAAAAAAAAAAAGTTGAATGTGGAGGTTCCGACATTTACACTTCTTGTTTGAGATGTTTTCCATTCACAAGAAATTTATGTATTTTTGAACACAGTGACAAAAGAGACACTTTCTTTACCTGGTTGATTTAGCCTCTTCCTAATGACAGGAGTTATAGCCTTCTGGTGTATTTGTTTACAGGAGCGACATTGAAATACACAGAGATTCTTCCTGCAGCAGACCAAGAGGGATGGCTACAAAGACTCTGATGACAAACAATATATAAGTTGTGACCATAGTTACAGTGTACATGTATGTAACCAGTGTCTGCAAGGCATAAGTAATATGCTAGGTAAGTGTTTGGACAAGGCTGCACACTTGACATAATTCAAAGGTCAAACATACAAAGAACTGCCATTAAAGTGATGGAGCAGATCACGCCAGGGTCAGCCGCTTTTAAATACCATGTCCGGCAGCTTGTTGGTAATGTTGACTGGACGAGGGAAAATCCTCTGTTAGTGGCAGAAGGTGTTAAGGGAAGCATAGAAGTAGTGTTCCCATGGTTCTCACACCTCAGTGACATTGAGTGCCATCAGCTGCCACAGATATACAGCAAACTGTATCATGTATGCAGTATAGCAATTGACCTTCAGGACTTTCCAGATGTTTATCAATCACTTATTGGCTGCCAGTGGATTCAGGAGTTGATCATTACAAGCACATTGTTGACTTCTGGCACCAACTTGCCAGTGCAGTCTGTACTTAAAGACATTGGTTCGTTATACTGGTTGACGAATTTGGATGTGAGCGACAATCATCTGATTTCCTTGCCACAGTCACTATATCAATGCAAACAACTGGAAATATTTGATTTAAGTGGTAATCAACTCCATTCTCTGCATGAGGATATTGGTTGCATGAGCCGTCTGAAGGAGTTCTATATACACAATAACAAACTAGCAGACTTACCACAGTCACTGTATCAATGTAAGCAACTGGAGGTATTAAGTATGGGAGGTAATCAACTCCATTCTCTCTCTGGAGATATTGGTTGCTTGAGCTGCCTGAAGGAGTTATATATACATGTGAACAACCTGACAGACTTACCACAATCACTGTATCAATGCAAACAACTGGTAAAATTATATGCATATAGCAATCAACTCCATTCTATGCATCAGGATATTGGTTGCTTGAGCTGTCTGAAGGAGTTATATATATTTGAGAACAAACTGACAGATGTACCCCAGTCACTCTATCAATGCAAGCAACTTGAGATATTAGATGTAAGTGGTAATCAACTGCATTCTCTGCATGAGGATATTGGTTGCTTGAGCTGTCTAAAGCAGTTACATGTACGAGAGAACAAACTGACGGACTTACCTCAGTCACTTTATCAATGCAAGCAACTTGAGATGTTAGGTGTAGGTGGTAATCAGCTCCAGTTTCTGCATGAGGATATCGGTTTCTTGAGCTGTCTGAAGCAGCTGGGGATATATGAAAACAAGCTGACAGACTTACCACAGTCACTGTATCAATGTAAACAACTGGAGAAATTATCTGTAAGGGGTAACCAACTCCATTCACTGCATGAGGACATTGGGTGCTTGAGCAGTCTGAAGCATTTATATATATACAAGAACCAACTGACAGACTTACCACAGTCACTGTATCAATGCAAACAACTGGAGAAATTATATATATATGGTAACCAACTCCATTCTCTGCATACAGACATTGGTTGTTTGAGGTGTCTGAAGGAGTTATATATACACCAAAACAAACTGACAGACTTACCACAGTCACTGTATCAATGCGAACAATTAGAGATATTAGGTGTAAGTGGTAATCAAATCCACTCTCTGCATGAAGACATCGGTCGCTTGATCTGTCTGAAGGAGTTATATATATATCAGAACAAACTGGAAGACTTACCACAGTCACTGTATAAATGCAATCAACTGAAGAAAATATGTACATATGGCAATAAACTCCATTCTCTGCATCAGGATATTGGCTGCTTGAACTGTCTAAAGGAGATATATATATATGAAAACAAACTGACAGACTTTCCACAGTCACTGTATCACTGCAAACAACTGGAGCAGTTACATGTATCTTATAATGAGCTCTATTCTTTGCAAGAGGACATTGGTTTCTTAAGCTGTCTGAAGGAGTTACATGCAAATGGCTGCAATCTGACTTCATTGCCACAGTCACTATACCAATGCAAACAATTAGAGATATTATCTGTACATTCTAATCAACTTGATTCTTTGCATGAAGACATTGGTTGCTTAAGCTGTCTCGAGTATTTAAATGTAGATTATAACAAACTGACATCCTTGCCACAGTCATTGTATCAATGCAAACAATTACAGCGGATCACTTCATCAAACAATCAGCTGCACTACATTCAGAAGGAAATTGGCGAGCTTGCTTGTCTCAGTAGATTGAATGTATCGCATAACAACATAAAAAGCTTACCGCTTGAAATCCTCAGGTGCACTGAACTGAAAGAATTAAAAGTTTATAACAATAATTTAAACATTCCAAATGCTGTTTTGCATTCTGATGTCAAGGCAATATTCAATTACCTCCAAGAGATTCGACATAAGGGGAGCACACGAAATGCTAGAAGAAACATTATGTTCCTGGGAAACACATTGGCCGGCAAAACCAGCCTACTGAAAACCCTACTCTCTGGCAAGGCACATCTGACCAATGTGATTGACCGCACACATGGCATGGAAAAGCACGAATGGCTGAAAAAAGCTGCAAACAAACCTTATCCGTATCTAAACATTGGAGTTTCTGACTTTGGTGGCCATGCCTGTTACAACATTACTACTGTCTTTTTCTGGAATGAAAGTTCTTTGTTTCTGGTCATCTTTAGCTTACACACATATGACCCAAGTAAATACAGACAAATGGTTGGTCAGTGGATGGAAATGATAGCAGAAGCCATTCCAAAGGCTGTGATAATTCTGGTGGGAACTCACAAGGACAAATGTACAGACACAGAAACCAAACAAATAATGAAGGGGGTACTTGATCGATGTAACAAAGAAGAAAGCATGAAACAGGAGCAAATTAAGAGCAAACTGAAGCAAGTGAAGGGCAAACTGGTGCATTGTAAGCACAGTAAATGTGATGTGACATGTCACAAACAAAAGCATGACCTACTACAAAGGAGACTTGAGGAGATGCTAAGGCAGAGGCCTTACATTATCCAAGAGATCTTTGCAGTGAGCTCTAAGACAGTTGAAGGCATTGAGGCTGCTGAAAATAAAGTTTTGTCCATCCTTGAGGATGAAACTCTCTTCCCCACTAAAGTGATACCATTAACTTGGCATCACTTGAGGGATCTTCTGTCAGCACAAAGTAATCGGCAAGGATCAATCCCATGGCTATCATGGGACACTCTCAAACAACTAGCCATGAAAGCTAAGCTGACAGACAATAAGGAATCAATCACGGAAGCCCTCTCCTACCTGAAACTTAGCAATGACATTCTCTGGTATGAGGATAATGACATTCTGAAAAATATTGTCTTCAATCAGCCCAATGAGCTCATTGGTATCTTCAAAGCCCTAATTTCTCATGATCTGAATCAACATCTCTCTAACACAGATCCACGTTTCAGCGAGTTCACCACTGCCAAACTATCCCAAGTGAGAGAAGAACTAGTTTCAAAAGGGAAATTGACAAAAGATATCCTCAAATGCATCTGGAAGAACTACACTCCAGATGAAGCTTCATTTGAATTGCTGGTAATGCTTATGGTAAAGTTTGACTTTGGCTATATCCTTCCAAGGCAGGACAACTGTGTGGATATGTCCAAGTTTGAGGAGGTAAGGATCCCTTGGTTTCTGAGAGATGATGAACCAGCTGCTATTGATCAACAATGGCCAAAGTATATTCCAACTGAGGAACAACAAATTGCCATCAAAGTTGAGTTCCGTAGATGGGCTCCACCCACACTGCTCCCTTCTCTGTGTGTCAGAATTCAGAGACACATAAGTCAGAGCACTGAATGGAAGAATGGACTCTTAGCCACAACTACCCATGGTAACACACTGCTGTTGAAGTTGGTCACAGAGAATAAAAATGAAGAGAATGAAAATGAGGCTGTACTGGTTTACGTTCGTGGTGAAAATCTGCTTAATATGTGGCAAGTTCTACTTCTGATGCAGCAAGAGATGGATGCTCTTCTAGACACGTGGCCTGGCGTGATCTTCAATCGAGTTGTGCCATGCCCAGGCTGTGCCAAGATGAAGCTGGCAAACCCGAAGCTACACTCAGACAGGTGGCTGTATGAAGTCTGTTCCGACAGGGAAATCCTCTGCAATAACTGTGTGGACACTGCTGGACCAATGAAGGCAGAAATGGTTTATCCACCACCTGAAGGTAAAAATATAGTATGTCAGTCTAGAAAAGGTAGACTTTCATGGTAGTGATGGGTGCTTAATTTGTATGCATTTACAATCGTTATGACAAATTCAGATTTTGTATTCCTTTTGGAAAGATATTTCTATGCCAAAGGCATAAGTCAGTTTTTTGTTTTGTTTTAACTGTATGACAAGTCATGTCACAGTTTATCTTACTGTAGCATGGTACATATATGAATACATACATACATACATACATACATACATACATACATACATACATACATACATACATGTGAAGAGAAGATGTACATACCATTCCATTCAGGTGTTAATTAGAGAAAGGATAGATATTTGTAGGACAATACAAATACATAATTCATTTTATGTTTAATCACAGAAGGCAAGTGTGGAAAGGTTTATTATTGGAAGGTATACCCACTTTGTTTTCACATCAAATAAACAATTTACGAACATCAGTGTCCTGTGTATGTTCACATGTGTGACCCCTTTCTTTGTGTAATGATCCACATATGTCTTTCAGTTCTTCAAACCCTTAGAACCCAGTACCTGCAAGAAGATTGCAACTTCCTGCGATACCAGAAGCTCGTAATTGAGTATGGGTCAAAGATGCCACGCCAGATACTGGAGCAACATTTAAGTCCCCAAACCCTGCAGGAATGGTTGCAGGAGAATGAGGATGTGTTTCGTCAGCGGCTGCGGGGTAGAGACAAGTGGATCTATAGGCTACTGTACCCCGAATCCAGCTCAGTCCAACTGGCAGATCTTGACATGACTACGCTTACCTGTGTCTTCACCAAACTGCTTGATGACTTCCCTGCACCACGTAATCCGAATGGGTGGTTTGGGGAACTGGATCAATCTGACCTGACCCAGGCAGCTGATCTGCTGCGACTCTCCAAACTAAGAAACAATTTGGCTCACAGCACAAAGTGTCAACTAAGTGATGAACAGTTTGAAGAAAGATGGGATGAGGCAGAAGCAATCATTGTAAGACTTGGTGGCAGTGACCTGGACATATCAATAATAAAACATGCAAGACTACCTAGGAGTAGCTAAATAGGCAATTTTGTAGTAAAGGGTGCTGATATCAAGATTATGTACAATCTATGGACACAGAGATGGTTACTCTGAGTTTTCATAGCCAGATCATTTTACAAGTGTGGTAACATGGCGTCTGTACAACATGACACCAATGCAAATTTTTCATCGTGGCAAGTTATTAAGCAGACTCAACATTATTTCATGTAACTGTGCAGATGCATAAATCGGTGGTACAAAATTGAAGGTTAAAATTCATTCAAGAGACCCTTTCCCCTGTAAATTAACTGATGGTCAAATTCCATCTGCTTTAATGTCTTTGACTTGTTTCTACAGTAATAAAGAATAATTTGAATGAGAATTGTGGATGAAATATCTAAAGATAGCACACCCCAGGTCAACAGGTTTTCTTTACATGAGTTAACCACTTAGTACCCACACTAAAAGCCCAGAAAACATCTTAAAGCAAACTTTCTTCTTTAATTTAGTCTTATGGTATCTTATTTAAGACTCTTAAGATGGTCTAAGATCTTTTTCCTGCCCAGCCAGAAAAAGAAAAAGTGAGTAAGACCCAGTAAGAGGAAATCAAGTCATGCTATGACCATGAGGGAAAGGAGCAGAGGCAGTCAGTCAATTTTCAGACCATGTAAGACCTTCAGTGGCTGCCTCATTAGCATAATGAGATGATAAGAGTATATTCAGACTTGGAAAGACATTTGGCAGCTGGTTCATTAGCATAAGAGAAAGGCCTGCAAGTGACAAAACTATTATAAGATCTGGTAAGATGTTTTGGGAGTAGAATAATTAACACAAGTAACATGATCAGATATAACAAGACCTTGTAAGATGTAAGAGCTAGGATATCACACCAAGTGCACACCAAGTGTCACAAAACAGTATGCTGTACTGAGCAACATATCCACTGATTTTTCATTTTCTGTCCTCCTTTTAAGTCAAATCAGGGTCTACACCATAATGTAAATTACATGTATAAATATTCCCACTTATTTATGTTGTACCCACAAACTTTACAGAATAACCTCCCCTGGCCACTATAATGGACAGCACAGTCACAAGCTCATCTCTGATGTAGGGCAATGTGTTGAAAGTTAAAACAAACAGTACTTGTGGTCCAAGAACTGTGATAGCACATGTACATGCAGTCATCCATCACAGCCTAACAGTATGTACTCTGATGGGCAGGCCTATATACGAAAGACATCAAAGTGTTCATTCTTTTTAAACACACACCTTGCACACAAAGACGACTCTGTTTTTATTAATTGAGGTTGAAGATTGCTATGCAGGCAAGTTTTGCTCTACCTTAACCCGGGGAAATGAAGTGGACCTATCTACAATGTAAGCATATCTACAAACTGTCACAAAGCAGTATGCTGTATCTTTGTACTATCCTACTGACCAACATATCCTCTGATTTTCCATTCTCTGTCCTCCTTTTAAGGTGGCAGATCTGTAGCCAGCACCTTTGGATAACATCTAATCACATCCCACTATTTTTGGATAGTTTGATACTTAAACTACATGTTCTCAAAAACTCAGATGTGTGAACATAAAACTTATATGAGAAAACTGAGCTCCAAACATTTGTTTACATGGTCACTGAAGAATTTCAGCAGCCCTGATCCCACGGAGTTTGTTAACGTAGGCACGGCAATGAACCATGTCATTGCACTGTCATTAGTCCTGGCAATCAGGTGAGTTACTGACAAGGGTCACTCATAGGGAACAGGAAACCATTAGCCATGGAGAAAAGAAAGGGCCAGTTCAGACTAGTCACTTTCATTGTTCTGACTACTTTGAAAATCTCTATCTCTAAATTTAAAAACAAATTAGCACAATCCACTTACTAGGCCCCAAATATGGAAAGCCGCATGGGACTCCACACCCAAACAAGCCAAGTATGGTTATGTTTGATGTTCTGAAGTTAAAAAAACTAGAGTTTTTAAGCCACAAGGAATGGATTTGTGCATTTGTGGGTACACATGGTAACATTTCTGTGGCTATCTGCTTTAATATCTGCCACACTGTCCTTTGTTGCCATGGAGACACAGAGTCTCATAGGCAGCCTTGAAGCTATCCATGCATGCTGGGGGGGGGTTGGTTGGTTGGAAGATTTGGGATTTGTAGCAAATGGGATGGGGGGGGACCACTTCCAACAACTGTGTAATGTAGTCAATAAAATACAGGGAATCTCTTTCTGTTCTTGCCTGTTCATGCAAGAACAGACCTGCTCCATGCTGCAATATGTACAAGGCAGGCTATAGTTCCCTCTAGTAGTAGAGCTTTTAGTGCACCATTCTTGAGACTGGTGTCTTAGCTGGTCCCCTTTTTTGCCTGAGGCTATGAGTCTGCTGGCTTATCAGTCCCAAGGGAACACAGGCATTGGACTTCTAGGCAGAACAAGCCTGAGTGTAGCCCACTGTTGAAAATAGACTACCTGCTGAGTTGGCTAGACCCATCAAAGTATGGTCTTCCAGTCCTCAATGACTGTTCACACAACTTTGTGAATTTTGAAACTGTGTGGATTTGTGTCATCTCAGTGTGGACACTTTCATTCATTTTCTTGTAACCAGTGAGATGAAGCCTGTTCTTCATAGCCAGTACTGAGAAAGAATAGTGCTTGTGTCAGTTCACAGGTACCTGTACATGTACATAGTTTCATGACAGCATCTGTTAAAGATTTGTTTAGGTAATAAAGGAACAAAGACAGTTTTGTATTGCATGTATTCACATCCCCTTGAATTACAATATGTATACACTGAACATGTATACATATTTTGTCAGTTTTGTATACTTATAGAGCACTAGATCATCCTCTTAAACCCAATATGACAATTCTGTAATGAACTGTGAGCGGCTTACATGGAATAACATTTCCTACCAAGCCGTAATTATCTAATCTAACCTAATCTAATGTACATGTGCATGTATGAATAATGTATATGTACATGAATACATATATTTTCACGAACATTAATTGTCACGGTTTTTGAAGTTTAGACCTTTCACTGAAACTTTAAATTCAATATTTTTGCTATAATTCCTGTCAATGCCATCTTAAAAATATATTTCATAGAGTTTTAATTTTCACAGTTTTGAAGCATCAGTGAAATAAGCAAAGAACACCACGAAATTAAATGAATTCACAAAGTTCTCATCCATACTGCCCAGCAGGGCTGAACCTCCGAGCAGTGGGCACTTTTCTCTGGTCCCAAGGGTGCCCACTGTAGAGAGGTTTTACTGTATGAGTAAGCACTCTCTCTGTCTCCTCCCCCCCCCCCCAACCGACCCAAGTTCCCGACCCAAGTTGGTCAGGAGTTTTTCTCCAACCCAATTTTTGCGAAAACCACCAAACTTGGCATGGTGACTGACCTAACCAGTGAAATTGCGCTTCTCATTTGAAATAGACATGATGTTTAAAATTATGCAAATTCGGGGGAAGTAAAATTTTAAAAGCTCCATGTCTTCCAAACCGTTGCAGACAGACTCAAAATTTCAATGTGCACATATATGTTTGTGACACTTGCCAACATAATGAACAGTATATATTGGTTGTAGAATTTCAAATTGTGCCAATAAGGACCACTGAAAAATTTAAAAGTCTAATATCTCCAAAACTATTATACATAGAGATGTGTCATTCCAACTTTAATTTATACATTTGTGGAAAAGCCACATGCAATGAACCATGAATATGTAAAATATAAATCTTGAAAAGCTTCAAAACTATTATAAAGGTGCCATTCCTACTTTGTGGCATAGCCCCATACAAGGGAACATAAACCAAAGTCATGTAGGCTTTTAATTTATGCAAATCAGGCAAATACACAAAATTAAAATGTTGAATAACTTCAAAACTGTTATAGAAAGTAGTTTTATTCAGACTTTACTTTCTAAGTTTGTAATATGGCCACATTCAATGAACCAAGAACAAAAGCTGTAGCATTTTAATTTATAAAAGTTAGGCTAATACATGAAATTTAGATTATGTTAAACTATGGCAAAGTGCAGCATTTCAAACTGTTTTCATTTTGAAGGCACCCAGACAGAATTGCTGTGAAGCAAATCTTTTCTAGTTGAATCCTGCAAGCCTACTCTACCCCCCCCCCCACACACACACACACCACACACACACAGTTGTGCAAACATGCTTGTCCAGTGCTGAGGCAATGATCCTATGGGAGTTGTCTACCTCTGCACCACTTCATTTCACCAGCCTCAGTTAAGCACATTTTGAGACTAATGTGCACATTCAGTGGACCCTGTCTAACTAAAATTCAGATCTACAGCCAGTTAGCTGAGGCAGAACTATATTGTAACCACACTGAACCCACACATGCATTTCCCTAAACAGGGTTTGTTTGCATGGTGATTATGAGCTTTTTTACATTAAAAATTATTGAATGATGAATGTTCTGTAAAATATTTCAACATGTGAATTTGACTTGATATCATATATAATACATGATTAGTCTAAATCATTATGTGTTAATATAAAGGATCATTTTACATTTAACACAATGGGCCTCCATTTCCCCCATTGTATAAGAATATATTCAGACTATTTACATGCCAAAAAAGCTTTAAATTTGCCACATGTAGTTGCACAAGTTTGCCAGAAACACTGTCCAGAAATGCTGAGACCATAATTTTGTTACATATGATGTGACTTAACTTGGTTAAATTTCCTTGCATGACAAAATGTATCTCTTTGTTGATAGTGAAAGGATCTCATACAAACATGAGTGGAAAGGCTGAACAAATCCTCTTCTTTTTTAAAAAACTTATGAAAAAGCAACATTTGTATATATACATTTTTTTTTGCAGTGGCAGATTAAACATCCTGATAGCTTTCATCACACCACATACAATGATGTACTTTGTGGATGTGTAAAAGTATTGCAGTTTTTAAATTGGCATTTGTGTGCCCCAAACTACCGCTCTATTGAATGTGGAGGACAGCCTGCAAAAATGCTGATTTTGATAAAAAAAAACTTATCAATATTTTCAATAATAAGTGAAACTGTACATTGGTCTTGACCCTCCCCCCCCCCCCCCCCATTGCATACTTTGTGTACTAATGTTAAAATGCTGATAAGGTTGAATGGCCCCTATGTATGTACATGTACTTGTTTTGGTTGATTCAAAGATACTTAAGATACTTAAAATACCTTTCTTCAGCCAATCCGGGAAAAAAAAACATCAATATACAAAATTATTAATATTGATATCACTTAGGAGACCCTCATTAAGACACAGTCATGTCACTATCATGGGAGACACCCAGAATAACAAGTAATATAAGCAGTAGAAGATCCAGATCAAGTTGTGAAATGGGTGACCTTGACTCAATTCCCAAGGTCACAAAGCCACATTACTGAATTTAGTTACCGCTTAATAACCGCAGAATTTTGGGGGTTGTTGCATCTATGCTTTACAAACTTGTTTTGTAAGATCTTGCTTTTGTTCTGTCACCCCAGACCTGTAAAATATGCTTTTCTTTGACATGGGAACTTTCGTGTGGCGACGTAATGCTCCATTTATTTCTGTTGAAACATCCAGAATCCTAACATGTAAACTTCTGCTATGCTGCTCTGATCTCTCCCAATCAGACACTTTTGTCAGTGTGTACATGTATTTTGGTGTAGGTGGCACAGGTTCAACCATGACATCATGGGCTGCTTTCCAGTGGTGGTTGATCTCTTTGTCACTGACCAGCAAATTGTTAAGTTGCTGCCACATCCAGATGTAACCAGGTGTAGTTCTATTACATTATATTACATTCCCCGGTGTGTTGTTCAAACAGCATAATTTAAAATAAACAAAGACATGTTGTGGAAGGTACACTGGGGGGGGGGGGCTAGTATATATATGCTGGTACTAGTAATAACTTTGCCTTGGTACAAGGTGCAGAAAGTAAGAAAATGTACAAATAATGGTTGTTACACAGTACAGAAAATAAAAAGGCTTCCAGTACATAAGTACATCCAATAAAAATGCCCAGTATGCCATACTGGAAAACCCCTTACCCCCCCCCCCCCCAACTGTTTTCACTAGACAGACAGATAGAGAGAAAAAGAGGTGACGGTGCAATGTAAGGTGCTGTTTTTTACCAGTGAACTGCTGACTGCATGTAATTAAGCCAGTATTAGTTTAGCAAAGCATACATACTTAATTGCTTTTACTTTGAAGTTCTCCATCTTTGTTTGTGTATGTACATGCATCTTTTGAACAGCCATACACATAGTATTGCATGTTGTACATACAAATGCAATATAAAGCACAAAATTGGACCAGCTCATATCTAGAGTCAGATGCAAATCACAACATGTAAGCACTACAAATTTCAAAAGCATCATATAAAGGAAAGGTTTTGTGATGAATAAAAGCAGTAATAGAAATTAATTGTATTTATCCATGCATTTGTCTTTCAGTCTTGATATCTTTTTGTGCCTCAGCTGGTGTATTAGAAGTGAGACAGCTATGCAGGCAATGAAAATTTGAATGTTTAAAATCATGGTTGTTTCTTCATTTTCTCTTACTCTCCATCTGTCTGTATATATACATGCATTGTAGATGGGTCCCCTTTATTGTCCTGGGTTAACGGCAGGTGAAACTTGCCTGGATAGCAATCATCAACCTCAATTGATAAAAGCAGTCTACTTTATGTGCAAGTTGCATATTTAAAAAGAACAAACACTTTGATGCCTTAGGTTTATAGACCTGCCCATCAGAGTACAATGTAGCTGATAGGCTATAATGGATGGCTGCATATATATATGTACTGTCACAGTTCTTGGACCACAAGTATTGTTTGTTTAAACTTTCAACACATTGCCCTCCATCAGTGATGGCCTTGTGAATACACTGTCCACTATAGTGGCCAGGTGAGCTTAAGTTTGTGGGTACAACATACATGAGTGAGAGTATGTACTATACATGTGTATCTCTAGCTAGGTAGATATATCATGGTCTGGATTCTGAGTTGATTTTGAAAAGGAGGACAGAGAATGAAAAATCAGTGGACATGCTGCTCAGTAAGATAGTGCATACATAGAGTATACTGTTTTGTGACACTTTGTGGATATCCTAGTGCCTATATATTACAAGGTCTTGTTATATAAATATCTGATCATGTTACTTGTGTTAATTACCCTTACCCCAAAATATCTTACCAGATCTTATAATAGTTTTGTCACCCCCTGGCCTTTCTCTTATGCTAATGAGCCAGCTGCCAAATGTCTTTCCAAGTCTGAATATACTCTTATCATCTCATTATGCTAATGAGGCAGCCACTGAAGGTCTTACATGGTCTGAAAATTGACTGACTGCCTCTGCTCCTTTCCCTCATGGTCATAGCATGACTTGATTTCCTCTTACTGGGTCTTACTCACTTTCTCTTTTTCTGGCTGGGCAGGAAAAAGATCTTAGACCATCTTAAGAGTCTTAAATAAGATACCATAAGACTAAATTAAAGAAGAAAGTTTGCTTTAAGATGTTTTCTGGGCTTTTAGTGCCACCACAAACAAGGAAAACTGTTGACTCAGTCTTAATTCCGGGGGGAAAGGGTCAAGGCAACAATATCATTAACATAAGGGTGATCATAGTGGTAGAAAATACATGGTATTACAATTTTACACAGTAGGAAATGGTGCAGGCAAAAATTGGTGTAATGAGTGACAAAATAGTAGTCCTATATCTAATTGAAAAAAAAAACTGTCACGATTTATCAACATTTAAAGTATTTTCTGAGGATGACAATAATGAAAGCAAAAGAAATAATATAAATGTATCAGTTTGGTAGATATCGCAGTCTACATATGTGTATGACCATGTATAATCTATTCTTGCAGAGTCATGGGGGGGGGGGGGAGCAATAAACCAAGGACACTTGAGTGTATGTTTTAACTGTGTGAGTGTACTGTCACAGTATGCACAAACTTTCCGAATCAATTAACAATCCAAATATCATGGATTTTATCTTCCAAGTCATTAAAAAAAGCATGGTGCACTGAATAACGATTGTGGACACATTGATGTGAATTTCCCTGGGTTTTTTTTTCCATTTATTTAAGGTTTTGTTTTTTACTGAATGCACACTCTAGAAAAAATCCATGACAACATACGAACATGTTTATTGGCGAAAAATGTGTACTTCAATGGCATTCAAAATGTATGCTCTCTCTCTCTCTCTCTCTCTCTCTCTCTCTCTCTCTCTCTCTCTCTCTCTCTCTCTCTATATATATATATATATATATATATATATATATATATATATATACACTAACAGTTAATTCTATGGGCAAGTTGAACTGAAAAGGTATATCTAAATTTCATGGATCATAATTCCAAGTTTTTTGTGAAAAACTTAGGAATATGACTGATCAACTGACTCATTTAACCCAGTTGACTCCTGAATCAATTTTTCAATTTTTTTTATTGAATGTTAGTGTGTTTCGCTATTTTCAACTTCTCCAAAAGTGTCACTCAGTTCTTCTGAAACTTGGTGAAACTGTAGCTTGTCGGAGGGTTAAGCAATGTTGTTCACTGGGTGCTACTGCTCTGGATTCCTGATTTTTTTATTTCAATTCTGGTACTTGTCCATTAATGCATGCACCCATATTGATGACTATGTAAGTCAATGGGGATTGCAATGGTGATTCCCATTTTTTACTTCTACTCGACAATAATCAGATTTCAAACTTCGTCAAGATGTACGTTAGTTTAGTCTCTCGCAGGTTTGTTCAAATGGTTAGGCTGCAATGATTTTTAGATTTGATAAGTATTTTTTGGTGAAATGTTAAAGAAATATCTTCTCGAATACAACTCGGCCAATTCCTTTGAGATTGCGTATGGACACTTCTGTGGGCCATTACACCATCATGTGTTCAACAGGTAGTACTGTACTGCTTTTTACTTTTTTCAAAAAAGAAGTTTCATGCATTTTTGCAGCTTTGCTTGACTTCTTGTCCCAAACTGTAAGTTGTAGTTCTTCGAACTTATTGGGATTGTACCTCTACTTGATAGTCACTGCGTTTTTCACTATATTGTGATGCTTTTATTTTTTTATTTTTAACATTATATCAAAATCAGGAAAAGTCGTTAATAAGATATGTGCATGCTAACAACAGTGATGATAGTTCTAAACAAAGGTGACCTTGATTTTCTGTTCACAAAACCTCTTCTGTTTGTCTGAATGTGAAGTCAGCTGAGCACAGAACTGTTACAGTCAGCTTGTTTCATGTAAGTGACATACCATATAGGTTCCAATTTAGGTGTGTCAAGGACGTTGCTTCTGAACTTCTATACATGTTACGAAAATTAGCTATGCATTTGGTGGCAGTGAATGTGCACTGAGGGTTTTATGCACTTGCCAAAAGCTTTCAATGTGCATTGACTCGTGCTACTTTCTGAAAAAAAAAAATGAAATTTATTCATTTACATTTGGTAAAAGGATGACAGCAGTTGGTAAATTTTGATTGGTCGTGATAACACAAAAGAGCTTTGGCATGTGGTATACCCGAAGGTTCAACATCAGGACCTGTCCTTTTTTTTTTTTTTTTTTTTTTTTTTTTTTTTTTTTTTGTAAATGTCCTTCATTAGACATCTGATTAATATAATTTGCATGCTACTTGTTTGCCTCCATAGCAGCCGCGACTGGGCGCTGATATTCTGTTGGCCCAGTGTCTGCCGTCCTTTGATGGGTTAACTTGTATTGCGTGCGATGATGCACGTTGTGCTAATTTGTCGAACCAAGAGGAAGCGCAAAAGCGCATTGGGAAAGGACGCTATATGGCCCAATTTTGTCTCTGGGCAATAAAACTGTTCATGAGAAAATGAGGCGTGGTTCGGGATTGGCAAAGTGTGTATTTGAGTAGACATACGGTAGCGTTTAAACACCTGCGTTTGTGTACACATAATTAACGGTGATCAGCAGACAGTGATAACAGCGGCTTGTCTTAGTGTATTACGTTGAGCGGACCAACGTTAGTGTATTTAATCCACGGCTTGTCGTGGACCTGATTTAACTCCGAGCACGCCAGTTTCGAGTGTAGGCCTATTCGAACAGCGCGTGTTGTTATTTACAAATTACATGCAGGCACACACATTTTATTGTAGAGAAACGTTAGTTCGTGCCGATTTTGCGTTAAAAATTAATGTTTTCCTTCTACGATGATTTGAATCAATGATCAGGCCGTTGTTTGTGACAATTGAATGATGTTACGTTTCAAAACTGCGCAAAAAAAGGGTGATTCCATCGTCGCAGTCTCACTGTTTTTTTCGTCTTCCCGCCATGTTCTTCACATCGTCAAAATGCTGAGGATCTTGTCCATTTTAAGAACAAGCTCTCCCATTGGCTGAAACAAAAGTATTATTAGGGAAACCCGGCCAAAACTATTTCTATTTAAATCAGATACGTTGATAGTTTAGTCGGAAACTACCAAAGACGACTCTGTGGAATATTTTAGGTCAGACAGGGACCAGAATCGAACACATAGTGTTCGCCGTCCAATCGAATGCGCCGTTTTTCTACCGATGATTCGTTTGGGAGTACTCGCTACTTCACGTTATGAAGTCTGGCTTGAAAGATGGGCGACATTTGTATGAACACAAGTGACGATTACGGACAATTTATTGAAGCAAGAAACAAAATTTAACGCTGTAAATTGGTCAGAATGATGACATCCCACATGGCTGACAGGTGGAACTGACGGTTCTGTTTGTGTTCATCATGTTGAATACATTACACAGTGCTGGTGGATGGATTCAATGGTGCTTGTACACAGGACGATGTTACGCATTGCCACATGTGAGTGAATTGGCAATCAAAAATACTTCTATGAGACACCTTTGTAAATTTCTATCAAAATGTTTGTATGGACAATGCAAATACGATAATAAGTCGGATGTTAAGTTAGATGAAACAATAGAAATGTTCATCAAGATAGGTAAGGAACTTGGTGCAGGTCCATAGGAGTTTTGCTGAACCTGCTTGATGAATCAAAAGACACGCGAGGCTGCGCCTCGGGTGTCCTTTGATTTATCTCGCAGGTCCAGCAAAACGCATATGAACCTGCATCAAGTTCCTTACGTAACACCTACCTCCAGACATATTCATGACTTGTATCAATTTTCTTATTGCAACTTATTATAGTCTATAAAATACCATGCATTCATTTACACCATTGCAACAAGAACGCTGGACATAATGTGCACACTTCTTTCCACAGAACACATGCATTTATGTTTTGGTATTGTTTTATAAAGGTAGGTTATTGTTTGTCTAAATGTTAGGGATTTTGGTGGTTGAAAGTGACCCGTTTTAGTATCAGCAAGAATCTGAGATATTAATCCTTATCCATGTACCATAGACATAATGTATATATTACTTGCTGCAAGCACCTTATGACTTCACAGTGGTTCTCTGTATGAAAAAGTGGAATGAAGAGCTCCTTGTAGGAAAAAGGGGATGAAGAGCTCCATGAGCTAAAGAAACAGAGCGAGTGAGCAGGAGGATGTGATCCACAAAAAGTGCATCATTTAAGAGTCAGAGTCAGAGTCAGAGTCAGAAAACGTTTATTTGACAAAATATAATTGTTATGGATACAAACAGTATGTAATATTGCAACTCAAAAGTACATGACAGTTAGACGCGTTGGAATACAAAAATTGATGAGTGTCTGGATGACCCCAATTAAGGACCTGAGTCCGTATCACTGGGGCCACCAAAAAAGGAGGTAACTTAATAAATAAACTGATTATCACAAAAATACCATGAAATCCATAAAGATGCTAAGGATGACTAAAACATGTACATACAGAAATTATTATTAGACAGGACTAGAATCAATTATTACATACATAACAGTTTGGCACAGTGCATATATCTTGATACCTGTTAATAAAATATTTTTTTGCATAGCTTGATAAACCAGAGTAGGAATATGTCTCAAGCTTCTCAGCAATACAAGATGGAAGGGTTTTGATAAGGGATGGGACATAGTATCTTATACATTTTTCAGAGGTAATATTGGTGGGTCTAGGAGGAGGAATATTTTCTCTATTTCTGGTAAAGTGATAATGAATCTGCACAGGAGTTCTATATAACTTACTAAAGTATTGTGGTAATTCGCTTTTAACATATCTATAATAAAACTTAATTGATCTCAACTGAAAAACCTCAGTCACTTTTAAGATGTTTAATTTTTTAAAAAGTGGGTCTGTGTGGGCATTAAATCTATCTGAACACATAAGGCGTACAGCTTTTTTCTGTAAAAGGAAGATCCGTTCGCATGAAAAACCCCAAGCAAGGATAGAATAATTGATATATGAATAGAAGATAGAGTTGTAAATTAGTAACAGTGCACTAGCCGGGACGTACTTATGTAGTCTCTTAAACATACCAATAACTTTAGATAGTTTATTTGCTACTTTATTTACATGAGCATTCCAATTCAAATTTTCCTGAACTGTTAAGCCTAAAAAGTTGAATTCTTCCACTTTTGAAATTAGAATATTATTAATTTTTAGATTTAAAGTGAAATTTATTCTCCTTTGGTAGAAATGAAATAACATGTATTTGGTTTTGCCTATATTTAATGATAGTTTATTTGCTGCAAGCCAGTCGACTACCTTATTCAATTCAAAATTTATGTTTTTTGATGTGTCTTGTTCATACGATTTAGTATTGACATGAAAAGAAAGGCAACATAGAGGGCTAATTAAAGTTGTATCATCAGCATACTGAATAGATGTGAACTTGGAAGATGCTTTGTGCATGTCATTTGTGTAAATAATAAAAAGAAGAGGTCCAAGTATGGATCCTTGTGGAACCCCGGTTTTGACAGGAAGTGGTTTGGAACAGATATTGTCATATAAAACAAACTGTGATCTATTCTCAAGGTAATTGCTAAACCAATGTAAAGCAGTGCCGATGATACCATAATGTTCCAATTTTTTACAAAGAATGTGATGATCCAAAGTATCAAAAGCTTTAGATAAGTCCAAAAATATACTTAACGGCAGATTACCATGGTCAAGAATTTGAATGGTTCGGTCCAAAAACTCCAGAGCAGCTGTTCAGTCGAATGCATCTTTTTAAATCCATGTTGGCTGTTATAAAATAGTGAATTTGTTGTGAAATAATCATATAACTGACAATAAGCTAATTTTTCAAATATTTTTGACATGACTGGGAGTAGAGAAATTGGTCTATAATTCTCTAAAATATTTGTGTCGTCCTTCTTGTATAAAGGTGCTACTTTTGCAATTTTTAGCTTATTTGGAAACATTCCTGTAGTTAGAGATTGGTTTATAATGAGAGTGAGAGGTTCAGCAAGACAAGGGATCAATTTTTTAATCAGTTTCATAGATAATCCATCATGCCCAGTGCTTGATTTTGGCTTAAAATCATTTATAATTTTGACTATGTGATCTGAGTTTATCTGCTTAAAATGAAAAACATGGTCAATATTATCATTCAGATAGTAAGAATACAATGGTTTATTTGATGTGTCAATTTTGGATGACAGTTTTGGTCCGACATTTGTGAAAAATGTATTGAAATGATCTGCGATTGTTTCTTTATTTGTTATTTTTGTGTTGTCAATTAAGAAAAAAGAAGGGAATGCTTTTTTATTTTTACTCATATTCAAAACAGTTCTAATGGTGTCCCAAGTTTTTTTAGTGTTACTTTTGAATTTTTGAAATTCTGACTGGTAATATTGTTGCTTTAATTCACGAGTATTTCTACGTAGTATTGTATTGTATGTTTTAAGGTTCTGCTTTATGATATGAAATTCAGGGGTTTCTAGCCGAGTACTTCTTAGTTGTCTATACAGAGTGTCACGATATTTGATTGACCTTAAGATGCCAGCAGTGATCCAGGGAGTAAATTTGTGTTTGTACTTGTGAAATTTCACAGTTCTTTTTGGTAAATATTTCTCTTTAGCACATAGAATAGTGTTTTCTAAAATTTCGTAATTTTTATTTGGATCAGAGTTAAGTTCCCGGTCTAAGTTTTGCAAAATGTTTTTCCCATTTAGATGTGTGCAAAAAGACTGTATAGAGTTTTTATCAATTGTTTCCACCTGCACATAGTTTGGTGGGCCATTCAGTTCTACATGTGTGTTGAGACAAGTGAAAGAAGGTAAATGATCAGACATATCTGATAAATGATACCAGATGTACTTGATTTTCTACAATGTGATAAATTGCAAAATGTGTGATCAATCAATGTGGCTGACCTCTCAGTAAGCCTTGTTGGCAAAGTTACTCTAGGGTTAAAGCCATTACAAATCATCAAATCTAGATATTCAGCATACTTTTGTCTGGTGTTCAATTTAAGCAAATCAATATTGAAATCTCCGGTAATAATTTTATCTGATGATTCGTTTGACAACTTTTCAAACTGTGTGTATAAACTCATTCATAAACAGATCAATATCATTGTTAGCATCTCTAGGAGGTCGATAAATATTGCACAGTGTAAGCTTCTGTTCTAGTCCATTGCCAAATATGTCAATGAACAAACCTTCCCAATTTTTATTGGGAGTACCAAAATCTCTTAATGTAAATTCAAAGTCATTGTGGAGATAAATAAGTAATCCACTATGAGAACTACAAGTAGCTGCAAGAGGTATTGCAGTATAATTATCTAATTCAAATAATGAGAGGTTATTTAAATTTTGATGATCAATCCATGTTTCTTGAATGCAGATAGCACTGAATTCGAAATCTTGTTTCTTTAGGTCCTCAATTAACATCGAAAAAGTATCAAATTTGGCATTGAGGCTTTGGATATTTATGTCTAATAAAGAAAATGTATGCTTTAGTGGCTTAAGATAATCGATAAGATCTTTTGGTTCAATGTATGGAGAGTCAGCTGTAATGGTAATAGAGTTATCATGGTCCTCTGGGTTATTAAGTAAGTCATTAAGACAATTGACAGATACGCCACCAAAATTTCTTAAGATGTCCTCCTGTAGTGCTCTAGAATTCATTTAACCTTAGTATTGCAGGCATTGTTTTGTGAAAAGGGGGAGTGAAGAGATTCATGAGCCAAAGAGACCTGGGGGAGAACAGCAGGAGGATGTGATCCAGAAGAACTGCATCATTTGCAGCCAAAAGGGGAACAAGAACAAAATCAGTCACCTTGAAATTGAAATGATTTAAAATATGTTGCGGGAGATGTGTTAACGCTGGTTGGAGCTGCAGGATACCAAAATATTATGGCAGTGCTATAGTGCCTTATAGCTATAAGGTTGGTTGTGTGAGTTAAAGTTTCATGAATAAAAAGTTTGTCATGCAGTATTGTCAGCCTTTAATTATTCCGTTCTGAAATGCAAGATTCATATGAAAGTAAAGTGACATGCAAGAGTGACTGTCGGTTTAATTGATGTACACAGGTGAATAAATGGATCCGTAGGAGCGATAGAAAGTAAATTGGTGTGTTATGTACAATTACTGAATAGCTTAACATTGGTCCCTTTCCATACCCTGTTTACATGGATTCATATTTTGCATGTTGTCCCATACAATTGGTAGGACAGACCAGCAGCCAGCGGCACAGACCGTTAGTGGGCGGTAGACAGTAACATACGGCGGCAAAAGGGTCCCTGCAGCTGGCTGAATAATATTTTCACATTATTACATGGTACAATATACATTCAAAGCAGGTGAAGAGGATTCTCAGAGGAATTAAACTCATAAAAGCTGGGCACCATTGAATAATATTTTAGCTAAATATGTGTACAGTAAGACCTAGTTGTCATACGCCCGTTCACACACGCACGTCCACAATCTACGGGATGAAACATTAAAATACGAAAGTAGAAAAATAAAATAAAATAAAAAAAGAAAGTTACATAAGACAGGGGGAAATTACTCCTGATGTTACATAGTGCTCATGAGTGATTGTTCACAGTCTTTGCTTTATTTAGAGTTCATATAGTTTTATTGGTTCAATAGTGACCCATAATTACCATGCAATTAGATTAAGTGATACTACTGAAATTACGCCATAGTAACAAACATACAGTATGTACAAAGTACAAGTGAATCAACCAATAGGGTAGTAAACTTGCAGTACAATAACAAATGGAATGTTTTGAGCAGTTGCGACGATCTTCATTGTACATATTAGTTGAAACTCCCTGAAGTAGTAGTAAAATTCAAGTGTAAAAAGTATAAATGAGGCAGGATGCAGTTACATTTTATGACTTAGCATCATATTCACTAAATACAGCTAAAATTATAGGGTGTTAAATGATACAGGTGCGTGTTCTAATGCACATCGCTGTGAAATCCTTGATATTGCCGACCGTGTGGCACGAGACAAGTGTACTGTTGTTGAAACTCCCTGAAGTAGAAGTAAAATTGTTGGGGGGTTTTGTTTTTGTTCGTTTGTTAGTTTTTTGTTTGCTTTTTGTTTGTTTTGTTTTCGAAAGTACATTTAAATGCAATTTGCTTGTTCCTTTTAAGATAAATATTAAATGCATGTGGTAATAAAAAAAGTGTTTCAACATGGCTTTAGACCTGGTCATATTTTCTACTCAGTACTCGCTCAGTAGCTCTGGCTAACGCATTCTGCAGCTGCCTGCCACAGTCTGCCCCCCAAATGCAGAATATGCGCTGATAAACTACTAGTGTATGAAAGACCACTTGTCTTAAGAGACCTCAATTTGGTCATCCGTAGGGGTGCATTAATGAAAGGTTTCACTGTATGTCTACGGTATATGGATCATTACGCAACTACAGATAGGGAGTTCCTTCCATGTGTATGCATAATAATAATAATAATAATAATAATAATAATAATAATAATAATAATAATAATAATGATGATGATGATAATAATAATAATGATAATAATAATGATAATGATAATAATAATAATAATAATAATAATAATAATAATAATAATAATAATAATAATAATAATAATAATAATAATAATAATAATAATAATAATAATAATAATAATAATAATAATAATTTATTTGGAAAAACTACCCCTTTACATCGGGGGCACCGGTTCACGGGCACTTCACGGTTCGTCCAAATGCACATATGACATATATACAAAGATAATAGATAAAATACACATAGAATCATCTAAAAACTATATACAATTGTGGCTATGTACATAACCTGATGGATCCCGCAGATTTCTGCGCAGACACCATGCCGCAGACAAATATCGTTTACATGCTTTGTCAAAAATCTCGAATAATTGACCGCATGTACAGTCAAACATCTACTGCTAGCTGTCACCTCTACGAAGGGACGACTCAAACGTCTATGGAAACAAAATCTTTCTGCCTTTAGTGGTCTTTTTTATTCTTTCAACACCAACTGCGACTTTAGTCCGACTTATTAAGAGTCACTGCTCCCAATTATAACAAGGATGCTTGGTTCATGTTCCTTGTGAAAGCACCTTCATTCAAGTACCAGCATGCCTGTAGTTCCAGACAATGTATGTTCTGGGTCAACAACTTTCCTCGGCACGCTTATTTCTTAAGTGTTTTTCTAGAATCTAAATTGCCTGAATTTGGCCCAACGAGGCTTCAATAGTTTACCTATGTACATTCATTTGTCAATCCACTGTGAAAGGCTTCCTCATCATGTGAAACATCCAAGTTCTGATTCTTCTCAAATACTTATTCCCTAAAGTTACCTGGTGTAGACAATTTGCCAAATATTCGATCTCGGCCTTTATAGGGGATCATCATCACATGGAACATGGACTTCCTTGTTAACCCTTAAAGTGCGGATTTAAGATTGAGTCAACAGCTTTCCTCGGCACACTTTGCACGCATTGCGCGCAAAGTGTCCCAAGGAAAGCTGTTGACTAAGACTACTTTTTGCTTCCCACAAGGCTTGTTGGTATTTGAATGAAAGGTATCTTCATGAGGAATTTGACTCTTTTAGCCATTATATGTTTAATGGTAATGAGAAAGCAGCTATAGCAGTGACTAGCACTTTAAGGGTTAAAATTCTATTCATGTTATCTGTAATAAAAGTGCGCAAAAGGTACCACGTGAGCTTGACATTCATATGTTCATGTGAGTGAAGGTTTTCAATTACGGAATACAAACCTGTGCATTGTGGAGAGCCGTATTCAAAGTAAGGTTGATGTTCTTGCTCTAATAATTCCAAGTTACGGCAAGTGTCGCGTTTACAGTTTATGGGGGAAACTTTTAGCTCAGCTTTCTCGCTTGCTTAGTCAGTAGAGGCCGGAAAAGTGGCGACATGGTTAATCTGGACCAAGATTTATTTACCTGGCAACACCATCAGTACAATATATGTATGGTCGGTTGACTATTGAACACTAAACTACTTCACAAGCTTACATCCAAGGCCAACACACAGGACACTCACTCTTTATAAACAGACAGATAGAAGACGTGGAAAATATAAAATCCACACATACAAACTTTCATAAAATCGACTTCTACTTACCTTGGGAGCGTGGGGCGGTACGCTGGTACAGGAAAAAATTTTTCTAGAGTACGCAGTACGGAAAATAAAAATCTTTCAAAATTTTGGATAGTCCGAAGTACGTAAAACAAGAGGGCTTCCAGTACGTCGGTACGGTAAATAAAAAGCCCCAGTACGGGAAAGCCCTTACCGACCCTCTTACCTGGCAAAACTACAAAATTGTTAAAGGAATTTGGTGCAGTTGGTATGTGCGTTTTCCATTTTCGGCTAGGTGATTGATGCCAAAGGTTGCTGGTTCGAGCAAAGGTCTTATTATCCATACAGCAAAAAACACTGGACACTGAATTGTTCAGATCTGACAAACTTATTCTTCACAGAAATATTAGCCCCAAGGGACCTTTCCATGTTCTGTTGGCTTGCGGTTAGCAAACAGAGCGTGGAGAGGTCCCTTGGGGCTACAGAAATATCAACTTTAAGCCTGCACATAACACAAGCAACTCAAATTAACTAACACTTGCCCCGTGACCTCATCAACTAGGCTACAAGGTCGCCCTAAGTCAATCCCCTCTAGACCTACACAGAACGACATATACATCCATATGCTGAAAGTATACATGCCATCTGGAAACCAAATTCACCAACGTTGTCCTCTGACCCAGGAACTAGGTCAATGTTATGTAGACGAAGAAATTGAAGATATCTGGGTACCCAGACGAGTTCCCGTATAGCAAACAATAAGCCAGGCCGTTATTGACACTGTTTATGATTTTTTTCTAAGGGTAAAATAAGGTTCAAAAATAAACAAGAGGCCTGTGCAATACCGTGCTCAGCTGCCCTACCAATGACTCATTCAATCGAATTAAATTTATAAAGAGTCCCATTTTAAGACTGAATGAACCTTATATGTTACACCAAAAACAAAATTATGTGTTAAATGCACACAGACATATATGTACACACACATCCACAAACACACATGCAAACATAATAAACAAGCATATACACTGTACACATACATATACACACGTGCATGTGTAAACAACTTGGAAGAAAACGCCGCACCTCCGGCTTGGTCTACCTTGACAACGCATGTAAAACAAAGAATTTAATTCTATTTTCACTTGTTTACAAAATATATTGGTGCCTGTATGTCATTCTCACAACTAGTGGTGATCTGATGATATGAACGCATTAATGGAGGCACACCAAAGTGGTCAAATAATCTCCGTACCACGACTGTTAAAAACACAGCCACGCGGTGTTTTTTTCTTTCGTTGATGTTTCGATATTAATTCACCGTCATGTTATAAACATATGCTGCACTAACATTTGCGAAAAAAGGCAAAATATTCCTAATTCCGAGAGCAAATCCCAAGACACTACCGAGAACACCTGAAATGGATGATCTATAATGCATATATTGACCTTTTTTCAATTTCATTTTGCTTTTTCGTGCATTTTTTTACCATGGGCGAATCAGCTCACATTTTGCTCCATGATTTTACATACTTCTTATGGTGAATCTTTATTAGACCCTGCAATACAAACAACCATAACATGGTAGTGCCAGGTGCCTACTCAGCTCACATCGTTCATTCTCGTCATTCATGATGATGATGATGATGATTATTTATTTTTTGAAACTGCCCCTTTACATCAGGGGCATGGTGGACAGGGTAGAACCCACGAAGCATCAGAACCATTTAAAACAGTTTATCGTACATTTTTGTTACATTGTGAACTAAAAACAAAAGCTCAGGAGATATGAAATATATACATGTAAATTGTGGCCGCCGCCCGGCAACACGGGCCAGCCGGCATACTGTGAAACACTGCTAATAAACATGTCAAGTTTTGGCCAGGACCAACGTGAGATGTCTCTACCAGTGTCAGATGATCGAGAGTTTCTCTCAGAATACACATTGCACTTTGGAAAGATTCCCTGCCAGCACCGTCCAGTATATCAAACGCTGTTTTATCACCTTTGGAAAATGTTCCGCCGAAAAGTAGTGCTAACTTATTCGACAATGGAGATCGTGCAAAGTCTTTCCATAATTTAGTTTCCTACAAGACAATCCTCTAAATTTTTACACATTTTGATTCTCAATCCAGTGAACTTTTGACACGTTAACACAAGATGAGACAGATCCTCTATACCTTCATTGCATAATTTACATATTCCATCAGAAATTTCATTTTCGCAAAGTGTTTCCCAGACCTGGACATCCTGTCTCTGGCAAGAATTTTAACCCAAAACTTGTAAAGTCATTAACATGTCCAAAAAAAAAAAAAAATCTTTCTGCATGGGTTACGAATCATCTAAACCCTATTCTGTGTTGAAGAGGACTTCTCGTCAATTTCCTTGAAAAAAATCACCTTTATATTTTAGTGATAAATTTCAAAAACGAATATGTCCGACTACCATCAGCTCTACCACTGACACTATCTAAGCCTACTCCTGATAAGATCGTGTTGATAACTGATATTGGTATATGGCCATTATGGGTCTGAGCCGGCATGGAAGTTTTCTAGATCTCGCAGTACACGGCTACTCAATCTAGATGCTGAGACATTGTATTTTATGTATAGCATTTTACCCTCTCATGTCGAGAGTCGTTGCGAGTGGTAACTGTTCCGTGCCATATTGGAATCTGCGCCGTTACCGAATACGGTGCGGCCAAATTGGAATGTTGCGAGATGCGACCCCTGAAATCATCTCTGCTTCCATATTTCGGGTACAAAGATCACATGTATAGGTTGTGGTCAAAAAGGTCATAAGTTTAGATACTGTAAGACTGAATAGGAAACAGGTCAAGATGAAATTGCCCTGAAAGTCAAATGTCAAGCCAAGATACCGCGACATCATACAGGTGGTCATAAAAACCAAAATAGACAGAAGTCCCAATGTTTCATCATAGCTTACTGCAATGTTCAAAACCTAGGCGTGGCTAAACGGAGTGAAATAGGAAATTTATTGGAAAATGAACATTCTTCAATATATTGTATGACAGAAACATTTCACCAAGACGACGGAGTTGCTCAGAACATACATCCTGGCTATAAATGGATAGGTAAAGCTCATAAGGTCAGCAATAAAAAATCGGGAGGTGGTTTTGGATTTTTAGTTCATTCTGACGTTACCATATGTGATGGAAACGTACTAAATTCGCAAAAAGATAACTTTGAAAGGCTATGGATATCAGTCAAATTCCGCAATAGACAAGATGCCCTAATGATAGGACTGGTTTACTTCCCAAATGATGGTGTTGATAGAGAGACAAATGAAAATCTTGCAGCAGAACTAATAGAAAATCTTTGATCATTGAAGGCATCGGGATTTGAGTGTTTGCTTTTGGGGGATTTTAATGGGACCATTTACTCTCTCATTTAGCCGAAGTTTCGGACATGACAGTACTTAATTGTCAGGAATCTAGCACAGGATATTATATATGGCAGCGTGGACCCCTGAAATCAGTAATTGATTATGCCTTGGCAACGACTGGTTTGATAAATAGTGTAAACATGACAACCATAGACGAGTTAGGACTATGTGACATAGGTAGTGATCATAATACAGTTGTTATTCAAGGTAGTTTCAATGAATCTCATCGCCAGACAACACATCCAAAAGTACAGCATTATAAATGGAACATAACTAAATCGTCAAACTGGACCATGGTTAAAGACGAGTTGAGTAAATGTATGGCCCAATGGAATTGTAATGTATTCGAAACGGTTAATGAAGCCTGGGTAAGCCTAAGATACATTTTAACGGAAGTTGGCAAGCAGTGTATTGGCAAGGTAAAATGTTCCAGCAAGGTGAAGTATAAGGTAGATTCTGAGATTCGTAGTTTCATTAAGTGCCGGAAAGAGGCAAACCGTTTGTATAGACACTGGGCAAAGAAGAGTGAAGAGTGTGATCCAGATTTCTTACAGATGGAGTGATTATGTAGCCAAGAAACGTAAAATACAGGATAAAATTAAAACTAAAAGGGTAAACAATAAGATACAAGTAATCATCCGAAACTCAGGCAAAGGGTCTATAGATGCAAAATCCTACTGGCGGATGCTCAAACGCTTGAACAAGAACAATGACTACCCACATAGAATTATTGATCCGGCTGACAATAGCCATACTATTGAGGACCCCAAAGAAATATGCAAAGTACTGGGAGAATATTGGAAAAACCTTGGCTCCGGGAATGGTATGCAAAATGATATTGTAAATGATAATTTGAAAACTCAGGTTAATAACCTTTTCAGATACACAGGTGAGACTCCTGGCTGTACTGCCATTAAAATTAATTACGACAACGTAAGTTATGCTGTGCGAAAACTGAAAAACGGTAAAGCCTGCGGAGTTGACCAAATTCCAAACGAATTCCTTAAACAAGGTGGCTCTTCATTAATTGTTACATTGGTGAATTTGTTCA
This sequence comes from Hermodice carunculata, assembly GCA_964020975.1. Classification (NCBI taxonomy): domain Eukaryota; kingdom Metazoa; phylum Annelida; class Polychaeta; order Eunicida; family Amphinomidae; genus Hermodice; species Hermodice carunculata. The sequence goes on along the minus strand of CAXHWN010000244.1, from coordinate 681,978 downwards.
ATCTTTGTAAAACCTGTGAAGTGTACCCGGATCAATGGTTTCAAGGCTTTATAAAGCCTATTCACAAGGAAGGACCAAAAGATACACTGTCCAATTACAGACGTATTACTGTTAACTCTAATGTGTATAAAGTGTTCACATCAGTAATGGAGGGGCAGTTTATGAATTATTTGGAGCGGGAAGGGATATCAAGGGAGTTCCTTGGTGCTTATAGAAAACACAGAAGATTGGAAGATCAAGTATTTGCGCTCAAGGGGTTATGTAACATAAGGAAAGCAAACAAGCAAAGGACGTGGCTATCCTTCCTTGATATCTCGAAGGCATTTGATACGGTTAACAGGGAACGCCTCGTCCTGATGTTATGGAAAAGGGGAATTCAAGGAAAAGCGTTGCGTTTGAAAAAACTACTTTATGACAAAGTAGAAAGTAAGGTAATATTTGGCCCCCTAGAAAGTTCATGGTTTAATGCATTTAATGGGGTAAAGCAAAGATGTATTCTGTCTCCTACGCTGTTTTCTATAGTGATGTTAGATATGGTTGATATGTTTGAAGGAAAAAATCTTGGGGTGCCCTATGGAGACGGACATATCCCGTGCCTTTTATATGCCGACGATATTGTAATAACTGCAGACAGTGAAGACCAATTAATTTGTATGCTAAATATTGCACATGTTTTTGTAGAAAAAAATATATATATATATATATATACATATATATATATATATATATATATATATCTGAATGCAAATCGTATAAATATTTGGGCATTTTGATCTCGAATTCTCTAACAGACACGCCACACGTGAAAGATATAGTAGCAACAAAAGTTTCTCGTTTACTAGGCTACTTATGCAGTATTCTGTCTTCTCATGTTAATGTTAACCGTATTGGCTTCGGAAATAATATATGGAAAAGTATTATTCTTCCGTCACTTACTCATGGCGGTGCAGTGTGGTTATGCAATACTAAAGAGTCTGAGGCTTCTCTCAAGTCCATTCAATACACCATAGCCAAAGCAATAATTCAGGTCAACTCTTCACCTGCAGCAGTGGCTACCCTTGGTGAACTAGGATGGCTCCCCCTAAAACTGATTCTGGATCGCATTAGGATAAAATACCTTCACAGGATGAAACTTGAGATGCCAGACACAAGGCTATATAAGCAAATTTTTGACACTCTTTGGCAAAGAAATGATGACAAACCTGCAAAGATTTGGCCATATGTTGACGAAATTAAGAAGGTCTTTAATAATGTAGCCATAGACCATGCCCTGGAATCAAGGAATCCAGAATGGCTGGGTCGTGTTTTTAAATTATTGCTAAAAGCATATAAATTAGACTTTTTCCAGGAAATAGACTTGAAAAAGTCTTTAAGATGGTATCAAATGTTTAAACGGTCCTCTTTTGGTGAAAGTTATCTGTTTAATGTAAATAACTTTGCCGGTGCACGGTTAAAATTTTTGGCCCGCACTGGGTGTCTGGGTGTCGGGGAAGATCTGGAAAGATGGGGGTTTATCAGACGCAAGATGTCCTTTATGTACAGAAAGTAGAGTAGATTTATCACATTTTCTATTTGTCTGCCCAGCACTAAATTATATAAGGTTACAGGCATATAGAAATTTGGAAGTCAACTCTCTGTGAATGAGAATTGTAAACAGGCATGGCAGCGTTTTTCCGCCTCCTCGCTGAAAAATAAGGTATGTTGGTTCCTTGGCGAGCACGCATATCATCTGGGACAGGACATTGGTGAATTATTTGATCAAACATGTAAAACATATTTGGTTGAGGCTTGGCATTACAGGAGACAGTCACTCAATGACTTCTCGGAATGACAGATTGTATGATCGTTCTACATGTACCTCTTGTAAATAGACCTCCTCCAATGTATATATACCTGATTTTTTTTTCTTAATAATGACGCTGGAAGATATATCTTCTGCATTGTATATGAAATATGTATTATTATTATTGTTATTATTATTATTATTATTATTATTATTATTATTATTATTATTATTATTATTATTATTAATTATTATTATTATTATTATTATTATTATTATTATTATTATTATTATTATTATTATTATTATTATATGGTCCTAGACCATATTGGAATCCGTATTCAGTCCTGGAAAGTACCATATTATGTTACCGGCCAGCATCGTAAAAAGCGAGCGCAACTTTAACCCTAATGGGTATATATATATATATATATATATATATATATATATATATATATATATATATATATATATATATATATATATATATATATATATATATATATATATATATATACATACATATATACACACATACATAGATACATTTATACATACATACATACATATGTACGTATGCACACATTTTTAATTATATACTGTAACAATACAAACACAAGAACGGACCTAAGCGTTAAAACTTCGTCGCCAAATGGGGAAGTAAAAATGTAATTACTGCAGCACCCGACAAGATTCTCAATCAAATTTCATGAAAAAATAAATAGCCCTTTACGAATTCGTTTAGCCAACTCAAAGAAACCTTAGCATTGGTTTATTGACTAATGGCACCACCAGTCCCTGAGGCTGAAAAATTACTATGTCTCATATATATATATGCATGTATAACTGGCAGTTTCCATTTCTTTATGAATGTTGAAAATAAAATAATGGGTAATATACGTGGGGTAATAAATTGAAACAAATGGCATAATATACTATGATCATATAGCGATAACATTATCATGTTGAGTGTTCTGACGTTTTGCAGCTGGCTGCCAGTGATTTGTACATTGAGATGCTGTGCCTTTTTTGTAATAGAGAGGGATGTGATGGGGATGTCGTTTTTTTTGCTTTTGTCACTGTTACTATCACAATAATCATAATTTATATTGTTGCCATCATAACTGTGACCATCAACATCATTGTCATCACCATGACCATCACGATTTTTGTCACCATCACTATGACCATCATCATAATCATCATCATCATCATCATCATCATCATCATCATCATCATCATCATGCCATGGCCCTCATCACGTTTTTTGTTACCATTGGCACCACGACCATCATTGTCACCATCATCACCAGGACCTGCATCATGATTTTTGTCAGGATCGTCATGCACATCATCATCATCATCATCATCATCATCATCATCATCATCATCATCATCATCATCATCATCATCATCATCATCATCATCATCATCATCATCATCATCATCATCATCACTAATTGTTTCTTCTTTTTCAGTTGACTCTTGCTTACCCAAGAGTGCAGGTGGCAAAGTGGCACATACACACTTGCTAGCTGTGGGTAACACAGCACGATAATGTACCCCAGTGTTCGCAATGGAAATAGGTACTGGTGTGATAGTGGTAGTTCTTTGAAGTGGACAGAATTTTGTCCATTACTGGACATAGAAATAATGTTCCCATGGCATATATTTCTACATCTGATCCCCAACTCGTAATTTTGTCACCTGTGTTGCAAGTGATAATCAACATTGTCCACGTATGCAGAGAGGGTATGTCTGTGACTCCTAATGAATTGACAGGTTTTGAAACGAAAAACTGATTGGACTTCGTCCATTTGGAACAAAAACGTACGAACTGCCCTAAACGATTTCCATCACTTACAACACGGGAAATAGCTATCTTGTTTCAACATAGATGGTGAAAATATAGACCTCTGGTCATATTTTCTTACCAGCAGTGACAGGTACAGGGGGTCAAACTGCATGACAAGAGACACCTGCATGTCGGTAGTTTCTGGTTGAAACATGAACAAAATCCATGTTAAAAAAATATCAAAGCTGTACGAGAATCAATTTATGGAAAATATAAGTAACATGAAATGTAGTGAAAGTTGTCAGATTTTATTTGTTAATCAGTCTTGGACAGGATTATGTTCTTTAATTATTTGAAGAATTACAAATTACAAGAAATGTCCTTCGCAAATCTAAATTAGTTGTGGAAAGTACAAAAATATCAATGATAAAATAATGGATATGGCTGTTTTAGTTCTGGGATAAGGCTGATAAAAGTAAGTGAGGCATTACTGATATTTGTTTTTCAGTGTTAATCGCGAAATGAGTGCATGGCACAAAATTATTGATCTCTGACCCTTACATACTGCTGTAATAGCGAGCGTCAGCGAGCTCTTGCCATAAACACGTGTGAATATGGGATATAATAAAACGGTAAATTATCCAATCGGAAGAGTACTCAGTATCTTTCCAACGAAGTTGATCTTCTTCGTCACCCCCTACTGCGCACGCGCACATGGGCGCGGCCATTGCGTTTTTGAGGCACAACGGGTAAATTTCGCAGTTTTATTTACACCAAAGTCTCACACTTACCGGCCTTTATGGAAATCATGTCAATAATTCATTACTTTCAGAAACGTTGTCGGCAGAGTGTAATGAATAATAACGATCCACCGACTTGCATCGTTACACATCGATGGAACATTGACCTGGCAAACACGCTTGTTTTGGGGCTAGAAGTGGGTTTCGGCGGAATAGAAAAAACTTGACAGGTGTGAGGGTAACCAAAATAATCATCCCAAAGTATGTAGTATTTGTTGAGTATGTTGCGTCTCACCTTGTGACTATTATCTGCACACTGTGCTGTCACCAGGTTCCTTCTCGGGGCCTTCCAGATCGCAACTTCCACTAAGTTCTAGTCACACTTATCCCCCCAGGGGCCCCAAAACGCCATGTTGCCAAAGCCTGCCCAGATTTTGGTGTTGTCGCGCGACAATCCAACAATCACTCTCCGTATGCACAACGTCTCTGCCACAGGACACGGCACTAGTTCAATGGCGATATAAAAATATTCCGAACAATACTTAAATTTGTGGAACAGCGTCTAACAAAAAGAAAGGTTATACGGCAGATAATTCGTTCATTTGTTCAAGGTAGTACGGCCTCGCCCCTCTAGACTTGTTTAGTAAATGGCCGCTAGAGGAACCTAACGACCAGGTGGCATGTACTGCCTGATCCACCGACGTTATTATCGATACTTTGTAATGCTCACGCTCGCATCTTAGGCTATGCCTACAACATATTAGCTTCTTAGTTGTAATTCAACACAGTGTTGGAAGTTAGATATTTTTAGTTCAGCAAAAGTAGGAAAAAATAGCTACATGTAGTAGTATCGCTGGGAAGGAAGGCACGACTCGACAACTTTCACGCTGGGAAAGTGGGCACTTACACGCTCAGAAAGAGACTGCACTGTAATATAGTCTGCCAGAGCTAAGCTGTGACCGATGCAGAGAGGGCCGCACGATATACACGGTCCCCAAGGAGAATTTAGTGATGCGTGTTCGTCAATATTCAATACCTGTGAACTGAAAGAGCGTTATCTTGTTTCTATGAACTGCGACATCTTTAAGAAAATATACAGTAATAACCACCCCAGCTCCTCCAGCGTTGCTGTAATGGAGGGAGTCACTCTCAATAATATTTGTATAGAATAGCACGTGCAACGGAGTATATTGCATGGATCTTAGGGGACGTTCACAATTGTCATCATTATTGAGGATGTACAGAGAGTACTTTCTTCTGTGACCCGCCCCCCCCCCTCTCAAGAACGTGCATAAAAATGAGGAAAACGATAAAAAAGTTCACTCCGAGCCTTTGGCTAGCAGTGAACGGTTTGAAACGAGTGCTGTCTAAATCCATTCCCCATGACACGGCCATGTAGACTGTCTTTCTCCCTTAGAGCGTAAAATCCTATGTTTTTATCTAAACTTAGTTTGTCGTGCTTGCAGCAGTCGTTTCTACTTCATTTTGTTCACTTTCAACATTGCGTTGCTAAGGTGCGTCACTCAGGAACGATTTTTCAGTTACTCTTTTCTATCTTACGTAATCTGATTGGCTTACAAATAAAACAACAACCAATAGGATTCTCTCTTTTATTTCAGTTCGGTCGTAAAATCTTTCCACACTTATGTTGGGAACGATTGTTTCAATATGGGTAATTATGGGAGAAAATGATAAAACTACACCAGTGTGAGTGCCTGGCCATAAATTCTTCGTGGCACGAGCGTACCCGAGGAGCCGAAGGATGCACGAGATGCAGCCCGCCGAGCGAGTGTATCCTTCCGTTCCAAGGGAACGCGAGTGTCATGCAGAATTTACGGCCAGGTAATCGCAAGAGTGTTGTTTTATTTTTATATCTTGTATGTGTAGTCCAGAGTATTCTCCACCATTCCACATAAGAAAATTGATAGTGCTGTGTCGAAACAGCAAGCAGCGACAAATACCACAGCAGACGATAAATCAACATCCTATAGGTGCGCGCGCATGACAAGGCGCATGGTCCGTGCGAAAGTTGGGCATGCACGCGACCGTTCTACACGGGCGTGTTGGATCGGCAATAAATTCTACACGATGCAGAACAATCCGTCCGTGGTTACTCTGGACTACACATAGGCCTACTTGGGATAAATGTTGATCTGCCACTCTGCTCTGGCGCATTTTGTCATGCTTCTGACTTGTTTGCAAGGTAAATGTTACTATTCTTTTTTAAACGGAAGTATTTGAAAGGTATCATAGAAACGAATTAATAGAAAGCAATGAATTATTCAACTGCAAAGCATTTTCGAAGCAGACGATCTATACAACATTATCAGCGGCAGAAACGGATCGATAACTTTCCTTGAAAGCTGAATGCAGAGAGCATTCGCACAATATTTGAACAAAATAAACCATGTGTTCACCTTCTTTTTCATGAACTGAAACACCATTCCCATGCCTTTACTAATCTTCTTCATACTTTGCTCTGCACTTTTGAAAGTTGCTTCATTCTTGGTCAACATCGACCCCTTTTTTCTTTGTGCGAACGCCACTCTTCTAAGGCCTGTCGCACGACATCAATGCTTTTGAGACACTCATTCACAAACACAAATGCATTCATAACATGCTTATAAACTCTTGATAGGTTTTTGTGAACAACCGTTGGTCTTTTTGTGCAATATTTTAACACATGATCAAACCGCTCAAGGGCGTCATCCATCATTTTGTCTGTCGTGACACTCAGGTGAACTGTTACACTGAAACTGCGAGTCTGAGACCGATCTTGAGAAAAAAAAATAGACGCTATAAATTTACGCTTATCTTGAGGAACTCATACTTAAGTGTCAGGGCTTAACTTAACCCTTCATTGTTTTCATGTTGGTGACACCTGCGGTAGCTGTGTAAATGGCCAGAGTTAGGCCCGTATTGTGAATAATTTGCCCCAAATAATCATCATTTTTGACACCTTGAGAACGTACACAGGCTTCGAATCCCCCCCCCCCCCAACGTAGGCTTACTCTCTGTACGTCCTCACATATAATGATGGCAATTGTGAATGATCCCTTAAAAGGGTTTCGCTTTCATGGGAATTACACAACAATATTGCAGCGCCAGGTGCCAGTGAGAGCTTTATTAAACTTTTCCAAAGCACGGTCCCCGAATGGAACTCGGTTAATATTTTCATGAGAGGATACTATGCTGCATACATAGCCAATTAGACAGTTCGATTTAGGCTTGAATTGTTGTTTTACATGAGGAGAATCTCTTAATGGTTCTGTGAATCTGATGCCTAAATACTAATAAATCTTACATTCTTCTAATGAAATGTTTCCCAAATAACATTTCCTGTTTACATCTAATTTATCACCAATAACCATAACTTTAGATTTCGTGCAGTTAAATTTAATTTCCCATTTGGTAACAAATTTGTCAGCAATATCAAGCATTTTTTGCAACTGGGATTCACTGTTTGCCATTACGACAATATCGCCCGCATGTAGAAAGACATGGATACATTTTCCCTGATACAGTGTGAATTCTTATTTTTTTTGTTCATATAACATAGAGACAAGGCTGTTCATAACTACAGTGAATAATTGGTGAAAGGGTGCAACCTTGCTTGACACAGACTGTGCACTCAAACCAGTGACTCTCAAAAGGGCCAAATATAACTTTGTTTTCTAGCTTTCTGTAAAGTTCTTGTAAGGGACGCCATGCTTTGCCTTGGGATACCAGTATCCGATAAAGCGCAAAACATTCGGTTTCTGTTACAATGTCAAATGCCTTACTGTTGTCGAGAAAAGTTAACCATCTTTTTTTCTGGTTTATCCTTCTGGGGCTACATAGCCCGTTAAGTGTGAAACCGTGATGTTCAAGTCTACGTCCTTTCTATGCACCTTGCAGTTCCCCAAATATTGAAATTACCTTCATAGAACGGCATCATTTGAGTTTCCAAAACGGATGGAAATACTTTGTACACATTCGATGTCATAGTAATTCCTCAGTAGTTACTGACTGATTCCTGACAACCTTCCTTAAATATCGGTTTAATGAATCCTTTTGACCAATCGTTTGGGAAACTTTCTAATGTTTTATAAAGATCAAATAATTTCGTATTGTTCCTCCATGCTTCAAAAATTCATTTGGTATGTTATCAATTCCACAAGCCTTTCCAGTTGTAAGTTTGCTTATAAGAACAGACACAGAATCATCTATTGCAATATCTGTGAGACCAGACATTTCTCCAGCATGAGATTGCTGGTCTTTAACTACATTATGTAAGTTTCATTCTAAATATGGTCCGTGGCCGGCAGGGCGACTTGAATTTCCCAGACTTTTCCAGTACGTTCCTAGTAATTCACAAATTTTCTTTGGGTCATCAATAATCTTTGAGTGTCGTTCAGATCACAAATTTTTAGTAGGTAACCATTATTGCCTTTAATTCGTTGAAGCCTTCGCCAATACGAACGTGTATTTTTTTGTGCCTTTTTACAATTAGAAGTGATAACTTTTATCTTATGACAGACCTTTCTAGCTTTAGTATTATTATGGACTTCATGCTTTCTACGTATGTATTCTTGCCATATTTCATACATGATATCACGATCACATGCGGCGTGACTTGCCCAGTACCTGTAAAACCTATTAGCTGTTCTACGATTATGAATAAGTGACTTAATTTCCTTGTCACATTCATAGTACACCTGATCTTTTGATTGTTTTTACAAACACATTGTTCCCCTTCCTGCAGGACAATCTGTTCCCACTCAGGCCATGTTTGGTCGATAGGTTTCAAGATCAAGATCAGCCAGTCTTGCAGACAAGAGTGACTGAAAAATGCTCCACTCTTTTACACTTTGAATGTTCCATTTCAAGGACTTTGCAGACTTTTTTTCCGGGACAATCTCTATCAAGGAATTCTTATTGAACGAGACACAAATAGAGATATGGTCACTGCCTAAATCATAGTCCCTAGATTCATCAATGGCTATACTGTCAACACATGTTTCAAGAGGGTTACTTATCAGGGCGGAATCAATTGTTAACTTGGAACTGCCCCTGTGCCAAGTATATACACCAGTACATAGCATATATTATATACACCAGGACATAGCAGGGCGACTTGTGTAGAACTTTTATTTCTGTAGTTTCTATTAGTTCCTCCAACAGATCCCCTTTGAAACTTGATTTCTCTTCAGAACGATGAGTACTCATTAAAGTCCCCAAGTAGCATACATTGTGACCACGTGAGTGCTATTGACTCACATTTTCTATTTATTCTTTCATAAAATATACATGATGTCGTCCTTTTCTATCTTATAATTTGGAAAATATGCTAATCCAACCATAACAACATTCGTTCCTACACTAATTTTGATCCACATGCGTTCAAAATTATTGTTTCTAGATTCAAGCATATTGTCATCTACAATTTTAGAAATTTTACTGGCCAGAGCACCTAACACCTCCTCCCGACTTTTTTGTGTCATGTGTTGCTTTGCAAACCTAAGTATAATCAGGATGTAAGGTATCATAAGTAGCGCCTTGGTCAATTTGATGGAATGTTTCAACTATTACATACTGTAGTTCTAGAAATTTTCGCGCTCGATTTAATTTCGCGCTTTTCGCGCTACCACCTAAAGCGCGAAATTAAAATGCCCAAAAATAAGTTGCATTGTATTTCACTGCATTGTTTGGCATTGGATTGCGCGAAACTAAAATGCGCGAAAATTCTGTAATTTCAGAAAAAATGAGTTTGCGCGAAATTAAACACGCGCGAACATTTTTAGAACTACAGTATATTGTGAAATGTTCTCTTTCTAATTAGTTACACAATTTTGTTCGTTTTCCTAATCATGTTTTGTACATTTCAACATGCAACTGTGAGCTTTTTGTTTACTTCACTGGACTTTTGATCCTTACCTCTGAGGTGGCGTTTACATTTGCGTTTGACAAACCCACTGGCACTGGCCATACGGCCTTCGCTTCTTTGCCACACCTCTATTATGTGTCCTTATACCAGCAGGCCTTTTTTATGTATCACCAGTCATGACGAAATGATGTACAGGCATGAAACAGGCCTTTTTTATGTATCACCAGTCATGACGAAATGATGTACAGGCATGAAACTACAGTAAAATCTCTGTAAAGTGGACACCTTTGCTACCGGAGCAAAATGCCCACTTTAGGGAGATGCCCACTTTACGGAGGGTCGGCTATTTTGGGTTGTGTGGATGACCAACAAAGATAAGGCAGGGCATGCATACACATCTACATGTACGTGTATATTTATATATACATGTATACAGATACATGTATCTTAATCCCACATGAAATAGATGAGAAAAGATAGAAAAATGAGACTTGAAGAATTAAAAGTTAAATGTGGCAAGTCCTGATGCAAAAAATAACACTTTTACAAAGCAAAATATTTATTGAACGAAATAATAGTGCCGACTTTAACAGATTTTGGTATATGTTTAGGGTGCCCAATGCCCAGATTAGTGAGGTGCCCACTTTAGAGAGGTGGCTTTATAATGTAGTCAATAGGAAAAAAGAAAAGGGACCAAAGAAAAGTGCCCACTGTAAGGAGGTGCCCACTTTGGAGAGGTGCCCACATACAGAGGTTTTACTGTATGTTGCGATCAACGTATTTGCCTGTCTATCTGTCTTTCTGTCCGTACATAAATCCAGCCATCCATCTACATGTCCCTGTACAGAGTCCGTCAGAGTCAGAAAAACATTCATTTGACGAATGAAGATACTAATCAGATACAGTATGTAATAAAGCTGTTACCCGACAGCGATAACATGATTCAAACACAGAAAATATGCACGTCTGGATGACCCCCAATTAAGAACCAAAGTCCGCTGTTATTGGGGACACCAAAAGAAAGGAGGTTACTTAAAGGCAACAAGATTATTTATATAATTTCATTATGTTAAGATGTTACAAGATATTACATCAATATGCTTGTTAAAATCATAAAAAAAAGGCATAAAAAGATTGATAATCAAGATTTCAGAATCAGTTGTTACATACTTTTTGGCTTACCTAATTGTACTCAAAATCCTGTTAAGAAAAATTGTTTTGATAACATGTTTTTGACATAAATGCTAATGACTTTCATTCTTTTCTGACATGCCTAAATGCACATTTACTCAAAATTGACAGTATTTTCTCAAATGTCACAAACCTGACACATTACGTTGATACATTGACTCAGGGTTGGCAGTTAAATAGAGCTTAATTGTTTGAGGGGTAGGTGTCATCACAGAGTTTGTTTTACTTTTCTGGTGCAGGATGTCCATTGTTGCAGTCCTTGTTGGGATTTCCCTTGGTTTGTACAGGTGGTCTAGTTGCAACCGTTTATTTTCTATCACTGGGACTGAATATAAGGCCCCAGCTTGTTTCCACTTCAGTTATACACTGGCGGATGGTTTAACTAGGATAAGCTGTCCAGCTAGATAGGGTACATATTGGTTCAGGGGTAAGTCAAATTGTTCCTATCTGAACCTGTACTATACAAATTTAGTAAGTATGGTTTGTTTGACAGGTATTCTTCTTTCATAATGAAGCTCTGCATTTATAAGCAAAACTTCACGTATTTAGCTAATTCATCATTTGCCAAGTTCATATTTATTCTTTGTTATGTGGGTTGTCTTTGCTGAATATTTAGCTTAGACAAGGAGCCGCTACTCAGAGAGACGTGTACGGGTAAAAGGCTCCGAAACATGTTGAGTAGTTACCCGCTGAAGACCCTTTTAATTTACTTGGGCTGATACAGCCTATGTCAAAATTTTACAGAGGAACGTGAGCCATATGGACAATGGTAATTCCATATGTATATAGGTTAGACAGGGACAGGTTAGCTTATGGAGAGTAAAGAGTTCGGACTGCGGAATAGGGTATTGACTACTAGGAAGTGGTTCTGGGCAAAAAGACACAAATACAATACCAAAAAAAAAAAGTTTGGCACAGTACATGCATCTTGATACCGGTTAATGAAATATCCTTTAATATCATTTTATAACCAGAGTAACTGTGTGTCTAAAATTTCTCGGTAATACAGATTGACAGGGCTTAAATTAGAGAGACGACATAATATATTATACATTTTTCATAGGTAATGTTGGTGAGCCTTGGAAGTGGAACATTACCTTTGCCTCTTGTAAAATATGCATGAGTCCGCACGGAACTGAATAAAAATTATGAAAGTATTATGATCTCAATTGAAAAAAACTTCAGTTATTTTTAAGATATTTAGTTTTTTTTCAAAGAGTGGATCTGCGTCCATTAAACTTTTCAGAACACAAGGCGCACAGCTTTTTCTGCGAAAGGAAAAGCTTTTCACACGAGGAGCCACAGGCAAGAATACAATAATTGACATATGAATAAAAGAGAGAGTTGTAAATAAATAACAGAGCACTAACAGGAATGCATTTATAATGTCTTTAAAAACATAATACCAATAACTTTAGATAATTTATTAGCTAATTTATTTCCATGAGCATTCCAATTTAAATTTTGCTGAATCATTAATCTTAGAAAACCAAACTCTTTCACTTTAGAAATTTGAATGTCGCTTACTTTTAGATTTAAATTGAAATTTATGTGTCTTTGACAGAAGTGAAATAGCATGTACTTTGGTTTCTGTGTGTTTAATGATAATTTATTAGCAGCAAGCCAGCCAACAACCTTATCCAATTTAAAATATGTATTTTTTGACACATCAAGTTCATTCTGTGAGTGTCAATATGAAGCGAGAGATAACATAGTGGACTAATTAGGGTCGTATCATCAGCATACTGAATGGATTTGAACTTTGAGGATGCACTGTGCATGTCATTTGTATAAGTAATAAAAAGTAGGGGTCCTAGCATGGATCATTGTGGAACTCCAGTTTTAATGGGCAATGGTCTGGAAGAGACGTTATCATATAATACAAATTGTGATCTATTCGCCAGATATTTTGAAAACAAAGTAATGCAGTGCCAGTAATACTATATAGTATACTTAAAGGCAAATTCCTATGGTCAAGGATCTGCACGATGCGATCCAAAAACTCATGATCTGCTGTCTCAGTTGGATGTGCCCTTTTAAATCCATGTTGGCTGTCGTAAAATTATGGATTGTTTACATGAAATAATCCTATAACTGAATGTAAACTACTTTTTCAAAAATGTTTGACATAACAGGGAGTAGTGATACTGGTCTATAATTTTCTAAGACAGTATTTTCATCTTTCTTGTACAAAGGAACCACCTCAGCTACTGTCAATTTGTTTGGGAAAATTCCTGTTGTAAGTGACTGATTTATATTCAAAGTGGGAGGTTCAGCAAGAAAAGGAATCATTTTTTTCATTGGTCTCATGGAGAGATCATTATGTCCAGTGCTAGATTTTGGCTTGAAATCATTTATAATTTTCACAATGAGATCAGAATTTCTCTGCTTAAAGTTTAAAGCGTCTTAAATGTTATCAGTTACATAGGGAAAATAATGATTTATTTGATGTATCATTTTTGCTGAGAGTTTAGGTCCGACACTTGTAAAAGATGTGTTAAAATGATCATCAATTGTTTGCATATTTGTTACTTTTGTGTTATCAGCAATTAAAAAAAAAGAAGGAATTACTATTTTGTTTTTACTCATATTCAGAACTGTCCGAATGGTATCCCGTGGTTTTTTTCAGTCTTACTTTTCAATTTTTGAAATTCTGACTGGTAATATTGTAGCTTTAATTGACGAATATTTCCACGTTGTAGAGTATTATATGTTTTGAGGTTCTGCTTTATTATAGAGAACTCGGGATTGTTTTGCCCAGTACTGCTCATTTGTCTATAATTTATCACAATATTTGATAGATTTTAAAATGCCGGCAGTGATCCAAGGATTGAGTTTATGTTTATACTTGTGACATTTTACAGTCTTTTTTTGGGGGGGGGGGGTAAGCATGTTTCTTTAGCGCTAAGTCTAGTATTTTCCGAAATTTCATAGTTTCAATTCGGATCTGAGCTCAGCTCTTGGTCTAAATTTTTCAAAATATTTTTTTTTCGTTTAAGATCGCCCATTTGCTAATAATAATGATCTCTGGTTACAACGGTACATTAAATTAAGCATTGAAGGTTATGAATTGTCTTTTTTCAGGGAATTGATGACAGATCCTCACTTAACTGGTATCGTACTGTAAAAAGATCCACTTTTGGAGAAGAATACATGTGTAGTTTGAACAATTTTTATGCCATTCGATGAAAATACAAAGCTCGAACAGGATGCCTGGGTATCAAAGAGAAGTTGGAACGATGGGGTTTATCAGACTCAAAATGTGAAATGTGTAAAAACGGCAACGAGGATCTTCATTTCTTGATTCTTTGTCCGGCTCTGAACAGTATTAGAAATCAATGTTTGAAAAAAACTGGAGACCGAGTTAAAGATTAATGGACATGAAGAGGTCTGGTTTCATTACAGTAGTTCATCACTTTTAAGTAAACTGTGCTTGTTTTTAGGGAATTATCGTTGTGCTTTAGTGAAACAGTTGGGGTATTGTTGGACAAAGTCTGTAAAGATTTCTTAGCCCTAGCATGGAGTTTCCGGGCTGAGTCTTTAGACCAGCCGGTGCCGACCTAATTTTTATCTTCAGGGACTCTTTTAGGGGACATTGACTCTTTTCAAGTTGTTAACAGTGTTTTTAACAACACTTGCCTTAGATTTTAAATTCACTTTTGTTATGTGTGTATATTTCAGCTGATTTGTATATGTATGTGACGCATCGGGAGTTCTGCCCATCTCTCGGTGCCCCCGGTGTAAACGGGTACATTCACGAATAAATTATTAGTAGTATGTATAAAAAGTTTGCAAAAAATGTTGATCATTTGTTTCCACCTGCACATATTTGGGGGGGGGGGGAGGGGGGCATTCATTTCAATATAGGTCGGTCTTAAGACAAGTGAAAGAAGGTAGGTAATCCGACATGTCTGTTAAAATTATTCCTGATGTGCTATATTTCCTACAGTGTGATACGTTACAAAATGTATGATCGATTAATGTAACTGATCTCTCAGTAATCCTTGTTAGCAGAGTTACCTTAGGGTTGAAACCATTACAAATCATCAAATCTAGATATTCGGCAGTGTGTGTGTAAACAGTACAGTCTCCCTATTAAGACCACGTAAGAGACTTGAGAATGTGGCTTTAACACAAATTAAGGAAAAACAAAATCAGGACTCTGAATTGGTGGTTTTAAGATAGAAACGGTCTCTTCACGGAAGTGGTCTTAGTTGGAGATTCTATTCTACGTGTATATATGTATGTATGTATGTATGTATGTATGTATGTATGTGTGTATTTATGTATGTTTATGCGTATGTATGTAACTTTCCATTCAAGTCCAAAGGACCAACAGAATCGGAAGTATTCTGTGATCCCTAGTAGCTTTTTCAATTAAAATATTATTTTCGATAAATAAATATAGTTTGGACACAAGTATACGTACAGCATTTATACCAGGCAAACCTTCAGCTTACGGGATAACAACACAAAAGTGTCTTAAAATTTGGATAAAGATTTTTACCTGTAAATTTTGGTCAAAGAGGTTTATTTTAAAATACAGTATTTACATGTGGTAAAGTTATTTTATTTTGTGTCTGACATTATATTATCTTTTCCTTAATTTTTAAGATATTTTTACTTAATTTGTATTGAAAGATTTTTACATTATTGCTGACTAAAATTGACGTCATTCATGAAATATTAGCTTCAGAATCAACGTCATCGTTGCTTGGAATTTTCCAACGTGAAACATATCATATTCAAGATTTTGCGTGACAGGGGTAATGGCTAAACAACTCATGTACATATGATGGCCGCAAAGTGCACTGAGTCTTTAGAATGACAGGAAGAAAGATTTTAAACTGCTAGTTTTTAACGGCAAGTTCGCCCAGGAAAGTGTTAAACACCGTTGTTATTTTTCTCAATTTAGCGGTCTCTGACGTTTTTCCGGCATCCCTTAATTTGCATATCACTTGAGAATCGGCATAAAAGTTTGTAAAACAAACATTAAATGCTCATAAAGTCAACAACATTTACATTCCCATGTAAGATTTTGCTATTGACATTGGCTTTTCCTTCAAGCCATCACAGAGGTCTTGGTGTATGTCAGGTGACGATTGCTATGTCTTGTCTTTGAGTGATGAATACGAATTGGGACAGAATGTTTCTGTGTTGTATATACAATGGGCTTGTATACCCATTATAATTATAGAAGAATGATTTGTACGGAAAGGTCATCACACGGTACAGCTCAGTTATGACGAAGTCACTTTACAGGAAGCGCCAACTGTATTTATGGATTCATGGACACTTTTGGGTTAAAGTATAAGGCGCCCTTTTTTACAGCTCACAACTTTGTTGAACAGGTAAGTTTGATTTGTCTTTACTTTTTTTCCTTGTTTAAATCTCAACAAATCTGGCATTGGATTTTGTGGCCCAAGAAGAACTCATATTAGTTAAGGTTGTGAGGTAGAAGCTTGAAACTTTTGAGTTCATTGACGTATATGTAACCACTTATAGACACAAATAATGTAGGAACTAAGAAGATTACTATTATCTTGGATGAAAGGCCAAAAATATTTGTCAATACCACCAACGAATTCAAAATGCGAAACGAAATTAAGCACCTTTTCAATGCCACTCAAATATGCAAATACATTGAAGATCTAAACGTACATTTTAATTTTCCTTTTCAGCTAACAAACTTATCTGACAAAGGCAAGTGCAGTTTACTTTTGAGGCATTTTAAAATTTACCAGGATAGCAGAAGTTCTTTATTCACAATTCCACTAATAAGCAAAAAGAAACAGTTGGACGCACGCAAGCACTGAAACAAGACTTCCACACTCTTATATGAAAGCCACACGAAAATACACGCACACATTAATATCTTTTTGTTACTTTGTTTGTTTTAAATTCAGAAAATTGAGCTTTTAAGTGTTGTGTATCTCGTTTCATTTCAAACAGGTACCTTTATTAAAATTTGTAACTTCATGTTCCACGTACATACAAGCATTTGATTGATAATTTGTTTGGTATGTTGTGATCATATTTTAATAAGGAGTATAAACTCAAAACCTCACATTGGTTTGAATATATTTATTCAGTAAACCATACATTAGCAAAGATACACTGTAGCCTAAACTAATTACTCTCGTGCACCCATCCGTACCAGAAATTATCCACTTTATGGACTTTGGGGATGCTTAATTTGCGCTGCGTAGATAACAATTTTATTATTCTCAATATTTTTGTTGGTAAAATATTTCAAAAGGATGACAATAAAGGCGGAAAACAGGGCCATACACTATCTTAGTATTCATCTGGTCTTGAAGCGGGAGTGTTCTTAAACATAACGGTCAAGCGCTGAAAGTATTTAACATTTCCATAGCAGCATTTTACGCAGAAACGTCGTGATCTCATTTCAACTGTCATGTTTGTGAAAAAAAGTGGTATTTTTCTCACCACACTTCTCTGAACAGTTATTCCTGTTCTCAAACTGCCACAGCCCAGCCTTCTACCTCAGCAACTATCAAGTGTTCCAGGTACTGTCACTAGCGAACAGTGTGGCTCCCATTAGAAACCAGAGCGCTGCGCTTGAACAAAGTTAGGAATGTTCAGAGGGATATTAGATCAAATGAGTTCTGTTTCAGAACAGTACCATTTGTACCATGAATTAAAATGCCTCCATTATAAAACTAGAAAAGATGATTTGCTGCATAGCAAATCAGTGTGTGTGTCGTCAAAGCATGTTGGTATGGCAATGTACAACTATTCCATAACTAAGGAGTAGAAGTTAGAATGGCATCTCCATCTATTAAAGCTTTGAAGCTATTCAAGATTTAAAATTTCTAATGGTACAACTTAGCATAATTTAAATTGCTACTACTTTTGTTTTTAATTCATTAGGTGCGCATTGGTCAACAACCGCCTGGTAGAAGTTGGAATGACATCTCTATCTATTCTAGTGTTGAAGATATTGAAGATTGAAAATTTCGAATACTGCTAATTAGCGTAATTTAAATTGCTACAACTTTTGCTTTAGATTCATTACATGCGCAATGGTAAATTACCCCCAAGTAGAAGTTTAAATGACATTTCTACCTATAATAGTTTTGAAGATATTCAAGTTTTAAAATTTCAAACGCTGCTAATCAGCATAATTTAAATTGCTGCAACTTTTGTTTTAGATTCATAACATGCACAATGGTCAATAACCCCCTACTAGAAGTTGAAATGACATCTTTATCCATAATAGTTTTGAAGATATCCATGATTTAAAATTTTAAATGCTGCTTATTAGCATAATTTAAATTGTTACAAGAGAATTTCAGGAAAACCAGAAAAGTGCGTGTTGACACACACACTTGAACTATTTTTCGAGGACCTCATCCGTTCCACAGTGTTCAGATAGATATTGTGTTAGCTTCCATAGTCAACTGTCGGTAACTCATCTAAGCTGTCCCGTTAGAAACCCGGTATCTGTGACACTGTGCAGTTTCTTTCTGTTATGAAACAATCAAATAGGCCACTTGATTATTATCATCATCATCATCATCATCATCATCATCATCATCATCATCATCATCATCATCATCATCATCATCCTTTGGCCCGGCAAAAGGCGTCTGTGTCAACAGCTCAAGGTGCTCTTCTTTTTTTCAATTTGAAATAAACTCAACCACATCACTTCTAATTCAGGGAACACTAAGACTGTGCTCCAATTTTATGCATTCCCTTACATTACAAGAACACATTGATCACACTTGTCCTAACGTATTACTATGTGTCTTAATTACTTTCTTTCTCTCTCTCTCTCTCTCTCTCTCTCTCTCTCTCTCTCACACACACACACACACACACACACACACACACACACACACACACACACACATACAAATGTATATATATATATATATATATATATATATATATATATATATATATATATATATATATATATATATATATTCTATTTTATTCATTCATTCGTTTTGCGGGGGGGGGGGAGTATATTAGGGTATCTTTACCCAGAATACCCCCTCAGTTAATATGTAAAGACCGTCCTTCTCTAAGGCCCCGCAAGACAATTCCAAAATATTATTCCAGTATTTTTAAAGGTTGCTTGATGACATGATAACTTATATAACTTCTACTGAAAATAATGTTACACAGTACAAATATTTTCTCTATCTTCCAAATGAACACATGCACTTTCATAGCTGTCTGACCGTCCATGCAGACGTATACGTACTTACATACATATATATGCAGCCACGCACACACGTACGTACGTACGTACATACATTCATTTCAGTCAATATATATTGTACTACTTCGATTCAAGTTATTATATTCATCATCATCATCACATCATCATTATTATTATTATTATTATTATTCACTGCTGCCTCAGTCATTCCGTGATAAAGTGCTAGAATCTCAAAGTCAAAGATAAAACAAACAGCACCCTAAGGATCATGTGGGCTAAATCTAGCATCCATTTATTATTTTATCTATGATGATGCTGACAGGTTTGCAAATGACCTCATGAAGTGGGTCATCATAACGCTTCGGGGCATTTGTTGCGTACTTTCAATATAATGATAGGCGGAACACATCTGACATGTCCAGAGGTTTTGTGGCTTTAAATTACCGTTGAGGGAGAGGAAATGATCTTCGACAGATATATTCATGGTACATGAGCAGTCTTTTATAAGGCATATTATATTCAAAACAATATTTACACATGATAAGGATATGCATGCAAAAATTGACACGCGGATACAAAGAGAACATCATACAAGAGTAGATGCTACCTGTATGTGCAGTTAGTTAAGGTTGATCGTTTGGGACCACCGATGAAAATGAAAATTATACTTTGATTTTTTAGAACAATCCATGAAACTTTGGAAACATAATAGCATACTAAACCAGTGCCCTATACGAGGCCTGAGAAACAAACATTTCATAAAAATACATAATTCAATTAATGTATGCTTACACGAAAGAGAAAGCAAACAAGCGGAAAAAACAGAAAGAAGAAAGAAAGTAGTTGCCGACATAAATCTGCCATTAACTTACTTGATTATCTGAAATTTACTAATAAATCTGCCACTAACTTACTTGATTATCTGAAATTTAATAAAAATGTAGACACGTAAATGAATAAATAAAAAAAGAGAAAGAAATGTGACCGGTATGGTGAAAATGCTTTTTACCGTCTTCAAATGGTGAAATTAAGAACTTGTAGAATATTTAAGCAAAATTAGAATGGACCTTATTTCTGTTTAATGAAAATTTTAAGCTTTGCAAAAAAAAATGTGGTTAAACAACTATACTTTATTCGACAGGCGAACATTTAAAGGAGATTTATCAGGCAGGATATGTGTATTTTGTCACAAAGATAAAATTGAAATGGAACAGCATTCTTTTGTGTGTGTATCAACATGATTAACAAGACAGGGATACTTTTGAGTTCAATGTGAATGGCAAAACAAAACAAGGGAATGCTGTCTTCACCCGAGGCCGACGTGGCTGTGTCAATAACTGAATTTGTGTAGGCTATAAGCCTTTCAGGGGAAGAATAATTTATCTGGAAAATTTGCACATATGTTAATAAAGGAATTTATATTGGTCTCCAAATATATTTTATATTGCATGCAATGAACCCGTATGGCTATGACAATACAACAATGCGAAATCGTAACACACACACACGCACACACACACACACACACACACACACACACAAAACATTGTAAATTGCACTGTTCTGACAGTCTATATGTGGTAAGTCTACATATTCATGTGTATATATACACGCCTGTGTGCGTGATTGTGTGTGTGTGGGGGGGGGAGGTGATGATCTACTCTTGTTTATAAATATTCCTCTACTTCTGTAACATGCATGCTGTAAATCGGTGTTGAATTACAGAATAAGGGATCGGTGGGATGGGAGTGGATCAGTAGCGGGTTAATTACCGATGCTGATGCACCCATCCGTCTTTCATTCTAATTAAACACCCCCACCCCCACTCCCATCCCCCCAAAAACGGCTAATGGTCGAATGTCGTCTACTTCGATGTTGTTTGTTTGCTTGTTTTCAAAAGCAATGAAAAACAATTTGAGCGGAAGTTGCAGATGAAACATCAGAAGATAACGTTGCCCTGGTCAACAGCTTTCCTCGACGCTCAACGTGCCCAAGCCAAGAAAGTTGTCAACCCAGTCTTAATTCAAAGGAAACGGGTTAAGCCTGCCACCAAATGGAAGACATTGAACTAATAGGTTCTTTTTTCCTATTGGTAATTGACCCAACTTTTAATACTTTTAATATTTATGTGTGGGTTCAGCAGGACCCCTGCACCATAGGTTTATCATGACAATTTTTCCTTCCTCCCACACTTTTCTACCGAAGCCTAGTAGATCACCAAAAAATGTTTAAAACCCGAAATATCGACTTTTAGATCTCGAAACTTTGTGATTTATCTCGAAAGGTCAATTTTTTTGTTGAAAGTTTGAATGTTAAATCTCTAAATTTCAACTTGAAACAAGGAAAACTTTAAATCTGGAAACTTCAATTTGAAAAGCTGGAAGCCACGAAATTTTGATATCTCGA